>NJRP01000068.1:145817-171196 GCA_003063835.1 Aphaenogaster floridana | reverse complement strand
ATTGCTTTTTAATTAAAAGTATAATCGCGATTGTATCATGGCCGAACGCGCGTTATTGTACTTGTTTTCGCAATTACTGATCATGTCGCTTGTTTTCTAGATTTCAGAACTGGTAAGGCCGAAAGGAGAGAAGACACTCGCTAGAGCCAAGAATGTGTTCATAGGCGGTGGTGTTTATCCTACGGTAGCGATGCTGAATCACTCATGCAATCCTGGCGTAGTTCGGTAAATAATAAACGCTCTATTCCACGTTGTTAAACTGTTATTAACTAAACTAAAAATTTCAATCGATTAGGTATTTCATCGGTACCAGAATGATCGTTCGTGCTGTTCGCACAATCAGTGCAGGTGAACAGATCTTTGACAACTATAGTTTTATCTTCACTGCCACGCCCGAGAGCGAGCGAAAAAGGACATTAAGGGTGCAATATTGGTTTGATTGCAATTGCGAGGCGTGCTCTGGGCACTGGCCGCTTCTTGACGAATTAGATCCAACAGTACTTAGGTATTTATCAACTTCCTTAATTATTATTAACCCTCCGACTGAATACGTTTTTTCGACACCTTTACACTGAATACGTGGACTTTATGCGTCCGACGCTATTTTCCTCACTTTAAAGTAATTTTAACTATCTAAAAAAATTCGTGGAACATCTGTTTACATGATTTCATAGGGTGCGTTCCACTTTAACGCTCGCAACGCTCGCGAGTCATGTCATCTTTCTTGTTTATCAAATGATAAACAAGAATAAACGATGCTCGCGAGCATTGCGAGCGGTAAGTGGAACGCACCCATAGTCATTTTGATCCAAATTATTAATTAAATATTTTATTTTTAATGAATTCTGAACACTAACGAAGGAAAGACTGACACCAACGACCCACGTATTCAGGCGGAGAGTTAATATCTGAGAATTTCCAGAGTAATTGATATCACTTGGTCATTTTTTGGATGCACGAAATAAGTAGTTATTAATAAAGTTGTAATATGGACATGTTGATTTTGTAATAATTATTGCTAATATTACTTCGCATTACTATTTAGTAATACTAAATATTATTTTAGTATTACTGAACAAAAAAATTATTAATTATTATTACTCATATAATTGAATAAATGATCGTTAAATATCCCAATACCAAAATTATTTTTAAGAAGAATAATAAGAAATAAGATATTTCTCTTGACTGTAAAATAAAATTAAAAAACTAGTTTATGTTATTAAAAGCGTATCATTAACTTTATCATTACATCGCTTCATTTTCCAGATTTAAATGTGAAACTGGACCGTCCTGCGGTAACGTGTTGCTGGTCAGAAGCGACACAGACGAATTCATGATCGGATGCGCAAAGTGCGGCAAGAGCACGAACATCCTGAAGGGCCTGAAGGCTCTGCAGGACACGGACGCTCTTTTCAGGGTCGCATCGACGAATCTCGAGGAAGGTCGAAACGAGCAAGCGCTGAAAGTGTTTCTGGAAATTTTGAAGCTATTGGAAGAGACGACCCTGGCATTGCCTTTGAGAGAGTATCACATCTGCCAGCATGGAATTAGGCTTTGTGCCATTGCCTTAGGCAACAGAGCTTATATCTAATCTCACATGAAATCATCAAAACTTTACATTATGATCTTCCTATTGCAAAATAAAAAAACATGAATTTTTTCTGCAGTTAAATATAACAAATTTGATTAATTGATTTTAAGTTACTTTCTTAAGTCTTTCATCAGAATGCTTGTAAACATATTGAATAAAGAATCTTGAAACCAAAGCATATAAAAGAATTTTTAGACTAGATTTTTTTACATTAGAATTTTGTCTTAAAAAGGATTAAATTTACATACAATTTTTACGGGTGAGGAAAAAATGCACACACATACATACACACTTACACAGTATTTACTATTGTAGTACTCACTTGTCATTTATTATTGTTATCCATTATCGATGTGAAGAACGAAGACAATCGTGCAAATTTCTCATCACGCTCGCAATACACAAAGAAAAGTTTAGCCGAACATTATATTGCACATCTGTTATCATTCACAAGTTTATTTGTTGTGTCTTAAATTTCAAGTACAAATACAAAATAATCAATACATCAAAATAAAAAAAAACTCGCTCTCTTCTCGTTTTTCCATCAAATAATCGATAATTACTGGTAATAATCTATAATTATTATTAATAATAATAATAATCAAATACCTTAAAAGTAATTATTGGATATATTTTGTTGCTTTATAAGTAGCATATCTTGACAAGATTTAATATGATGCACACAATTATTCGATGATGCGTGTAAGTGTTACAATGTGCATCATAATTGTGTTTGTGTATGTGTATACGCGTACATATATAGTAGTGAAATTCACGAGAAGAACATAGCTTACAGACTAAATTTGCATAATTCACAAAATTCGACGAAATGTCTTTTATTCTGTTTTCTGTCGCATTACCATGGTCGTTTATAATGTCAAACGCGAGCGTGTAGTATGTATGTGTGGTTAACAATCAATTTTTATTATGTACATACAAAATTGTCTTTCGCTTTATCTTTTTCTTTCTGTCTTCCATCCGGCACATAAAGTCGGTCCATTTTTCTTTCTCTCTCTCTCTTTCTCCCTATCTACCTTTCTCTCTTGAACTTTTAGCATCTAACTGCAATTAGATAAAGAATACAAAGCTTAGACAAAAGGGCGTATCGTGACGTGGTTATATTTTTCTCTTTTTGTCGCTCTTATCGCAAGAGAGGATGTTACCTCTTTCGCGAATTTTGATCACGACGCGAACACAAAATTCTCGTACAATAATATATAGGGATTTTTTTCTTTTTATCAATCTAATCACACCAATTTTTCACAAAAGTTCTCAAAGGCGCATTCATAAAGCGCTATATCGTCTCTTTATTGCTTTTTTCTTACAATGTGTCTTTTTTTTCATTTATGAAGGAAAATTTTGCTCTTTTTTTACTTTTTTTCTTTCAATTAGCAGGGTTAATATATTAATACCGTCTGTCACGGGAATCCGAACGTGAGCGGCGATCTCGGCTGCGGCTCCGGGTCAATGATCTCCTGCGGGGGCTTCGAGATCTCGACCTAAAAAAGTAAAGGTAGTTTGACATAATTTTTATATTTTGAGGTAATAGACGAGATTATTAGAACGCTTCTCTCCGCTCCGTCACGAATCTTGCAAATATAACCATAATTGCCGCAAATAAATAATACATTAATATCTTTTAAACAATATTATTTCAAAATATTGATATCATTTACCTTAAATTATTAATTAACGTTATTTTATTAACAAAAAATATTAATCATTACAATAAACAATTGTTTAAAATGCAATTAATTACTAAAATAATGATTTCATTAATTCAGTCATTACTTTCGAATAACTTATTGATTGCAATTATAATTATCATTACTTTCCTTTAAATAATTTATTTATTAATTATCACGATAAATTAATATCCTTATTTTTTATTCTAAAATTAAATTGATAAAATAAATTTGAATTACTAATTTAATTTATTTTCGTATACTTGCAATTTATTTTTACTTCGCAATAATCACTTATTTATCGTTACAACAAAGCATTTGCAATCTATAAAATTACGTCGAATTCTGTTCGAAATGGAGCGGAGCGGCGCGAAAGAACACAGATACGAAAAATCATCGCAAGGCAACTGTAAGAGAATTAGGATTATCTAGTTCCTATTTTACCTAAAGGGTGATGTATCAAAACTATAGTTAGACACGATTAATAATGAATTAATAGAAAATGACGTCTCACCAATCGAATACGAAACCAATCAAAGAAAGTAGAGGATTAAACTTTAGTAGTGAAATCATTAAATTTTATCAGTAAATGTTACATCTCGATGTAGATATCGATTTAATTTGTATTATGCGTGTCGGCCAGGAGTTCTCTGATTCAATTAAATATCTATTATTCGTTTATAAAAATTTGATCAAAAACGATTCCATTTTCTTAATCAATTCCTTCGAAGTCCCTTTATACAGCCTCGACAAAATGCATTAACTCTCCACGGAATCGAATAGAACTTCTCGCCGAAACGACTACAAATTCAAAACAAGAATTATAATAAAGTAAAAAAAGATATATATAAAAAAAATAAAAATATAGATAGAGATAGAGATAAAAAATCTTTGAAAATCGGTGAAATACCAGACAATTGTGAACATGTAGTGGTGGTTGGTGGTGGTAGTTGGTTGGTTGGTGGGTGGTGGTGGGATGGTGTGTAGTAGGTGGTGATCATTTCGCTTATTTTGCGTGATCATTTCGCTCGAGGAGTCGAAGGTCGAGAAGATCTCTCGGCGGCAACTCTCGCGCGCTCAGTTGTTGTTGCGGCTAACACACGTCCCTAAGTGATGCGGTCGACGAGTGGCAGTAGCAGTAGTGGTAGAAGTAGCAGTAGCGGTAATACTAGTAGTGGCAATGGCAGTGGCAGAATAGAAACGTCGGTCTCGAAACGACGAACAGTCGGGAAGACAGTCGATCGTAGTCAAATGGAGAGACGCGCCGGTGAATTACTGTACAGACGATTTAATTCTTTTTTTTTGGTTTGCATCGCGATTGGTTCGTTCACGAACTGGTGATGGTGGCCGGTTGTGGGTGACATTTTTCTCACGGTGGCGAATTTTGTTTTTGGCGATTGATTCGATGTGTGCCGCCGTCCCCCGGGGCTAAAGCTGAGACGAAGAGTCGAAGGTGGATCACAACAACACCCGGTGGTCGGTCGATTGGTCGGTTGGTGGTGGTGGTGGTGGTGGTTGGTGGAAGAGTAGTAGTAGTAATAGTAGTAGTGGTGATCGAAGGGGAGAGTCCCGCAGTGGAGCGGCGGACAATTTTTCTTTGTTTCGGTTCAAGACGGTTTTTTTGCGGTGCAACGACGGCGGACGGGGGGAGGGGGACAGCAACGAAAAAAAGCAACGTTTTTCGCTTTTTTTTCTGGCAGTCTCGGGCACTGGCGGTACTCCGGCAGCGGCGACGGTGCACGGAAACTGCTGTTTTCGGTTGTTGCGCCGTTGTGTGCTGTGTGCACATCGCAACACCACAACGCACAACATCGACGGGCGACGTGACGTGACGTGACGTGACAGACGTACGGACGGCTTCCTATATATTCGGTGACTTGGTGGTGACTGATGGTGACTTGGTTGGGAAGTTAGTGGGCAGGCAGGCATATTTTTTTGTTCAGTTTTGTTCGATTGACGATTGCGAGATTGACGATTCGCTTTTTTTTTTGTTCGCGTACGCATACGCTTTTTTCACGGCGGCTGTAGAAGTAGTAGTAGCAGTAGTAGTAGTAGTAGTAGAAGTAGTAGTAGTAGTGGCGGGGAGACGAGCAGAGCTAGGAGCTGACGCTGGTAGAATCTGCAAACGTCAGTTTTAGCAATATAATCATCAACCTTATCATACTCCTGGCCACTATATCGCGTATTTCTTACGTTTCAATTTCTTTTTTTTTCTTTTCGCGAACTTTCGTCATTTCGGGGGAGAAAAAAAAGTTTATGAATTGAGAACGAAATGTACAATTGCACGCGCGCTCGCTTCTCGCCGTTTTTCACCGATCGATTCTTGCATTCTTGTTTATCCTAGACTGCCCACTCGAGTACGTACGAGAGAAAAAAAAAGAAAAAAAGAGAAGGGAGGACCTCTCTGTGCTCCGTGCTGATTGATTCGGATATCTATATGTGATGGATGTATCGCTTCCGTACGCACCACGTTCTCGTCGCGACGCATCAAGCATGTGTTATGTCGATTCCTCGAAACGGATTGATATGTATTGCAAGTTCAGATCACACTGATCACTTTCGTACGCTTGAAATTATTATCTGCGTGCTTCATCCATGCCACGGTGCGTGTGCGATGAGAAGTGATGAAAGCAGTGTGCGTTCGTTTTAACTTCTTTCGATATCAAAAGTCTCAACGAGCAGCAAAAGTATATTTATATTCGATATCAAGATTCTTTACCGTTTAACGGAATAAGAACAATAAACTACCTACGTTATCTTCTTTTTTATATTAATAAAAAATCTCTAATTATTCTGATCTTAACAGGCATCGAGAATTCCAATTCAGCTATTAATCTAAAACGTATATTGTACTTTTTGTCAATAAGAAATTATTATTCGCTATTAATCCTATCATAACGTTATTAAAAAAGTACAAATGTCCATTAAGCCTTGAAGCTATGTATTCAATTTTATCTTCACCTATCATTCGCGATATCTCGCTTTAAACACGAGAAGATCTCCCATTTTGAAATAAAGAATAAAATCGATAATAGCACAACACGCAAGTTCACACGCGAAAATCCGGAGTGCATTTTGTTGCTTTCGACGTTACCCTATCACTAAATCTCTAAAATTCCTAATCCTGCCTCTGCTTTGTTATCACGTCATTTCTAATCTCTCCTCATTTTCGTCTACCATCGCACAGTTTGTTCAGTCCTGTCCTCCACTTTCAACTTGATTGCCGATCAAGCGGCTATTTTTTCTTTTTTTTTACCGCCGCTCGAATACGATTCGCCGAAATCGTGATGGATTACCCTAAGGTCTCCTTCAACTTTTCAATTACGAGTTTCAACCGCTTACAGAGAGAACGGTGACGAAATAAATAGCGAAATCAATTTCTATATGGAATTTTTATTAAATGCAAATTTTTATTTTCGTTCGCCAAACTTGCCGATTAATTTGATTCCATCATCGTCCTCCGTCTTTAACCGTCTCTACTGAATATAATGACTACTATCTCGTGATATATAAAAAATACGTGCAATATGTATATGCATACGACGAATGCAAGCAAAACGTAGATACCTACTGATTGCCATCCCGTTTTGCCAGGACCGTAGGTTCTGAAAACTTTTGCGAAGCGATGTACGAAAAATAGTCGAACAGCGGAGAAAAAGGGAGGAATTAATTACCTGGAGTAGCGACTATTCGATGATCTCCGCGGACTTCTCGACCAGGATCTACAAAAGATTAAGAATAACTGATATACGTCTGCCAAGTGTTTTGCCGGTGAACGCCTCGCGTTACGCTTTGAAAGATTTTCATTTGTCTTAGCACCTGAAAATTGCGGTTGACGGCAAGATGGGACCGAGAAAAAGAAGCGAGACGGATTTATGTAAAGGAGAGACCGGGGAGCTAAGAGGAGTGGGAGAATCTTACCTCGGGTAACGACCAAGAGATTTCCTACGAGGGCTGTGCGACCTGGACCTACAAAATTTGTTAAAAAAAAAGATGTATCGTACGTAGATCCGATTGTTTGCTAAAGCGTACGAACGAGAGCATTACAATGAGAAACAGCGAGAGAAAGAGATAGAAAGACATGAGCGGTGATACCCACGACAGTCGAGTGTCAAGATCAAAAGACTATAAGGAATCGTTAAAAAATTATTTAGCATATAAGAAATATATGCTTCACATACATATGTAATATTACACATAATTAATATTCTTTATATGAACCGATAAGAGGAAAATTGCTAATAACTTTACTCTACCTTTATTTCATCACTAAAAAATTTAAATGATTTAGTTAGAAATTTAGATTATTCAATTAAATTATTCAAAAACATTAATACGTTAATATCATATATTTTTTCTTATGCGTTTAAAAAATAGATATAATCCGTAACATATAACATATCTCTAGAATACTTTAAAAAATTTATACTTTGATATATTATGGATATATTATAAAATTAAACTCATTAACTAATTAACATTTAAATTCTTTAAATTGCATTAAAAAAATATTTACTAATGTCATGATATCACAATTGAAAGCATTTAATATTAACTGTGGTTCATACATTTAATTAACTCTTAAGGATGATGAAAATAATTATAATTATTATAACATTTCAACTTATTCCTCACAATCTTTTACCTTAGTACTTAGAAATTGGGATTTGTGGTGGTCCGATATTTCCCTGTCCACGCGAACATGCAGTGTAGAATTAGCCGCGCTCTGGCTAATCCTCGGAATTAACCTTCTACCATATTCATGCAGACTTATCATCTATAGTAATCTCTACGAGAGGCATCGTGCGGCCTAATTTAAGTTTAAACAATCGGCAATCTCAAACTGCGAACTCACGATCGTAAACGAAGAAAAGGAGGATTAGCCAGACACACGACAACGAAGAGAGAAAGAAAAAAAACCACGATATATAAAATATATATTAATATGTAAACTAACTATATATATATATATATATCGATATTCCTAGACAGAAACATGAGGGAAAATATCAAGTCTCACGGTAGTGATATGCACGATAAAATATTCATTGGGGGGAACAAAGACTCGTGCATTGTTCGTTACATAAGAGCGCACTCTTGCTGTGAGGTCAAGAGGCAGGCTCTACTGCACCATGAATACCTACGTTGGCGAGGAACGCTTAGCCGTGTCACAGCTCTAACGCTTGTTTTCACTGTAAAGTTCGCGGTTGTTACGAAATGCCGCGGAATCCCTTACCTGGAATAACGAGGACCAGGCCTACGGCCACCACCGCCCCGGCGACTTCTTCCCGAGGACATCTCAACTCTCACTCTAGTACCGCAGCATCGTCTGAAAGATAGAAAATATGTCATTTGATGTTCTCAGCTCTGAAATAGTGATCTTGTTAGTATCAAACTATTTTTCTCTCCCTTTGGAGAAAATTGTATTTATTTTAGATATAATTTTAGTAGATAGATAATTGATACTTAGTAATCGCATTGCAAATAACCACAGTTTTTAATAATTATTTATTTATATTGTTTAAACAATAAATTGTTTATTAAATATTGTTTAATAATTTTTTAAACAAGAAATATAGTTTCCTCTACTATTTATCAATTTGCTTATATCTGAGCTTTAATATTAATGAATTAAAAATTCATTGTTACCAGAA
The DNA here is from genome assembly GCA_003063835.1 of Aphaenogaster floridana. NCBI lineage: Eukaryota > Metazoa > Arthropoda > Insecta > Hymenoptera > Formicidae > Aphaenogaster > Aphaenogaster floridana. The sequence goes on along the minus strand of NJRP01000068.1, from coordinate 162,263 downwards.
AATTTATCAGTTTATCATTATTGATACAAAGCATAGGTACTTTTCTTAAAGCTCGACTCGGATTATAGCATTATTGAAGATGAAGATTAATGAGGATTGCTAATTCTCATACTTACGTTCCATCTAATCCCCTCACTGCGTCCTCAGCATCTCGTGGGTCTTCAAATTCGACAAACGCAAAGCCAGGTGGGTTTCTGGCTACCCACACATTTCTCAACGGACCATACTTACTGAACGCGCTCTCAATCTCATGTTTACTAGCACTGCTGCCTAGATTGCCGACGTAAACCTTGCAGGACAGATCCCATTCACGGTAGCGTGACATTTTTTTGCCTGCGAACAAGTGAATCCCAAATCACAACACAATCCAAAGATATGTATCTAGCTATGCCAATGTACTCGATGCGAGTTCAATACAAATAGGAAAAACTGAGAGTTTACGTATATATTTTCAGTACAAATTCTCAATATAAATAATGCAATTCTCAATATAAATAATGCAAAAGGCAGAATAGACTTGAAGCACTTATAAGTGAAATCGAGGCACAATTTACAAATCAACAGCACTACTATATTGATCTTAATTTCTATCTGCTCCTCGATACATCATTACAATTATAACTATACAATTTAAATATAATGTATTAAAAGATGTATTAATTATAACAATCAAAATAATTCGGCGGTAATAGCCGAAACGACATAGCAAATATTGTACAAACTATCTTTCTTATTGCGTACCGTGATCGCCCATGTCCAGTAGACGCGAATAAAGCACCCTAGAAAAATTCTAAAAAAGAGAAAAGAACTGAACAAAAGGAAAGAATCGTTCCGCCCGATCGTGAGTCGCGCGATTCCGAAACTCAATAAATTACTCCCGAGATTAAAGACCGTTTATTTCTTCTCCCTCCCCTCTACTCCACTACACCCATCGACGATCAACGTAAAACATTCGCGTTACTCCGAAAGTTTTCGGCCGGTATTCAGAGTTCGCCCTTATTCTAAGACCGTCTTAAGTAATGCCTTGAGACGCTGATACAATTCTGCGATTGATTCGTGACATCTCGAGATTGTACCTAAGACGATCTTAAATATAAGAACCGATTACGAACGCCAGCCTTCGTCCTCCCTCGAACGTTCAGCTTCCACTCCCCTTCCCTCCCTCACGCCACGAGTTTCCCGCCATGTTGATTTGTCGGCCGCGACGACAGCGGCGTTCCTGCGGACCGTGTCGACGCCACCGGGGTTTTTCCGCGCTTCTTCCCGCAACCGAGTGTCCACCGTCGCCGACGAGCGAATAGGCACGACCCGGGAAACGTTCCGCGCGAGGATATGCCGGCCGTGCGGCCCGTATTTACCTGCGGGAGATTCGCTGTGCAAGAGTTTACACACACTGGATACCTCGCACCCGCAACGCGCTACGACACACGTAGAAATGCTACAAAATGGCGCCCGAATGCCGCCCGAGCGCAGCCGGATCGAACCGATCCCTCCCGCCCTCCTCCTCCTTCTTGTTTGGAAGCGCCATCGCTAGCTTAGTAGCTTGGTATGTACTCCGGAGTCAAGCGCGGGTTTAACGGGATGTCAACAAGAATTGTTTTTAAGGCGCTGCGCACAATGGAGGAATATTAGATGTTAGGAATAGGAATTAGAGTTTTAGAATCAGTTTCGTCAATGAACACTATAAATAAATAATAAGTTATGTTGCGTTTCGTATAACACATTTATTTATTAATATCCATTGTGCGTTAGGCCCTGCGCACAAGGGAGGAATATTAGATTATTTATAGGAATAGGAATTAAAACTTTAGAATCAGTTTTCTCAATGAATATTGTACGTAACGCACAACGGATATTAATAAGATATAAGACATAAATGTATACGAGACATAACATCCCATACAGCACAGAACATTGCAGTAGCATTGCAGCAATGTTTCGACAATGTTGTTATGTTGCTGCAATGTTGCTGCAACTTCTGTGCTGTATGGGATAACTTCCCATACAGCACAGAACATTGCAGCAACATTGCAGCAATATTGCAATATTGCTGCAATGTTCTGTGCTGTTAGGGTTATTATTTATCTATAATGTTCATTGAGGAAACTGATTCTAAAAGGAGGTTCTCGCGCTACTTCTAAGTCAATAAAGAGTTTATTCTTAAAATTGTGATAAAACAATTAAAATAATAATATAGAAACATTATTAACAATATTTAATGCGCTAATGTTATTATACATGATCATTATTCATTTTATATGTTAATAAATATTTTTGAAATGGCAAAATAAAAGTTATAAGACGCACATTTGACCTAAGTATCAATAGCAGGTAATAAAAAATAAATATTTATTTCCTACTTACATTTAAAAAAAAATGCTAAATTAAATGAGATCTGAATTAAAAATGTATAAATTAACATTTTTCATAATATTTGTCATATTTTTAATTATTAGATCAAGATGTACATCGCTTTTTAATCGCGGCAAGATTTTGCGACTTCTTCACGTCGGTATTTCGACGATATTATAAATTTTTAATTTAAAAATAAAATGTTTAAAAGAAAGAGCATTTTCAAATTTTTTAAACTACCATATACATTAATTTTTTTTTATTATATTAAATATCGATTTTCTTATTTATTGTTCCATTAACTTTTAAGATATCTATACATAAATAATCGTATATATAGTCACTCTTTCCGTTTCGGTTTTGTTAATTAACATTATACATTTTACAAAAAATACTTTTCACACTACGTCGTATCTTAATGAATGAATGTGGAAAATATTTAATAAATCGTGACGAGTCTAAGTAAAAAATTAAAAGGCAAAGCAAAATCTTATATTGAATCACGATGAATATCAAAATGACTACAACTAAAATATTCTAAAAAATTTCCTCTGTGTTTTTTCCGAATCTTTACATGACGACCATTCCTATTTTTCGATGCACTATAATGTACACAAGCTACCTCATGCAAAAGTGATAGGAAAATTTTACAATTAATGGACCAATCTCTTGTAATCTATCTTTTCCAATTGCACTAAAGGTCGCAACTGTTCCGCGAATATCCTCATGTCCTCTGCTATGGCGTCCTGTCCACTGGGGGCCAATACGCTAAGTTCCACCAGATAACTCTGCGAAATCATTTCCGGCACGCCCTCTGGCACCTTGCCCTGGTTCACCTTGAAGATCTTTGATACGGTGATCTTCATTCGGCCCTTGCGAAACATGTAGCCACGAGTAACGTACTCGAAGTCCAGCTTGCAGCCCAACTCGGTGAGGAACTCCACCACGGTGTTGCTAGTAGCGATGTCGATACTGCTGCGAACGATTGTGGGTCGAGATTTATCACCCAGTTCGGGCTGACCGATGTATCGCAACTGCCACGGCATGTCTGCGTAGCCCGGGTCCAGAGTACGCCGCACTCGCAGCAGTAGTGGTTGTTCCTGCGGAGAGCATCTGAAAAAAATAGCCAAACAAATGCTTGCAATTCAATGCACAAAAATCGACTTTGATTATATTTCTTATGGCTATGACGTCTATCAGAAAGCGGAACCGGAAAGAAATTATTGTACCTGCGGATGCTGAAACACATCTCATGGTCATAGAAGCCCTCCGGTCCATGGTCTACATTGTCGCATAAACCACGAAGTCTGTGCAGCAGTACTTCCACAGAAGTATCCAATACCGATCCCTGCAGCAGATACTCCTGGTTAGGAATAATGTTGGACTTGAGAGCGGCGCTCAAACTATCCATGGCAGTGCTGATCGGAGCGGCCATGCTTGCTTATGTCAACTTTAACGAGAAATAACAGACTCAGAACTGTTTATAAGAGAAAACTGTTTATATAACGAATTCGATCATTCGCACTGTACTGGATTAATGCACATTAAAGGCTGTTACATATGAACCCAGATAGCCAAACCTGCCAAGAGCATGTATTGCAAACTGTATTGCATATTATGTTAGTAGAATTCCAGCAACAGCTGAGCACAGTCTGCTCAGCTGTTGCTTCTAATATCGGTAAAAATGTATCAGAAAACGAGCAGGTCTTATCATCTCATGATGGCATTGTATGCTCCATAAGCTTCCTGCTGCATTTCTGTTATATTATGGCTGGCAATTCGGAATGGCAGAAAGCTTAAAGAGGACACATTGGATAAGAATCTGCTCTAAAATCATGATCGAATCTGTTGGCAATTGCTGGCATACTGCTAGCATTTTGCTATCCAGGAACATATCTAAATGCAATATGATATAATCAGTTTCACGATGAAATTATAATGCATATTCTGCTCAATAATGTGATATTATTGACTATTTATATAATTATTTAAAAATATTTATGTGCTTTTACGTTTAAATAACTTCATGTACAATAGCTTTTAATATGCACTAATCCAGTGTAGTGCGGATGATCGAATTTGCTGTAAGAGAAAATGAAGAATTTCTGTTACAGATGAAAATTATTCATACTTGATACCTCGTATGCATAACTTTTCCTACATATGACTTTTTGCACGTACCTTTGCTTTTATTTATTATCTATAATACACACACACACAGTTGAGCTTTTGCACATTCTTTTCTCTTGGGAACCGAGAAAAGATCCTACATTTCGTCAGTCTAACCTCAGAGTAAACTACTTTCTCTAATTGTGTTTATGAATGTCTCACAGTTGAGATATAAAGTTTTTATCTCAGTAAACTTCAATTAAGTACGTTTTCTTAAATTTTTAAATAGTTTATATTATGTTAGTGTTGGAAAGACAGGATAAAAACATGTAAAGATCAAAATATATACTGTTCGTAATAAAGTGACTTTTAAAAGCAAGTTAGGTTGGGATTAGGTTAGTACTTCGGGAAGGTAAGATAGGTAAGGATAGAAGAAAAATAAAGTGGAGAGAGTAGAACCAGGCTCTCTCTCTAAAGTATATTTTATTTATTTTCATTTTCATTCAATTTTTGATAAGTGTAATAACTAAATTGATATAAAAATATTTAAAGTAAATAATATATTTATATTAAATACTTCAGCTTAAAATTGAAAAAATATGGAAATAAAGAATGTGCAATTTAAAAAGTCTGACCAATTTACTTTAATAAAATCTATTATTTTAATCGAAATTAGACTGTGGAGAAGGGAAAATCATTACGGTTTTCAATAAAGTATATCTGGATCTTGCATTCTAAATTTTATTCCACTTTAGTATGTTTTTCATAAGACTTTAAATTACATATTTACGTATATCTAATAATGTGCTTTTAAAGTAAACCTATTCTGGTAATTCGCATATTCCTTTATGCCAACCAGAAAAAGGAAAATAATTCTTTGATATATACAAATTAACAAATTCGCAGTCTTCGATATAATAGTATTATTTTTAACAATTGCACTATATGCAGGAGCTCAGAGCCCCAAATATAAACGTAATAAAAAATACAAGATCATCTCGCTTACCCCCCTCAATAAATTTAATTCGAAGAATTTGTTATTGGCACGATCTTAGTCCTCGTTAAAATAAAGATATAATGACGGCGAATTGATAAAACGATTTGTAAGAATTAACCGTCTTCTCTGGTAGAAATCTACTATCATGATGTGTTATAGAAGCATGAAATTTTAGTTTCACGAAACTAACTGTTCCGGTATATTTGTCAGCATCTAATAATGGCAATTATTAACGCATCCGTCGCGAATGAAATACTTCTGAATTTTAGATTATATACTCGATACATTTCGCTGCTGCTATAAAATATCACCTAAGGACACACGTTTCATAGTCGCATATTATAACAAAGTATTATCGCGCAATATCGAGCGATACTAAATTCATTATGGAAAATTCGACAGTCTCTTGTATTCCGCAAATCCTCCGTTCTTTCTAGCCGCTCTTTTTACGCTTGTTTACAATTCCTTGCAATTCTATCTCTCTGTATTATTTCCGTTGTTACGCAATTGCTTTGCTTTAAATACCAAAAGCGTAACAGAGAAAGTATGACTAAAAAGAGCGGACCGGTTATCAATCAACGCGTCATTTCGTAATTCCTATAGATTGCCTATCACTTCGAAAATTTGTTCCTAGCTAGGATAAACGCTGTTGATGCGCTCGTAGAAGAGCAGGTACGGACTGGCAAGCAGCACCTGCGTCAATGAGACGGTCTCGACAATGACGTCGGACGTGTACAGCCATTGATCCGCTTTGTTTCCGCGTCTGAAGCAAACGAAATGGCCGGAATCCACTGGTCCGCGGTGTTCGATTACCGCGCACAATCGGTACTTGTGTTTACCCTGTATCGTCATGAAACTGTTACCGAGAAACTTTGCGTCACCCTATAAATAAAGATTCTCAATTAAATTGATTGAACTGGCCAATCATAAACTTAGACTAAAAATTATATCTAGGATTGCAAATTAACTATGTATGAACTTTTAATTTGATAAATTTATTATAAATCTTTTTATAAATCACCTGCGCGCTTCTCTTTTTTGTCTCCGTATAAGTGTAGGGATCTAGGACCAGAAATTCGGGAAACGTGATCTGATCGTCCCTTTTAATCGGCATGCCCGAGGAGCTCCACGTGGTTCTTGGGATATGCAAGCATAAACACTTGGGCAATTTGCCGAGAGTAAGAGTTTTGATGGCGGTGCAACGCGACGAGCATCCATCGCATTGCACATCGCGCACAATTTCGCTGTCCACAAAACGTGACAGCAGCCACTCCAAAGTGTGATGCTGCGGCAAGAACGACGAAGTGAGCGGCGGTAATGGTAACGACAAGGTCTCAAGTTTATCGTAACGCACTGAAGACTGTAATAAAGAAATGAGAACCAAGATTAGAATTTAGCACTATTGAGGATAGAATTTTAGTGTTAAGATTAAAATTTAAGATTACTAGAACTATAAAATACTTTGATAGAGCGAGAAGGATAAAACAATATTATTAGTAAACTTTTTTTGCAGTTTAGAAGAAATCTGCAAATGCTTGAATTGATAACCAATATTTGAAGAAAGGATCGCACAAAAGAATTATTTATGAATTAGCAACAAGAAAAATTCTTTTTGGTTTTCGCAACGATACCTTCCAGAAACAGTCGCTGCACTGAACTTGGCTAGTGATCAGGCCTGAGAATGGATGCGTTTCCACTGAGACCGAAGGAATGTTGGTGAACGACATAGCGCACAGGGACTTCCATGATCTGAAGAGGCTCGAACAGTCGCCATTGCTTTGAATGCATCGCGATAGCAGCTCTGAGGATCTAGCGAGGATCATACCGGGTCTGCACGAGCTCGGAGACATATTAGAAGATATGGACGAGGTCGAGGTCATCATTTGATTATTGCAGTTTTTGTCGAAGCCCTTCGGATTATCCGAATTGTTCTTCACTGACGCAATGTCATTGCAAGAGGCGCTTCTAAGATTTAGGGTATCGCCCGTTGCTCTTATATCTGGCTTGATAATCGGACTTGGTGGCAGTGCATCGGACAAACAACCTTTCTAAAATCATGAATAAATTTTTCAGCAATTGGCCTAAAAGTCTTGAAGGCAAAAAAATTTTTGTTGCCATACAATATTGCGTACCCTATTCGCAGATTGCATTTCAACATCTAATGCGCTGAGAACCACATGAAACAACTCGTGAGCGTCTTGATGACCAGGCCCAAAATTCCACAGCGAGCCGACGGAAGAGATGATTTCGACGGGTGTCACATTACCGTACAGATCATCCGCAAAACCATTAATTTCTGCCAGATAGATACAAATCAGTATAATATAACAAGGATATGAAAACATGAATAAAAAAACAAAAGAAAAAATTCTAAAAATTTTATGAAAAAAATACTATCAGATTAAAAATGAGATTGTTGCGTAACAAGAAAAAATAATGAAAATTCAGAAAAAATAAACTTGACGATTAAGGACTAGACGTTGCAATTTTAAATTCACAGAGAATTAAAGTAGAATAATATTAAATCAGAAGATAATATCAGATCAAAGACATACTTTTGAGAACAGAAAGCAGGGTATCAACAAAGTTTCTATCCTTCTTCTCCTGCTGTCTCTGAAGCCAGAAAATAAACGAGGGACAAGCAGCCAGGGCTTGCAAAAGAGAATTCAGAAAACATGTGTATCCCAAATTGTTGATCCCAACAATTTGACCTAGAAGCAGACAGTAAAAATAAAGTCACAATTAAACATCAGGATTTGACTTATATTAAGCATAAATCTCTTGATAATTAACATTAAATAACTAAAAAATAAATATTAAGTAATCGAGCATAAATATAATTAAAAAGCACAGTAATTCTGCCTTTACAATAAATCCAGGATCGGATAATTTAGCTTAAAATCTCCAAAGGAATTATATATCCAATTCTTTATACAGTAAATTATACTTTTATTCAGCGGTGAAAGATCTTATCGAGACAACGCATAGCTGCTTTGTCTTAGCTTCATTACAAAAATAAAGAAGCGCAAAGACAAAAAGATATGATCTCGCTAATCGTTTGATGAAACCGTAGCCTGGACGTCACCTTTTTTCCTGGGCTTGGGCGACGGGCCCCACAGGACGAAGAGGCCGACGGCGATGGCGAAGCCCACGCCGGCGAACATCGCGATCTTCTCCACGTCCATCGCGTACCGAATCGACCGGTGTCCTCCACCGAGACAAGTACCCTACGACGAAGCGCTTCAACCTACGTTCCGGCTAATGCAAGTCGCCTTCGAGCCTCGTTCGGGCATACTTTCGCGATGACGAAGCCCTCCCCGAGGCGTGCCGACAACGATATTCACGTGCTCGACAAGACCGAGCTACGCCGAGGAATCGCCGCCGGGGATATCCTTCCAGTACAGGTCGCGAATCGCCCGGGTGCGCGAGCTCACTCGGCGACACAAACGATTTGTAGGTTATGGTCAATCGACGAGCGCGACGATAAACAGTCAACAGAACGAAACGGCGAACACAGAACGAGTCAGATCTGCGAAAAGCCGAGAATACGGAGAGTCCCCGACGTGTTCTCTCTCTCTCTTTCTCTTTCTCTCTGTACGACGGGCATGTCACGCGGAGGGGCACAAAGGGTGCGCAATTGCAACAGGACTAATTTGTGAGGCTGCATGAAAAAAAAATCTGCACGACTCGCTCCGCTACTTCCGGGCGCATCGCGTTCGAACGTTCGGTTTTTAGAGGGATATATATCTGCCGGTTTGGCAATGAAACGCCGTCAAGTTATCTCGATTTATGAATTCGAGAAAATTCAAGCGATGCACGACGCGCGGTGTGAAAGTATCGTGGTCGGTGATAGTCGCAGTAGTGAGCGCTCTTGAGAAAATAGAGAGTTATTAGAGAGTTTTTGCAATACCATCTTTTAGATAAGGTGAACGCTAAAATCACGTTATTGGGTCGAAAGACCACCCTAACAACACAGAACATTGCAGCAACATTGCAGCAATATTGCAATATTTCCAGCATTCCGTAAAGCGCATATGCGCTTTACGGAATCCACCCATTGCAGCAACATTGCAGCAATGTTGCTGCAATGTTGCTGCAATATTGCTGCAATATTGCTGCAATGTTGCTGCAATGTTCTGTGCTGTTAGGGCAATCACGTTATTGGGTCGACCCAATAACGTGATTTTAGCGTTCACCGTATCTAAAAGACGGTATTGCAAAAACTCTCTATTAAAAGAGTATGCGTCCCGATAAGAAACAAAATTATAATGTGAAATAACGTCCGTATAAAAGAAAAGCATATAGCATTGTCAGTGTTAAAATACGGAAAATGTATGAACGCGAAGTTAGGCGCAGGACGTGTTGCGCCGCCGCGCCGCCGCGCTGCATCTTCTCAAGGAGAACAGAAAAGTCAAAGTCAATTTGACATCATATTGGCCCAGTTTACACCGTGCCCCATGTAGCACAGCAGCGCGTGCAAAGCGCTTTGAAAGCGCTTTTGAGAGGGTATTACCCCCTCAAAAGCGCTTTCAAAGCGCTTTGCACGCGCTGCTGTGCTACATGGGGCGTTTATTGGCCGCGGTCTATACCCCAAATTCGACCTAGATTATTTAGGCCGATCGCTGTAAACACTAATTTAGGTCGAATTTGGGATATAGGCCGCGGCCTAAACGCACGGTGTATACGTAGCCATTGACCAAATTATGTCATTTTTTGGTCATGATTGAAATCTTGATCTCAGATGACTTAAAAATGACTTTATATTGACTCCTTTTTTATTATGTCTTTTCGATTTTTAGATCGAGATTTCAATCATGACCAAAAAATGACATAAATTTGGTCAATATGATGTCAAATTGACATTATTTAGGCCCAACTCCACAATCTTCAATTAACTTAACCGACTGGTTATTCCATTGGAACTGACCAATCGCATTTGTCGTTAAGCAAAATTAACAAATGCGATTGGTCAATTCCAATGGAATAACCGGCCGGTTAAGTTAACTGGAGATTGTGGAACTGGGCCTTACACTTTTCTGTTTTCCTTGGGTTGCCGCGTGAAGTTGACCGCGTGTGAAGTTGAAGCCTCTTCAGGCCCCCGCACAATCAAAAATATAAGGAACAAGGATCAGATTCAAGGAAGATTCTTCCTTCTTCCTTCTTCCTCATCCCAATTGCTAATATCTGTTCCTTGTTCCTTGTATTTTTGATTGTGTGGAGGCCTTTCGTCATCTTTATTCCGTTTCCGTTTCATTTACGGACCTTCGTGAACACGGAACGGACCGACATCGAGAAGAGTGGTGTCGCGAGTCGTTTAATTGGTAAGAAAAACTTATATTAACCCGTAAGCATCCACTTTCAGGCTTCTCTCTGATAATACCGAGCGTGCAACACGAAAACTCACCCGCGTGCGCTAGCGATCTCTTCTGGGATATTTTGAGATATACAGGACGGTAAGATAATACAGTTTTGCAAAAAGAAAGATAAAAAGAATATCTAGTTACAAAATTGGTGATTGTGTCAAATTTTATATAATTTTATATAATTATCAAATTATTTTATATAATTTACTAAGAATAAACTATAATTAGTTTAAATTGTATAATATATTTGATATTGTATAATAATTAACAGTTAAAGTAGTATAGATTATATAAAATCAATATTTGTTTATTTCTTCATTGGGATTTATTCTTCTTATGTATATATTACTGTGTTTTCTATATTTATACTGTCTAGTTCTATATATATATACACCTAGTTCTCTCTCCAAAAAAAAAAGAAAAAATTCATTATCCTGAAGTGCCAGGAAGTAACATCTCTTACTTTATATATTATTTTGCCGAGTTAGCTTTCTTGCTCAATGAAGAAATTATAAAAATCGGTTTCGATCGCGAATACCTAATTGATTAAACGCGATAAATATTTTTCAAATACGTTTTTGTTAAAAAAAGAAGAAAAAATAAACGACAAGAGTGAAGAAGTGGATTAATTATTTGGAAGCAACGAATCAAAACTGCAATAAGAAAATTTGTGGCAGCATTAATTTTTCATCGACACTAAAAAGATCTATTTATTTTTACGTATCGGAAATATAGCGAGGACTGACACGCGTCGAAATGTGCACATTGGCGAGTACATCCGGTCTTTGATGGCCGCAACGACACATCAGCACATCAACATCGAGAAGGAAGGAAGGAAGGAAGATCATGAATTACCCCCGCTTCTCGCCGTAACGAAGGCGGCGGAGGAGGACGAGGAAGACGCGCATCTCGCGAGAGGGTAAAGGAAAAAAGGGGGTCGAGGAAATTGCATCTCTCGACGATGACTGTATTGACTTGACGTCATTCGCTCGCTGGCGCGTAGTCGGCCCAGGGCGGATGAATGTGCGTTAACGCGACATACGCAAATATACGCGGGAACGCGAGACGAATACACGAATAAGGCGACGCTCACATCACCGCGATCGCCCAGTTGCATCCAGCTGCGAAACCGGAACGACATCGGCAAGAGCGAAGGAGGAGGACTGCGGAATTCCGATTATTATTGCATCCACCATTAACCGAATCGTCCATCGTTAGCGCTGTAGATATTTCCGAGATAAACGCATCACGTCTAGATATTCGTGGTATAGAAGTACTGAGCAAGAACAAATTACAAAACGAGCGTCAGACGTTCTTGTTTTTAGTCTTTGTATCCTCTTCGTAACTGTGATCTCATGATCAAACGCGAAGAACATCACGTCTCATGCTACAAACGCAAAAATAAATCGTAAAAAAGCTAATGAAAGTAGAAGTAAAAAAAAGGAGAAAATACACACGGAAAAGAAAACGCGGACGATTTTTATTAGCTCATCAAGTCGAATATAAAAGTTGGAAGTTCGTCGAAATGCCATTCATGGGAAGAAATTTATTTTATTGGGTTAACGTATTATTTTATCGCTAAAATTCATGTAGATATAGTTTAAGAATAAGCTAGGAATGCGGAGGTGCCGAGAACAGAAACTGGGTAAACGACACCTTCGAAGACGTTCCCATTTCTGTTCTTGCTTCAACGTTTTCCGCTTATGCCAGCTCGACTTACGAGAATTATTGAACCACGCTTGTAACTGGGTCAGATAAGAAACAAATGTTTGCTCGAATCTTTCTCGCTATTTCTGTGTGCTAAATTCATCCCCGAAGTTAGAAGACCGTATTTCATGAAACGCCATGTACAATCACGCGAGATGTGTTATTCGGTTGCCTTAGCCGGCGGCATTCTGCACTTCACCATCGGCGTAACGATGATTCAGAGGAGGCGATAGTGGGCGAGAGAATAATTTCAGAAGAGGTAAGGGATTCCATAAATAAGAAGCAGAAACCGCCGAAGGAAAGAGAGCCGGGTAGAGGTGGATCGTAGCTCAGCTCAGCGAGAGCGACCTAAGCCGTGGCTGCTATATTGTCGCTGGGAAACGAAAATAGCTGCTGTCAGCCCCAGAAGCAAGCAAGCAAGCCATGGCGGCGAGGAGGCAAGGAGGCGGCCAAGACTAAGGTAGCATGGCGGCGCATGGTGCGCGACGAAGAAGAAGGTGCGACGAGGAGGAGCGATGACGATGAAGACGTTGAAGTTGTATTGGACCTGGAATGAAGAACCCGGCCGAACGGACTTATTCCCCCTTACGTAACCTTTCTTCCTCTTTCTCCTCCTTTTCTTCTTCTACTTCTCCTTCTTCTTCTTCGAGATTTAAAGCTAATCTCGAAACTTGCCACGCCGCGCATTATGGCATCGCGCGGGAGAGATTGAAGACCTGACACAATAGAAATGCGTAAAACCAATCGAAACCTCGATGATTCACAATGGAAATAAGCGTCGAGAATAAGATTCTCGACGGAAATAAATAATGTTTAAAAATTAATATCTGTTAGTTCATACTTGAAACCACTGAAACCGTTGGAACGCAGACATATTTTCACGCAGGAATTGAAAACCTATAGTTACGCGAAAACAAATGGTTTCGAGCGAAGATTCTTAAAGAAATAAATATGGTTTTATTATATACATAGGGGGGAATGATGCCTTGTTGCTGACTCGAAGATATCAATTAGGCGTTAATAATATTTAACAATTTATGGCGTTTAATAATATGTTAGCGATATTACTCACAAGTTAGACTCCAAGCTGCTTAATTGGGATTGCAAACCGGATCGACTAATTTACTTCAGCCCAATTAATCTAGCTTAACGTTGGAAGCTATGAGTATATATCTTTCGACGAGTCGATGGCGGTTTAACGAACGGTAATATTTTTGTCCGTATGTAACGTAATACAATGTAACCTGTCGGCGTGACTTATTACGTCGCCATACGTTCGAATGCCAGCAGAATTCACTCGCATTCATTGAGCCGTCATTCGTCGTCGGGATTAATTACCGAGGTATCGCGGATCCCGTCCAAGTGTCTTCGCCCAAATTAGACCGTCGGCTGGATTAGCGAATATACCGCAAATTACACAACATAACTCGTAATTATTGTCGCGGCGGGACGCAGGCGACGGATGCCAAGAGATGAGTCTCTCTCGCGAGGCGTCGAAGAAGGAAACGCGTCGACGTTCGCCGTCGCGACGGCCGATTAATAACGCCAATTGGCGATACCGAGCCACGAGCCTTCCGCCACCGGCCAACCTAATTTCCGGTCAGGTGCATCCTGAAAGAGGCGACGAAGAGCGGCAGAGGTGGAGGAACCGATGCACCGCGGTTCCGGTGAACTTGCACTTGATGCCGCGCGCGTCCTCGACCGATCGCGTTCCTCTTCGATTTTCATATGGAGAGAAAAGGGTTTGTCGACGCAGATATACTTCGTGCGATCGTAGCTAGCCTCGATGTCTCGTACACTCGCCAGTTGGTACATGGAAAAGAGACCTGAGAATGCTGATTTTATTCGCTGTAGAGTCCTAAATAGTCAGAGGAGCGCAATCTTTACCCCCTCCATGGTTCCCATTGGGCCCGCAGCTGACCGCTTGTAAACAAAGTAACCTCTGTGTATCTGACACAATTTGGTCATTCAGCTATGTTTTTGTTTTAGGAATATCAGGAATATCTAAAATTCTTTTGTTAATAATATTACAAATATTAATCTTTCTTACTCACATAATACGTTACTTACACACGGAATCAGCTGCGGGCCCAATACTGACGGTTTTGATTGGTGGCCGCGGTCAGCCAATCAGCAAGCGAGCCCTGAGTTGCGCTTCTCTGATTATTTAGGGCCAATTTCACCAACCACAGTTAACTTAACCGGCCGGTTATTCCATTGGAATTGACCAATCGCATTTGTCGTTAAGCAAAATTAACAAATGCGATTGGTCAATTCTAATGAAAAAACCGGCCGGTTAAGTTTACCGTGGTTGGTGAAATTGGCCCTTAGGACTCTAAGGCCCAGTTCCACAATCTCCAGTTAACTTAACCGGTCGGTTATTCCATTGGAATTGACCAATCGCATTTGTCGTTAAGCAAAATTAACAAATGCGATTGGTCATATCCAATGGAATAACCGGTCGGTTAAGTTAAGTGGAGATTGTGGAACTGGGCCTAATTCGCTGAATCTGCAAATAACTCCGCTGTACGACCGATCGATTTTCATTCCGCTGTCAAGGCAGCGACACGTTCACTAATAATAAACTAATTATAGCAACAAATTTTTGTTTTCGCGAACAGGTTTCCTTGACGAGGAAACCTTTCTCCGTTTTACAAATGGAACAAGTTTCGCCGCGGTGATAGTGAGGTTTAGCCTTGCTCTCACAGAACGTGCGATTCTCGATGTGATAGCAAAATTCCTTTTTCTAAAATTCTTTTTCACATTGGGCGACTTTACTTCTCGATCGCCATTCGCGTGATGGCAGGCGCCGGTCCGTCGGCCATCCCTCACTCGGAGACGTCGTCGCGTCGGTGTCGTCAGCGACGCCGATGATGGTTCCTGGCGCGAGATGCGCCGAGACACCTCGGCAGAACGACGAGCGTAGAAATTTAGAACGGGCCGAGACGGAATCGGCGGTCCATCGTCCTCGTCGATGATCTCCGGCTGCTGATAGCATCGCTCGCGGATAGCATCTCGCGGCGCCAATGCCCCGACCGGCGATGAACGATGTCTCGTGCACTCGCGAGAGTGGAGGGAGAGAGAGAGGGAGAGAGAGAATGTGTCCTCTGTTACAATAACAGAATGTGTGTGTGTGTATCTGTTATATCAATTTTCATACTTCAGATGGAGTTGGACATAAATAATTTCTTGCATACAAGAATACACACACTTGGGCCCAGTTCCACAATCTCCAGTTAACTTAACCGGCCGGTTATTCCATTGGAATTGACCAATCGCATTTGTTAATTTTGCTTAACGACAAATGCGATTTGTCAATTCCAAGAGAATAACCGGCCGATTAAGTTAACTGGTGATTATGGAACTGGGCCTGAGAGAAAAATTTATGATATTTGTGACTATAATTAAAAGTTAAATAATTATGGTTAGGTGCATCATTTTTATAGTTATAAATAATAGTTAATAATAAC
Source organism: Aphaenogaster floridana (assembly GCA_003063835.1). NCBI lineage: Eukaryota > Metazoa > Arthropoda > Insecta > Hymenoptera > Formicidae > Aphaenogaster > Aphaenogaster floridana. The sequence continues at coordinate 146,265 of NJRP01000068.1, read as the reverse complement.
AAAAAAAATAGTTATTTGTAACTATTTTTTTTTATTATTACTAACATTATAGCAGTAATAATTATAAAAATGGTGCACCTAACCATAATTATTTTACTTTTAATTATAGTCACAAATATCATAAATTTTTCTCTCAGTGCATAATTGGTTATAAATGTACAGATAGGACCAAAAAGATATAAAAGCAAAAGGTAAATTTTTGGAAGATGGGGTGTTTACTCGCCCCACCAATAAATTAAAACAAACATAAATTTTCATCTGGCAAAAATATGACAAAGAAAATGAGAGAAAGAGAGAGAGCACTGAGAGAAAAATTTATGATATTTGTGACTATAATGAAAAGTTAAATAGTTTGTTAAATAGTTATAGTTAGGTGCACCATTTTTATAGTTATTACTGCTATAATGTTAGTAATAATAACAAAAAAATAGTTACAAATACCATAATT
>NJRP01000068.1:77595-138223 GCA_003063835.1 Aphaenogaster floridana | reverse complement strand
CACTGGTCCCCCAATATTGAAAAATTGAAAAATTTCTTTTTGCAAACGTTTGTCCATCGTTTGCCCACGAATGCCCCGTTGGAATTTTTGTTTGCCTCCCTCTAGTTTAAGAGTTATAGGCAAATCAGAGCCGGCTCATACTTCTCGCCAGTTTACTTCCACCCAACCTCACCATAGGCTGCTGGCGTGCTGCCGCGCCTTTATAATTTATAATTTTATTAATTGACAAATCTGCTGTTTTCTTTTTGATTGTAAATATAAATTATTCTGTGTATATATGTGTAAATACATATTAGTATATATTTTATAGCGTGTATACGAATGACGATTTTAATTTTGAAAACAGATGTCTGTAAATTTATCAAATATAAACACATTTATAAATATTTGCTTATAAAAATTGTCATACATTATTCAATAATTATATTTTCTCTAACACCAGTTTAAATTGATAAATGAAATGTTTTATATTAAAATAGAGTGTTAAATATTGAATGATAAAATATATAAAGTAGAAAATTACATATATATCATCATCAATAATAATAATAATAAAATGTTTAAGAATATTAGAAAGCTTTCATGATGGTTATATGGAAGAAATAGAAATACATAATTTTACAATCAACAGATTTATTTGTTCAAATCATTATAATGTTAAAAAATAAAATCTATATATTATATATATATATATATTTGCAAAAAGAAAATTTTTTATTTTTCGACATTGGGGGCCAGTGTGAAGTTGGCCCTCTCAAAATTAAATTGCTCATAACTTTTGAACTAGAGGGGGGGCAAACAAAAATTCCAATGGGGCATTCGTAAGCAAACGTTTGCAAAAAGAAAATTTTTTATTTTTCGACATTGGGGGGCCAGTGTGAAGTTGGTCCCCACAAAATTGAATTGCTTATAACTTTTGAACTAGAGAAGGGCAAACACAAAAATTCCAACGGGGCGAACGGGGCATTTGTGGGCAAACAATGGGCAACCGTTTGCAAAAAGAAAATTTTTGATTTTTCGACATTGGAGGCCTAACTTCACACAGGTCACCGACACTGGAACCGTACGAGCAGAAATTGAAAGGGACGTTCACGCGGGAGCTCGTTGAAAAATTGTCGACGTCGGTCGAGCACAAGGTCAGTCGAAGCACAGCGAGAAAAAAAAGACTGAGACATTCATCGATCATCCATCCATCCCAACCGACTGTCCGATCCGTTTTGACATAACGGATACGAGCGAATCATCGTTCACCGGCGCGCACCCCGAGTAACGCTCGCGTCCACGTGCGCCCTCCACGTGGTACGCTTCTCTTTCCCTTCTCTTTTCTCTCCTCTCTCTTTTTCTCTCTGTCTCTCTCTCTTCTTGTTCTTCTCTCCTCCTCGATAATCACCGAGAGCGATGGAGGAGCCGAGCGAAGCGAAGAAGCGAGCGCACCCTCCGAAATTCCGCCACCTCTTTCTTCCATTTCGAGGTCCGCGGCGGTCGCCATAGCTGGGAGCAGCCCAGGGTACCAAGCAGAGGGATGGCCGAGAGAGGGGACCGGACAGCGGCGCGGTGTCTCGCTCCGACGTCTATTTTCATCTCACTCGTCGGCGTCGCGGCCACCCCTTGTCGCACCGCGTTCTTGGTATCATCGTCCGCCTAAAAAGGTAGATTGGCCGTGGAAGTAACGCGATATGCGATTCGTCGGATGGTCGGGCCAATCGACCGCGGCGTTACACTCTAGGATCACGTTGCACGCGCTTATATTGGGAGCCCCCGCTCGTTTCCCCGACAGAACGGCTCTCTAACGTAAGTGCACCACGTCGCGTTACGTCCCGACGCCGCCGGCTTGTATTTTTTTTTTCTTTTCTTCCTCCTCTTCTCTTTCCTCTCGTTCGGCAGAAGACGAAAGGAGCGAAAATACGAGGAGGAAGGAAGTGGGTCCTTCCGTGTATCGGATCCGCGTAATAAACGGGGGTGTAACCGGTTCGGGGGTGTAATCGATCGTTGCGATACCGCATCATCCACCGGAGAGATCGCACACTTACCCGCTGCGTTCACTCACAGAGAACCAACGGCCAAACACGCAACAAACCCACACATACACGTGCGTGTACACGGTACCGGTGATAAGGACGAGCGAACGGAGTCAAGGGTGAGACTTAGGGCCGCAAGAAACTCGTGAGAGGACCGAGTTCGGATGGTCGGGTGCTCCTTCTCTTCCTTCAGAGGATTGCGTGTGTGCCTGTGCTGACAGATCGGGGGAAGAAAGTCGTCAGGTGGGCGGGGAAGTGGTACCGATTGGCGAACGGGCTCTGGTGATCTTCCGAGGGAGTGACCTTCGACCCTCGTCTTGGTGAAGTACTCGTGTGAGAACCCGACGAGGTGCGACCGAGAGGATTGTGCCAGGAATCTCTTAGAGGAGCTTTTTACCTGTGTGTGCTTATCCCTCGAACGGTGTACGGACATAGTGTTGCTTCTTTTCATTTCTTCCTCTTGTCCTTCGTTCCCCGCCTTTCTCTGCTCCGATTCGATCGGATTGGAAGGAAGAGCGAGTTTGAGTTCCCGGTGTCGATCGGGAGGTTTTTCTTTTGGTGGGACTAATAAGGTGCAAACACCAGGAATACCATTGTGCGACGTCATCAAGTTCGATAGGATATCTCTCCAGCACTCAAATCGGATTCGTTTTAAACGAATCGTCAAAACTTGTTCGCATTTGCACTGTTGCCTTTTTAATCTTATATCTATTTTTCATTTCTTCTATATTTATTTATAATTTGTAGTATTATATAAATGCTCAAACAATTGTTAAGTAATTGTTAAGTAATATTAATTGTTAAACAATAGTTAATTAAATTAGTACAAATGTCGACTAAAAATTGACTTGTTAAGAACCTTTTTGCTTCTTCAATTTCAGATAATTTTATTCAATAATAGAACAAAATTATAAAATTTTCTATTTTAATTTGTGATTGGAAGAAATATCATAATTTCTTCAAACAATCTTTATATAAATCACTTTACCCAAAACTTAATTAACACATCGGAACAGAAAAATTAATTTGATAAATTTTTTTTTCTGTTGTCCATTATTATCGTTCAAAAGGTTAAATGACGACATTAATTTTCTCTACACGAGTAATTTCCGCTTTAAAAATTTTATTTTCAATTAAAAATTGTAGATTTCTCCAATAGATCCTTCATCTATCAAATTCCGGTGAAATCTTTATCTGTCGGATAAAAAAATTGACAATTTTAAATTTAAAGAGTTTAAAATTTTAATATTTTTCTTTTTTAGATCTGTAGTTTCCTCCCTCCAATATTTTCCATTATGACTCACGTTTCTGTGCTTCATTTCGTTTATTATTTAAAGTCCGCACGTTTTCCCGATATTCAGTATTCCCTAATAAACTCACGCGACGCGAGAATATCTTCTATACGTTTATCGCATGTTCCTTGTGTTTCGTGTACACTTGTTCGAAGAAACGAAAATATCGAACTTCTTGTAACGCGATACGTCGCTCTTTTTGGTCCGGTCGCCAGTGCCACTTCGTGCCTGCTCCATTTTGTATTCTTATCTGATTATGCAACCCCATCGCACTCTCTCGTCTCTTCTTCACGACTCTTCTCCCGTGATGCACGCATAATCGTCGCGTCGAGTCTAGTGTCAGTGATACATAGCGACATAGTACCAGTCTGCCTCGAGGTGAAGCGTGTTCGATAAAATAAATCTAACTTTCGCGACTTTTGCTAGAACATGAAATCAGGAAAGAGGAAAGCCGGCGGTTGTCTACGACGAATCTAAAAATCATTAAATTCCACTTTACGAAACTACGTGAGTTATAATATCAGTCGATGACGAGAAAATGAATTTTAGTAGTGTTCGCATTAGTTTTTGACTAATTTTTTTTCTGATAAATGTCTGAATTCTCATTCGGCTCTTATAACAATAAACTTGTAACAATAATTATTTTTATTATTACGAATTAATTAGGTAATAATATATAAAAGAAATGTTTACGATTGTTATTAAATAGAATGTGTTAGATCTTTGGTGGTATTAACCGATATTTTGATTAATTGGAACTAATTTTTTTAATAAATATATTGATAAACCAACTTTTAAGTTACAAGCTGAAATAAAAAACTTTTAAGTTATAAGTTGCTGAAACAAAGAGCTTTTTGAGAAATAAGTTTTGGAAGTACAAATAAACATTTTTATATTTATTTTAGAGCTTTTTAATTTAGAGTCATTTACGAAGTTGATATCGAAAATTGAAGAATCGCGACAAATATGTTTTTTAAATATTTTTATCGCAGGATAATATACTTTGAATTTATATAATCGACGAAAGAGGCTTTATCAGATCTAAAACGTTTATATAAAATATTTTTTATCATTTAATATTATTATTTTAGTAAAAAATTTTAGTGTGTGGTACTTATCAAATCAAACTGAGAATGGTATGTTTGGAAGTCTTGGTTAATCAAAATAATAATTGACTTTTTTTTATCCGAAGAGAAATCTTTCTAAGATATACAAAAGGGATTAAAAAAGAAATTAACAGAAAAAATGTCAGACATTTTCTTGCATCAATCTGATGTAACCGTGGTTTCGTGAAGTGGATCCCGGACAACCGGGTGCGTCGAGATGTTCTAACCGATCGTTCCCCAGGGCCGCTCAGAACGTGCCGCCAGAAGTAGTCCGTCCGCCGCCGAACCAACAACAAGCCCCGAAGGCAAACGACAGGAAGAAGAGGAATAGTCCTCCCCTCCCACCGAAGAAGAAGCAAGACCACAGGAGGAAGCCCGTGAGTGCCACGGCATCAGTTTACCGCCGGTAGAGCCCAGAAGAAGAACCGAAGATGCCAGCCCCGAAGGCCCAGGAGGGAGAGGATCCCGATCCGACCCCATACCTCTTCGTCTCCCTTGAGCAGAAGAGAATCGATCAGACGAAACCCTACGACGCGAAGAAGGCATGCTGGGTGCCCGACGAGAAGGAGGGTTACCTCCTCGGCGAGATCAAAGCCACCAAGGGCGACGTCGTCAGCGTCGGCTTGCCTGGCGGCGAGGTGTGTAATAGTTGCCGTGCACAAATGCATCCCTGTGACCCGCTCTTCCAACCCCCATTACCCTAGAAAGTCATCAGGTTGCTCGGAAAATAGCTGATAAGCGATCCCGATGGGACTCGGTGTTTGAGTACTTTTATTTCACTTCTTTGCAACAGCGAAAATTTTTATTCATGATAGTAACGATGTGGCTCAGGTGCAACATTTCAAATAGTACGTGATTCTAAGAATTAAAACTGAAGAAATCGGCTATAATTTGGGCAATCTAACGCTTGAAATATCTGAAACGTGATCCTACGTGATTTTATTTTTTGGACATTGAGTATATAAAAGACATTGAAACCGTTTGATGAGACTAGCGAAAGCAATTTACTGATTTGCTCGAAATTCTCGGATGCAATTAAAATTATATTCAATGTTCTAAAATTGCAATTATGTTTGCATCCTAAGCTTAAAAAAATAATATTGTTTATCAACTAAAGCTGTACTCAGTGCTCCGAAATTATTATAACAATGATACCAATACAATATCAATGTTTCGCAATTTAGATATTTCACGTATAAAAGAGACACTAATATATTAATTAATTCAAATTCTAGTTAAAAAATTTCAATTAAATAATCATTTAATTGAAAAATATAATCGTAACATGTCATTTTATTAACCTGTTGGATTCTGATTTTATATCACATACGATAGAATTTCAGAAGTATATTTTAAAAGACGCTTTATTTTTGCAATTTTCCCATCTTTTTTAACAGTTAATTAAATAGCACATATGTCGGATGATCATAATTTAACAAACGTTTCGCGATCAGTCGTACCACATTGAAAGTATCATCGGTCCGTCCATACGTCTTCCTTTTCTACTGTCTGTCGCGACATCGTTTTTTCCACTGTACAGATTTCTTTAGCCGGGGAATTCGTTCCTGAACACTGAAATGCGCGATTTTACATCGTTATTTAGGCGTTAACAAATTTTTCATTTTACATAAACTTTATAACATGGCAGATGTTATAAAAGGGGGAAAGCCAGCTATAAGATATGAAAAGAAACGCATATATTTAAAATATAATATAAAGGCGTCGATTATTCGAAATCGTTCACCTGGTTCCATTCTACCGTTTGTCTCTCTCTTTCTCTCTCTTTCTCACTCTCTCGAACTAGACCTCAAAAGTGACGTAATGCGAGCGCGATTACGCCGAAAAAGCATTCCGCGCGGAATTCGCATACGCCCGAAGAAGAAGGCGTCGACGCGAGAGTGCGTTCCGATTTCGCCGGATAAATCCGTTCGCTCGCACGATTTTTCGGGTGCTGAGGGGTAGCGGATGAGGACGACTGTTTACGGCACAGCGATTTCCATCGATCGCCATGGAAGGATCGAGGCGCGATCTCTCCCTCCGCCCGGGCGATTTTTTAGCCGGCTCGACCGACCGAGGGAGACAGAAGGAGAGAGAGAGAAAGAGAGAGGGAGAGAGGGGATTTCGCTGGCTTCTATATATATAAAAAGAAGAGGGAGGAATGGGGATCTCGCTGACGATCTATTTTCGGAGAACAGAAAACCGGCCGCGAGCCGCCGCCGTCGTCGCCGTCGCCGTCGACGTCGACGTCGACGTCGAACGCTTACGACCTTCTGTCACCGTCCGAAGGTGTATAGGCTTTCTTTTCGGACGGAAATAAAGTCCCTCTCGAGCTTGAAGCCTGTCAAAAAGTGCATTACGTAAAGAGCGGCTTTCTGCTACCGTTCTGCTGGCGGAAATATACAATGACGATTTGTCTTCGAAACGACGTATTCGAATCTCCCCGTTAGAGAACCTCCTTTTCAGTTACTAGTGAGATAATGAGGGAGTTTGCAATCGAGAAAATTTTTAACTCGGAACGTAATTATATATTATATTTTCAGGAGGAATATTCACAAAAATAATTATTATTAGGCACCAAGAACCGCCGCGATCGAAAATGGCATTTTCTCATACTTATATTTGTTTATTATATTTTCGTTTCGGGAAGAATCTTTTCAGAATCTAAAATTTTAAAGTTAAATAAGTTCAAATTAGAAATGTAATTCTAAAGTTAAATAAAGCTAAAAAATGAATTTTCTGCTTGCAAAAATATATGTGAGCTTTGTATAGAGAGCTTTTTTAACACTGACATAAAAAAATAAGAGTGCGGAATGAATAAATGTACATTAGTAAATTTAGCGAATGCGATGACTGGTAAAGTTCCTAAAGAAATCTGTAAATTTTTGCTTGGGATATCCTAATTCCTTGAAATTTTGCGTTTTATAAATAATGTATTTATTCTTCACACCAAATTCTCTGCCCAAAGAGTTTTTCTTTTGACGGTACGTAATTCGAAAAATAAAGTTTTTAACAGTAAGTGGAGGGAAGACGTATGATTGACATCTATTAAATTGCTAAAATATTTCTCATCAATTCAAATCGCATTGATATACTGCTCACTAGACTAATTATATTGCGAATCGAGTAACTTTCAATATTTTTAGGTGCTTTCAGAATTTTTTCCCCATTGAATCTCGTAAAGCAGGAAGCAAAGGCCAAAAATTGGGGAATTTTTCATCAGCCATCTATATTAATTTCTAATATTGTTTTTCAGCAAAAATTATAAACGTAAAAATGTTTGCCAGATATTTATCACTTCATTTTTTTCTCTCTCTCTCTTTCTCTTTCTATAATCTGATGTATAATGTCGTGATATTATATTTCACGAGAGTTATATTTCTGAAGTAACATATTATATAATTTCATTATCTACAGCTCGGTATCCTCTATTTTCGCTTCTCTTTCTCCCTCCCTCCCTCGTTCGCATTCTACATTAAAAAAAATAAATCTCGCGCTGTATGTTATTGATTATAATGGTCCACGGGTCAAATTTCAGACGCGTGAATCTTTTCGTTATTATCTCGCTATTATCATTAATATTGATTGTGCTCGTTTTCCGCGACCTCGACAGGTGCCGTTCCGCTATTCTCGCTCAAATCCCGCTCCCGTGACAAACTCGCGAACACAAACGGCCCCGATATCCGCATCCCCGCGTAACGTACGGTTACATAATGGTTCAGCAAACCCGTGTCGCCACACGCGGCGCTTCGTTACGACTGTAAGCCCAAACGCTATTGTTAGAATTGCCGTCGCTAGCGCCTGGCGTAATAATAAGCCGAAACACCACTTCTCGAAACGCGGGTCAACGTATTTTTAGAGCAGCAACCGAGCGCGGGACTCGAAAGAAACGCCGCGAAAGAGAGAGAGAGAGAGAGAGAAAGAGAGAGCGAGAGAGAAATGAAGAGACAGTCATAGTTTGCCAAAAATCCTTTTTACGCAATGCAATCGTCAGGGGAAAAATGCGTGTCTCTTTCCATTTCTTATTGAGATTTTAGCACAATTTCTCAAATACAGATTAATAATTTCGATAATCATTTTCCAAATCTGTTTTCACGAAAATCAATTCATCGAAAACTCAACGAGATATAATATTTTATTTATTTCTATTCGAAATATCTGTTAATAATGTGGTTGTTAAATGATCATTTTACTTTGTCTATTTTTTTTATTTTCTCACGAAGGGGTGTCCTCTCTTGATAATTCAATAACAAATCGATTGAATTGCAATTACAAATTTAATAAAAATTACTCATTTTTTTCTTTTCAATAAAGCGCCATTTTTAATGTTTTTCTTTATTTTTTAACTTCTTACAAATATTCTAATTACTATCATTATTTCTAATTCTAATTATTCTTACAGTTAAATCACAGATTAAATACTATGTGAATATATATTGATATATAATTAAGTTATTGAATACTATGTATATAACCGTAAAACGATAATGTAAAAAGCGGAAAAAATTGCTTTATTTTAATATATTAAAAATTTTTCAAATATTTTTATCTTGTTAATTTCTATAATTGCTCATCAATTCAATTCAACCTTCTTCTATTCTCTTTTATCATCGCGAATGTAGAAGATTGAGATCTTTTGATTTTGTAATTTAAAATAAAATACGCAAGTTCCGGCGTGTTCTCCATCTCTCGCTTTCCGAGAGATTGATAACAGAATCGCTCGAATAATATGTAACAATGACGAGAAAAAAGAGGGAGAGAAAAAAAAAAGAAAATGTTCGCGCAGACGAAACAGTACCGCAAGGACCAGCTCTCCCAAGTGAACCCGCCGAAATTCGAGAAAGCCGAAGACATGGCCGACCTGACCTACTTGAACGAGGCGTCGGTGTTGCACAACCTGAAGCAGCGTTACTACGCCAGACTGATCTACGTAAGTCGATTGCCGTGATCATTCGCCACTAATGCGCTCTTTCTTTCTCTTTGGGACCGATGACAGACCAAGGACTTCAAGAAGGACCAGCTGCAGCAGGTGAACCCGCCCAAGTATGAGAAAGCCGAGGACATGTCCAATCTGACCTACCTCAACGATGCTTCGGTCCTCCACAACTTGAAGCAACGTTACTACGCCAAGCTCATCTACGTAAGGCTCTTCGCTCGCAACGGGGAGATGCTCGCACCCTCCCTCCTCCTCGCCCGAGGATGAGGAGGGCTTTGTCTGGCTTTGTCTGGCCTCGAGTGTCCCTCTTCTACTTGCGAGCCGCGACACCCTTCCAGAATTTCCGTGTTGTTTCGAAGGGCCCGGTTCGTCGCTCAAAACGCCAGGACGCGTCCCGCGACGTTCCGCAAGGTCCTTCGGCTTTATACTCCGTTCGTCATCCGCGACAAACAGCTCGCCAGGATGCACGGATCTTGTGTGGGAGCGTCGTCGTAAAGCAGGACGATATGTCACGACGTCTCCTGGTCTCTCCATTTTTTTTAAATCGATAATCCTTCGCGCGGACGGGAATCTTTCGTCCGTTCGATGTTTTTTCGCCATTAGAGAGTGCATGATCTTTTTTCTCTTTCTTTTTTTTTTAGTCAGAGGATGACGTCGTCTTCAAAGCACCATGACGTGCTGCGACGTCTCCTGGTTTTTTATTGATTTTTAAAAAATTATTTTGATTTTTGTGCCTAGTTCAGACTTCCATTACTGGAAGATGCATGATTTTTTCCTTTTTGTTTTTTTAATGACAGAGTGACGTCGCGCAAAGCACAATGACGTGCCGCGACGTTCTATGATTCTTCCACGAAAGTTATCCTTTTCCTTTCGGATTGGTAATTTTTAATCGATGACTGAAAGAGATCTCTCCGTGTTGGGAAAATGTCAAGCAAGGAATATCTTACGTTTTGCCATTTTCTCGTTCTCCACTGGAGAACGCTCGCTACTTCGGTCAACTTTCCACGACATTCTCCTCGTTTCTTAATTCGCACAAGACGTGCAATCGACTCTTCTATCACTCTATGTTTGTTTCCTGAATGTTACATCCATTGTATTTAACTGAGTGCGCTCCAGGATTCACGTGCTCACAAAGTGGAGATCCCGAAGGATGCTCTCGTTTTAAGACGCGAGTTGCATTCGCTACGATGGCAGATGGACTGTTCCTGCATCAGCGTTTAATCTCTGTTTTTCGTTTTTATATATGTACGTTTTGTTAATGTCGATATTGTCGATTATTTCGTCAAATTAACATAGCGAATTACAGTACATAGAATTAAATTACATTCGCCGATCTTCTTTTGCACTTAAAAAGAGTTTATGAGATTCGTAGATAATATTGATTTTTATATATAACTTGATAATTATTCTTCTTGTGAAGATTTGAATAATAAATAATCGGACACTATCGACAATGTATTTTGCAGACAAATTTCAGCTATTCGAAGTTCGAGCAAAACTTAATTGTATTATTACGAGTGATTTCACATATCGTACAATATTATACGATTATGTGGAGAAAAGAGTTTCTTCTAGAATTATAGTATAGAAAATTTCATAAAATATTTTATTTTATTTATTTGTAATGTATAAAATATTCTCTATTTTATTTATTTATAATTTGTTTTATTGTTATATATAATTGAAGAAATCGTAATCACAGAAATTTTATAACATTTTAATTTCGTATTTTATACATTGTATCCGTAATTCATGTATTGATCGCGATATATAATCTTCTTTGTCGATTTCGGAAAGTTTGAATTACTGAAATTTGTTGGCGATTTTTTTGCACGTTATCACGATTGGTTCTCGTGCGGGCGAGACAATCGAGAAGTCTTCGTCCTGGCAAACCGCAGAGACCGGCCGAGCCATGGAACGATGCACGAAGCTTTCGATTCGATTGATCGTTAAACGGTTGTTGATTTCTACCTTTGCAGACCTATTCCGGCCTTTTCTGCGTGGCTATTAATCCCTACAAAAGATTCCCCGTATACACCACAAGGTGCGCCAAATTATACCGAGGCAAGAGGCGTAGTGAGGTGCCACCGCACATTTTCGCCATTTCTGATGGAGCCTACGTCAACATGCTCACCAGTACGTAAAACAATATGATTATGCGAGGAGCAGTATTAACAGCAATACATTAACGTAACACCCTTTAACCCTTTAAGGCCCAGTGTACATAATTATGTACATTCACTTTGACTTCTTCCCAAATGTTTTGTATTGATAAAGTAGCGTTTCTGTCGATATAATACTCTTGATCCGTTTTATATGGAGCTAGATTCTCTACCTCAATTCCTAAAACAATGGTGTTCCTGCTAAACAAGTCACTATTGTGATCGTTGATCGTAAATTTTACTCAAACAGAATTGATGCCTGGGCCTTAAAGGGTTAAAAAACAATGTCACTTTCGATAAAAATTGAGACGTTTAAATTGATTATTTTATTAACATTAAGCTAAATTAATTTGTCTCAAATAATTAAATGAATTATTAGATAGAATAAACATATCAAAAACAAGACTTTCCTTTTTTTGATCTTATGATAGATCGATTTGAGATACGATTTTTCTCGATTTCCGCGTTATATGAACTCTGTGTGTTTCTCGTTCCCGACAGACAGCGAGAACCAGTCTATGTTGATCACCGGTGAGTCTGGTGCCGGAAAGACTGAGAACACGAAGAAGGTAATCGCGTACTTTGCCACCGTCGGCGCCTCGACCAAGAAAGATAAGGAAGACCCGAACCAGAAGAAGGGCTCTCTAGAGGACCAGGTCGTCCAAACCAACCCTGTCCTGGAGGCCTTTGGTAACGCCAAGACCGTCCGTAACGATAACTCCTCTCGTTTCGTAAGTGTTTCTATTTTAACGCGCTTAATGTACGAAGCGTCCAATAGGATAAAATAGCCATTACTATATCTGGCCGAGATGAACGATTGCGTACGTCGTACGAGGAAGTCCAATAATGATTCGGCAGATGAAATAAGAGAACAGCTACTCGAGAAATTATTACATTTCTTAACTTGAAAGCATGATATAAGTAATATATTATAAATTATATTTGTATAATCATGCAATTATTATTTTGATACTACCCATACAGCACAGAACATTGCAGCAACATTTCGGCAATATTGCAATGTTACTGCAATGTTGCTGCAATGTTCTGTGCTGTATGGGTATTATTTTAATTTGATACTATTACTTTAATTTGGTCAATTTGGTCATCAGATTTTTTGTGATATCGATTTTCGATTCCAAAAAAGTAGTTACGTTTAGTTTAGAAATAAGGAAAGTTGTTTACCACGACGGATCGTCGAACGTGGCCGAGACCTAGTCGAGAGATCGGCCATTCAATCAGATGGATTAATTATGCTTTCTCATCTCGAACAGGGTAAATTCATCCGTATTCACTTCGGTCCTTCCGGAAAGCTGGCCGGTGCCGATATCGAGACATGTGAGTATCTCACCCGACATATTCTCGAAGCGACGCCGGCACATATTGTCGAGGAGGAAATCGTCACGCGGTTGTTAATTTTGCGCAGTTAATCACGTCCGATGTTTAGTAGTCACGTCAAGGTGACGGAAGGCGAACGCGTTTATTATCGTCACGACGCAAACGCGCGCCGCGGAGGCGCAGTTGGCGTCGATTCGCAATTTACACCGTCGCGTCGGCCGTTCCTCGATTGCGCCCGGTTATTTTTGCGACTGCTCCATTTCGTATCGTTTGGCTTAAAATCCGCTCGCGTCATCGTCGTGATTCCCTTGCTCAATCCTTGCGCTATAAACGACAATGTATGGCGCGCACGACGACGTCTTTTCTCGCACATCGACTATTTCTTCGTTGAAAAGAAATAACTTTGTTTAATTATTAACAAGCGCAGTCATTATTAAGTAAATTATTTTTACACACAGCTGATTTTATAATTATTATCGTTTTAATTAGCGTTTTTGACATCTTTACGAGATATGAAGTGAACATGTTTTTTTGTTGTAGATGTTTTATCTTTAATGAACCTTTTTATAGAATATATTTCTTCACGTAAGGTATATTTGTGTAAAACAATGTTCTCCTTTTCATACAGATCTGCTGGAGAAGGCTCGTGTCATCTCTCAACAAACCCTCGAGCGTTCCTATCACATCTTCTATCAGATGATGTCCGGATCAGTCAAGGGATTGAAGGGTAAGGTCATCAATATTTCGCGAGAAAGAAAGTGAAATCCGGTCGAAATCTAAACAGAATTCGCACATCGATTCCTATAAATTACATTCTCTTCCCAGGATTATTGCTATCTCGAGAATAATAAAAAGATTAATACAATTAGTTACATGGAAAATAAATTGCACGTTAATTGTATACGATGGATCAAAATCAATGGTAACTATAGTACGACAACGTTATCAATAAAAAAAATTAATAATTCTTTTGTTTAAATATAAATATGATTAACCATCTTCGTCCTCTGGACGAAGATGATAAATTAATTTTCTCGAGATAGCAATCATTTCCGGAGCGTTCGCGAACGCTCTCGCTGATAACAAGTTCAGATCGGGAAGATGAGACAGGTGCTGCGGAGCCTGGAAGAAAGAAAGGTTTTGCGTGTAAACGGGATACAATCGCCCGGAGGGTCGCCCTCCTTCCCCTTGCGCATCAGCAAAATTTCTCACTGTGAAATTATCCTCATTCCACGCAGACATATGCCTCCTATCGAACAACATCCAAGATTACTACTTCGTATCTCAAGGAAAGACAACGATTCCGAACGTCGACGACGGCGAGGAGTGTCTGCTGACCGACGTAAGGACCTGACGATGACGAATATCGCAGGATTCTCGCCTTTCGTTTACCTTTATCATCCTTGTATATGATACCTTAGACTCGCCACAGTTGGCGGTTTTCTTGGATTAACCGTATATCATGTTGCCTGGAGAAACTGTAGCAGGCAATTTGTAACGCCTCTAGAACGGGGTATTATGAGAGAAACGTGTTTATCGAGGTCGATTTTCTTGATTGGACTTTGGACGGTGCAATATTCACTGGTAATTTTATATTACATTTACTGTCACAATTAACATCGATTTTTATTAATGATTTGAAATGGAAGAAAAACTAATCACGTTTAGTTAATAAAACAAACATCAAAGTAAAGAAATGTATGCAAGTTTCGTCAAGCTTGCAAAAACTCCACTTAATAGAAGATTAGTGATTCCAAATCAAGAAATTTATAATTTCTGAATAAATCCAATTTTTAAATTAGAATTTTCTAATTTTATATTGATCTAATTAAAAAAAATTAGATGAGATGTAATTTTTAAAATAAGAATCTAATTTTATTGAAGAAAATTAAAACTAGTCTGATAAATTGAAGAAATCTTATTCGATTGAAATGAGTTTTATTTCTTATTACTTGGCTTTGTTTTCTCGGAAGAAAGATAAAATAGAATTATTATTCCAAACTAGAAATTCGACGACGACAGCCACGTATCTCTCGTAGAATAGCGTGCTGGTATAGTAGATCTCTCCACTGTGAGAGAGAGAATTGGAACACTTTGTATATAATTTCATCCTCCTAGCAAGGCGTAATCCGCAAAAGGAGTAGCGGTATTTTGCAGAGCTATACCGTAGAAATGTATTTTTAGTGTAGCGAGTATTTTGAGTACCGACGTTAACATCGTGGACGAATAAACCATCTCGAAACTGTTAGTCCAAATTTCAGAAGCTTTCAGAAAATTTTGTTCTTTAAGAATCCGATAAAATACACTTGCATAAAAATATTTGTAGAAACGTTGCATGCAAACAATCTGTAAAAAATTTTTACATCAGAATATTTTTCAAAAAGATATCCTAACGCTTCCTAAGGTTTTCTTAATTAAATTAAGAATAAAGGCAGACTCTGGAAATTCCAAAAAAGTTCTTAATTTAAATTTAATTAATACTGTTACTATCATAGAATGTCGCAATTCGATCATAATTTGAATAAATATATACTTATAAATAAGAAAAGATAAAGTAGCATTCTCTGAAGAGGACGCAGACGTTTTGATGGTTTCTTCGTCGAACTGATAAACCCCTGAGCACAGGTGGCACCTTCTTACTGTTGCCTCCTTACCAGTATTTTTTTCACTTTGGGACGTAGTTGAGAGAACCTGCGGACTCGCAAGGGTTTGTGAATCCCCTGTAGATACGACCCTCTCAGGTAGCACGATGGAAAGCCACCAGAAAACATGGCCCACCATCGGTTGTTCTAACCACCCGCATGTTTTCTTTCTTTCTATCTGGTCACCCTGTAGCGATGTGCCTGCTGTCCAGCAACATCACCGACTACTACTTTGTATCGCAAGGCAAGACGACGATTCCTGGCCTCGATGACGGCGAAGAGCTTATGGTTACCGATGTAAGTGCAACGACCTGGACCAGCCGGCGTCAATGATCATGCCAGTAAAAGAAATTCCATCGAGACTTATCTCTTCTATATCCTCTTAAGAAATTAAATGGACTTTCATTTCTTCTTAGCTTTTTCTTCTCGCTTCTAGCAAATTTCCATTTTTCAGAAAAACCTTTCATGCTCTTCTATAAAAGAAGATAGTTTCTGCTCACGTTATTTATGTAATCTTGTATTTGTTTCTGAAATTACAGTTACATCAATTGTTTCACTTTGTACACAAATTTTTATTTTCGAAGCTCGCTGGTCCAACTCTCTAAGCACTAGCTCCTCTGTATACGTAATTGTCGCCTTTCCGTATACAGTGACCGCTTCCGGAAAAGTATAATCGCTCATTGAATACTACGCCGAGAGTGACGATTCTTTTCCGTATACTTTGAATTTTTTGTGTCAGCTTCTACTTACATATCCTGTATTTTGTATACGCGAAGATGTTTATCTGTGCTATTATCTCTTCTTATGTGTTATCTGTATTTCTCTTAATGTTTCTCTCTCTCTCTTTCTTACTTTCTCTTTCTCTCTCTCTTTCTCTCTGCTCTTCTGTATTTCCATTGCAGCTCTTCAATGTGCCACGTGATTAACCGGACATATTCTTACAGCGTCATATGCGGACATCTATACATCACTATAATTTCTCTTCTTTTCTCTATCTTTCTCTCTTTTCTTCTTCTCTATCGCACTATCATTTTTTTCAGTGAGTTCTCGCCGCCAATAACTTGCTAGTGTCTTTTCTATCGCGAGCATCGACGACACAAGTCACCTTTTGAGCGTGCAAAGCATCCAAATTAATTCTATCAAAGTAATTATTGATCGATGTAATCGTCAATAAAATTATTCGCTAGCCACTTCGTGATTTACGACCAAATTAAAAATCAATTGCCAGTTGAATTAATTTGATTAAGAAAATATTTTCCAAGGGGAAACTTTTTGTATGATGGCAAAGGGACTTGGAATGTCGACGATGATCACGATCGCTCGCTTGCCGATTACAAGATCGAGCGCCGATAGAAAAAAAAACGAACTAATACAGAAATGACCATGCTGAGCAACCGGATCGGCGACTACTGGTACATTAGCCAGGGTAAGACCAGAATTCCGGGAGTCAACGACGGCGAAGACATGGAAGCGACGGACGTAAGTCCAGCCCCCAGGGTGTCTTCGAGCCTCGGCGAAATTCAGACTCCCTTGTGGTTTCTTGTGAAATTATTTCAGAATATTAACGTATATTATATTAGACCAATTTTTTTGTCGCGAAAGAAGTATTAAAAATCTTTGTGCGAGAAAGGGATAATCGTACTGTGATTACCGTTCCAACCATTGAAGTTGAATATTTTAATTATATAATTGCAATTACATATTTAATTAATTTACACAGCTACAATGTCTTTAGAAAAATTAAACATTTATTTCTTTTATTCGGACGGCTTAATTTTAAACTTCTGTGTAGTTTATATAGATAAGAATTATTCTTCTGCTTTCCTTATCGAGCAACGAGCAAGGTGATGCTGAAGTTTGGCCGAGGATTCGCCACCCCCCCTCGCCCCCCGCCTGCGAAAGCTGCCTGCCGCCGCAATCGGGGTGCGGGGAGATTGGGAGCGCGAGACTTTCTCGCTGAAGAAATATTCTCTTCCGTCAAGATAGGAACTCATCGCCCCCGTTTACCCGCTCCCCGATACGCTCATCTCACAATTATCGCCCGTCCCGTATATGCCAGGCTGTTGAAAACACGCACTCGCAAATGTTGTAGCAATCTCTTCGTCCTTTTCGCCCTTTCGAGACTCAATCATCCTCCAAAAATTGTATTATTTTCAGTTGATATTATGATTTTTATTTAATTTCATTTATGTATAATAAACTTCTTGATCTTTAACTCTTAATTGCTCGCATCCTTGACCATTTTTATATTGCTTATATTTCTGAATATAGAACAATATTAAAGTTTTTTATTATTAAATAATGAAATTAGTTTTTTAAATTATTATCCAAATTGTTTAAAGGAGCGATTGTTAATTAAGAAAATATATTTACTAAGAACAAATTTCTTGAAAAATATGTAGTGTTATATCAAATTCGAGACTTTTTGTAGAAGATGTAATCAATGACTTTTTTCGCGATGGATCTTTGAGTCTCAAAAGTTGATAGCACAATTGATTGACGATCGAAGCTCGGCGTCACAAATCGACGACCGTTGATTGATCAAGGAGGGATTGAGAATTATATTGCGAAGATCCTCAGAAACAAGACTGAATGCTGAGACTGAAACAAATTCTAAAACTGCAATTTTACTCTTCGAAATGCTTCGCAGAAATATGTCTCTTGTCCAACGACATATACGACTATTACAACGTGTCCCAAGGAAAAATCACGATCCCCAACGTCGACGATGGCGAGGAATGTATGCTGACGGACGTAAGTCCTTAGATATCACCCCGATTATAAAAAAGATGCCCTTCTTTTGCCCTGTAAAAATTCGATTCCGTATCTTTGGATCATATGGATATAAATCCACCCATCTCATATCAGCGATGTCGATCAAGAAACTTTATCTGAATATTTTGTTAATAGATTTAATTAATAAATTTAAAAATAACGGTTTGAATGGAAATTAATAACAAAATGGTGTTATTAGTTTGTTAGTATTAAAAAAATAGATGATGAAGTCTATTTTGAAGATCGACTTCGCTATTGTGTTTCTATCCCAGATATTGGTTTATCAGAGTATACAAATGCGGACGATAGTGAGCAACAATATATATATATATTTTTTTTTTGTGCAATTACATAAAGTTATTAGTTCTTTAAGGTTTATTAATTTTTTGAATTATTTAATTGCTATTGGATTGTTCTTAAAAATTAATTTTAATTGTTAGATATATCAAACTAAAAATATGATAATGATTAATAATATTCTTAATTTAATATGTTTAATATCGTCTTTGAGAGTGCTTCCAAATTTTTTGTCGTTTATTTTTCAATGCAAAAATACCAAAAAGAATACATCGGAATCATTTATTTTAATTTATTAATTGATTTTGGTATTAAAACAAAACCAAAAAAATTCGATTAAATTGATGTTCTATTTTTAATACATGATTGATATCTCTTGTATTAATATTGCTTAATGTAATTTTATTATATGTTATTCTTTATGTTAATACTTTTTAAAAACAATTTTAATATCAATTAAAAATCTGAAAATGTAAAATTATATGATTCAAATAATTTTGATAAATGAAATGTTGCTACATTATCAATTTCTGCTCAACTACTATGTACATAATATTTCGATATTTTCGAGTTCTTCCGGTAGTAGTATTGTTCCCTCTTTGGATCCTACTCCAGTTCTTTAACTTGGAGCGATTTAAGAAATCTCAAAAGAGAAATTCCCTTCCATCTCGATTTAAAGAAATTCAGTGATACTTCGAATATCAAGTCCTAGTAATTTACAACCCAGTAATTTACCCTGTTGATTCTCCTGGCCTGTCTATGGTAGTTACTTTTCCTGTGAGAAGTTCCATCCCAGGTTGAAACTTTGATAGATTTGATCAAAGACATAGTCTCGAGGAAGCGATTTTTCATCGATCGAGAACGACGTCACGAATTTTGTAAAGAAGATCCAAGCTGCCCCTTAAAGGAGCGAGGGGGTTGGAACCAAGACCGCGAGTAATCGTTCAGGCTGACCCTGAAGGCCTCTTTATCGTAAAGAAGGCAATTCGCGACGAGCACGATCTAGAAATCAAGCTCGCAGTTTTGTCGTTTTCTTCGAATTTTCTTCTTCTTCTTCTTACTCTTTTTCTAGCACTTCGTAGTCCTGAGAGATTACGCAGGCGGTGTTAATTCGCGTTGACACCCAGAGCTTAGAAAAAAAGAGCTATCGCTATGTAACACGAGCTTCGCTTCCGCTTTTTAGCTAGCTGTTGCTACAAGAACGCTTCGAGTCGGTTTCACCAATGTTAGTCAGCTCTCTTCCAGAATTACGCAATAAACGAGGATTAACTCGCGATTAAAGTTGAATTTTTACGACCGATTACGACATCGATTAACTTTAATCCTGATTCAATTAAGAATTAATTGATCTAGGATTGCAATAATCGATAGTTGTCAACTTCAAGTGCTTAAGTTGTACGTAATAAATATATACTAGAAAAAATAAAGTTACACAAAGTTAGAGAATTAAAAAATGAACTTTTGCAATTGATCGTAAAATAATTAATTTTAATCAACATTGTGGTGAAACCGAGCTTATGCTAGCTTTCTTTCTCTCTCTCTCTTCTTTTTCACGCGATTTCCACGCACGTAGTCGAACGATTTACAACGTAACATACACATCAATTGTTCGCCGTGTTTGGAGGCTTTTGTGTTGTCCTTGTGTGTTTCCATTAATTTACGCTCGTCCACGTAAGTTTATCAAAGCTGATAATTAAGAATCATGTCAGAGAAGTGATTAGGGATCATCATTCTTTTTTCTGATGATCTCTTTTCTGAATTCGATTCGCGATGGACAATACAGCGTCGTTAAATTATCCCTAAGGATCTCTGAGTTTGCCACTAAATGTACACTGTTAAAAAAGATATAAAATTTACAACACAATTACGATACTACGGTAAATGAAATTTACAAACTGAGTATCTGAAATAAAAATTCTTGCACTTGTATAGCTAAATTCATATACGAACATGAATTTTAATTATTAATACACGCAACATTGAATATTAAAAACCCGTTTAAGATTTTTTTGAATACGCAAGGTAATTATACATATTTTTGATTGAAAATGAGAAAATTTGTATATGAATTGTATATTACAATTGTATATTACATTTGTATATTACTGCTCGATACTTTTATTTTCGAAATACCACTCCTTTAATTTTCAACTTCGTATTTGAAATTTCATATACGGTATCTGCATAAAAACTTCCACATTTTTATATTATTTTTAATACAGATTTTTTTAACAGTGTATCGCTTGTTTTTTTGTCTCGAATAAAATTTCGAATCAGAATCCTAAACGTAAAAGATATAAAAAACATGTAAAACAGCATGTTTGAAAAATTTACAATGTCTTTCGCGAATTAACTTTTCGTAATTTGGAGCAATCTCTGACACAAGAATATCTGCGAGGCGAAGATCTAACGGGGTTTCTTTTTGATAACAGCAAGCTTTCGACGTGTTGGGCTTCACCCAGGAAGAGAAGGATAACATCTACAAGATCACCGCGGCTGTCATGCACATGGGTGGCATGAAATTCAAGCAGAGGGGTCGTGAGGAACAGGCCGAAGCCGATGGCACTGAAGTACGTATCTTTGAATAGCTACTAGAGACCATAATTATTATTAATATAACAATTTAATTCTTTTTATTTATTTTTGTTCTGTTTTCTATAGAAAGTAATTTTCTAATTAAAAGAATTATATTTTCCAAACCAATATTCTGTAGAGCTATAAAATTATTTCGCTTTGAATTGTTAAAAATATGTACCGTTCGCTTTCTTATCCACAGTAAGATTTTAAAATAATTTTTATAATTTAGAATGTCTTTTAAATATCCTTTGCAATGTCTCTTCTTAATACTTTAAGAAGATAAAAATCGAGCGTTAAAATTTGTTTTTGTTAAAATAAAATTTTATTCTCTATTATCGTTCTGTTTCTCTTTTAGTGCAATGAGAAAGAACGTTGCAAGAAAGAAATAATCATGTTTCGTACTTTAGGAAGGTGATCGCGTGGCCAAGCTGCTTGGCTGCGACTGTGCCGATCTTTACAAGAACTTGCTGAAACCAAGGATCAAGGTCGGTAACGAGTTCGTCACCCAAGGTCGTAACAAGGACCAGGTATCCTATTCCGTGGGCGCCATGTCGAAGGCGATGTTTGACAGGGTGTTCAAGTGGCTAGTGAAGAAGTGTAACGAGACCCTGGACACCAAGCAGAAGAGGCAGCACTTTATCGGTGTACTGGATATCGCCGGTTTCGAGATCTTCGATGTAAGTTTCTCCCGAGCCGCGATCCACAAATATATTGACACACATACTCATATACGCAACGTGATCGTCGACGATTTTTGCTCCAAAATTTTTAGTAGTTTACATTCCGTTATTTTGTCGTCAATTAAATTCTTTAAATTATTAAAATTAAATTATTAAATTATTAAAAAATTATTTTTATTAATAAATTGTGTTATATAAAGTGCCCTGAAAAATTTATATAATGATTAAACAGTATTTTCTGTCTATCTTTGGAACAAATTAAAAAACAAATTGCACAGTTAAAAATAAATAATTTTTATGAATTAAGTTTTATGAAAGCAAATTTAATTTCAGGTGAACTTTAATCCATCAAATTTATTTGCACTTTATCTATTTAATGTCAAAAATAATTTTAAAAAATTTCTTTATCATTATCATATAGTTTTTCCAGTGCAATCGATATAATATCAAAAAAGAGAATTGTATCCTAAGAAAGAGAAAGCAAATGTCTTCGAAACTTCTCTTTCGAATCGTCGACGTGAACGAAAATGAAATCGAACACACGAAAAAATAAAATACCGAAGGTGCGAAGAATTCTTCGCATCTTCGATCCGTACAGACTTCATTTTTCCCCACTACGAAGTAAAACAGGAAAGAAAGACTCAAAATCGAGCGTGACGAGAAGTGAATCGTGATTCACGAGGCGTTTCGAACCTCCGTCGAACGAGTCGTCGAGAAATCTCCTCGGAAAACCCGTAATTATATCTCGTTACCTCGGTATCTCGCAGTATAACGGCTTCGAGCAGCTCTGCATCAACTTTACCAACGAGAAGTTGCAGCAATTCTTTAATCATCACATGTTCGTCCTCGAGCAAGAGGAGTACAAGAAGGAGGGCATCGTCTGGCAATTCATTGACTTCGGCATGGACTTGCTAGCTTGTATCGAGTTGATCGAGAAGGTGAACGGTCGATCCACCCTCCTCCCCTTCGCTTTTCGATCTTTTTAGAAAGTCTATAGATCCTTTTAGGTCCCGCACGTTTATCTTATTGTTAGTCTCGATAAAATATGAATTTCTCCAAAGGATGATTTAGATCTTCGTAGACTATCCTCTTCCTAGATAGTATCATCGTTCCTTTGGGGTTGCCAAAAACCTCAATGTGAATTTAGATGTTAGTTAGATCCCTCAATTTGGACTTATACCTATCCTGAATGAATCGAGAATTTTATTTTCATTGAATAATTTCATCAACGATTCCTCAGATGTTTCTTTCGGAATATGTGAACCTCAACGTGAGTTTTAGATATTCCATTGATTGCCTGAATGATTCCATACTGTCCTGAACAAATTGTGAATTATTATTAGATGATTAATGTGATTAATTTTTATTAATATTCTCATCATTCTACTATTTATCATATTATCGATTAACATCAAACAAAGGGAGAAAATTGTTATTACTCCGAGTTTTAATGTAAATAATTATGAATTATTGTATATAATTTGTTCTTCTGAAAAACGCATGATTTCAAAAAATTTTTCTGCACGTAGAAGTAGCGGAATTGCTCTGATTAGAAAACCCAAATTTTTATCGAAACGGCATGATTCGCGTTAGGGATCCTTTTATCGAGAATGCTCTTAGATGGCTCTTAGATCACCCAAGGAACGCTCATTCGCTCTATTTGGTTCGAAGTGAGACAGTGTGCAGGTAAAGGGAATATTTTTTCATCATCAAAAGGACATTGTCATCATTGTTATCATCGAAACAGTGGACTTCACATAGAGTGAACAGGGTGTAAAGATGATTAACCATTCGCCCACCCTTGCCCCTTTTTCTTGAATTAAGCACGTACGTTTAACTGTCCATGAGCAAACAGGACGGTCAGGATCGTGCAGGAACCCTATTACGATGGTTTTTTCATTGATGTAATTGACAAAGTTGGTAATTGTTGGACTAATATTGTTGGACCCCACATATTTGGCACTCATAAAGATATCTGGTCACAGACACGAAAATTGACTAAATTTAAAACTAGAATCGGACATAGATATGTTCGTATTTAGATTAAATGTATTAAATTTCTTATTGTTTGTCTGTGATCCGATGTTTTATGTTATCCGAAAAAAGACCTGCAAGTTGTCCAGATTATTAACGATACTTCTAGCAGTACAAAATTTTCAGGAAAATGATATATTTTCAATTAATTTTAAATTTAGTATAATTTTATATTTTGAATGTCTTTTGTTTTGTATTTTATGGATGAATCGATCGATATTCTGGACACAAATCGAGACACTAGAACATTCTCTGATATGATAAGTTTGAAACCCCGAAAGAACGACCTCGTGCTATGACGACCGACGTCGTGATATGATTGATACCAATGTGTCCCGGCAATAAACGGTGCACAACACCACCGATTCATATTACATGCCCTGCACATAAAATCCCTCAAGATTTTGATCAGCCCGAAGTTTCGAATCAATCGACAATAGAATTCGAATTTTATGAATCTGTTTTTTTATCCCCAACAATTTTAGTAGAAAAGAAAAATTAAATAATATAATATTAATAAAATATTAATTAGAGATTGAAATATTAGAATTACCTTGCCAATCTCAAATCTTGGTGAAGAAAAAAATTATTGCTTCTAGATGTGTTTCATTACATCAGAAAAACAGCTTCATCAAGAATATTTTTACATACATTAGCCGTTTCGAAACGAAACTTCGGATAATTTTGCAATTCCGACCGATGTAAACGTGTGTAAGAAATCCCTTAAAAGAAACAGGACAAAACAACTTTGAAAGCTAAAAAGAAGTGGATGGAAAAAAGAAAGACAAAATGACATACACATACGCATGCCTGTTTCTTGCTCTCGAACAGTTCAACAGCTTCGAGCAGCTCTGCATCAACTTCACCAATGAGAAGCTGCAGCAGTTCTTCAACCACCACATGTTTGTCCTCGAACAAGAAGAGTATACAAGGGAGGGCATTGAGTGGGCCTTCATAGATTTTGGCATGGACCTGCTCGCATGTATCGATCTGATCGAGAAGGTACAATAAGACGACGGATCGATCGATTCCTGGCCGGTAAAAACCCGACAGACGGGATATGGTCGGAAACAAAAGAGAACGGAATAGTTCAAAGCTAAATAACGAACGTATATGACACGACACGAGGATTGAGATAGCTATTAGCACGCGGAAATCCCTGACAACTTATCACAGATCAGAGGAGACCGCCACTTTAACGCTTACCCTCTAAAAATAAATGATTGTCCACTGTTTTCTTATCGTCAGCCATTTCCATTCACCTTGATCCTTCTCCCTCCTTGCTCTCTTTTGTATCGTCGATCTCGCGGTTTCGGCCGCACGTATTGTTTTCGACAAGCAAGCATTCCTGTCGCATTCCGCTTAGGCTAGTTCTAGTTTCCTCCTCTATGTCAAAGGCAAAATTTTATCAAAAATATATAACGTCGAAATCTCGTATAATCTAATTTTCATCGAGGAAATATGTTGACTTTAAGTTAAAAGAAAGCACATTGACTTGCATATTGACTTGCATAAACATTTTTCTAATTACTCTAAATAGTTTTGCGAGAAATTATGAGAATTTCTAGATCAGATATTGAAAAAATTAAATCTTTTAAATAAGAATTATATTATTAAAATTGTAAGAAGCGAAGGAAAATTTATTCAATTTATTTGAAAAATTTACTTACGGAGATTAAAATCAAATTCGACAATCTTCCAGATAATAAATTCTTTTTTTTCTTAAATATCGGAATTTTAAAAAGAATTAAAAATGTCAGACTCTTAACACACATATGACACAGACACTTATTTGATTTTATCGGAGTATTTGTCTGATAATGGTTTTTGTCTCTCTCTCTCTCTCTCTCTCTCTCTCCTTCCTCTACCTCATTCTATTCGTCTGTCTTACCTTCTGTCCTACTCTTGTTCCTGTCGCACGCCTACGCACTATGCAAATGCAAAAAATGACAGTACAACGGCTTTGAGCAACTCTGCATCAACTTCACCAACGAGAAATTGCAGCAGTTCTTCAACCACCACATGTTCGTCCTCGAGCAAGAGGAGTACAAGAAAGAGGGCATCGATTGGGTGTTCATTGATTTCGGCATGGACTTGCTAGCTTGTATCGAGCTGATCGAGAAGGTATTGTCAGTTATCTCCGAGTCAAGGTTTGAACACATCGATCCAGCACCTTGGGAGTTGATCGATCCCACGGACAACGAACGAGCGAGACATCGAGCTTGAGCGAACCGATTTTGTGGGACTTCGCAAGAATCACGAATTGTTGATTTGCTACCCGGTTAATTTTGACCGGTTTTTCGTGCTTGTGTCTTTCGCA
Source organism: Aphaenogaster floridana (assembly GCA_003063835.1). NCBI lineage: Eukaryota > Metazoa > Arthropoda > Insecta > Hymenoptera > Formicidae > Aphaenogaster > Aphaenogaster floridana. The sequence goes on along the minus strand of NJRP01000068.1, from coordinate 112,049 downwards.
ATCTCTATGGCTCTTCGAGGATGACGAAGACGCCAATCGCAATTTCCGAAGGTACTTAATACGGGTGCCTAAGCCACTTTTTTCCTTTCTTGCCTCTCATGGTGTCCTGTCACGTCCCCAACGGCACTAATATCGTGTCCGTGAAGAATTTCCCCGAAATCGTTCAACGGATTGAGCGATAATCAAATTTCATTGTCATTTCTTTGACAATCGACTGGGTCCAATTCACAATCCTGAAGAGACCGGGATGAACTGTAAAACAAAAAAGAGGAAGAGAAATTCGACGAAGCTTATTATTAATGTAAAGTTATTGTACCGAATCAATTACAATTAAGAGATTGTAAGATTATCAGACTTCGGTAAAGCTCCTATAACGAGCACTGAATGTCAACTCATTAAAAATTTGAGAACTCGATGATTAAGAAATACACTGTTCAGCGTGACATTAATCAACGAGTGTTAAAATAAAAATCAGATACGACGTAATTATATACGAGGTTAAAATTAACGAGAAATTAGCTCGCTTGGAAAATGATTGTTAATTGTTAACAATCAGTGATAAATAATAATCCAGCGCAATTATGTCCCCCACCCCGCCCCAAACATATAAAAGCACATTAAGTGTCGATCCCGAAACTCACTCTAAAGGATTATCCATTTAATATTAAATTTATAATTGGATAAACTTAGCTAACACAACGAATACCGTCAGTGTTCATCATGATATCACGTTTTTAATTTTCCATATAACGGCACAAGCGAGTGTCTCTTTGATATGTGCGACGAACTTGAAAAGCATAGCTGTCCACTTTTATTTAACATCAATATTGAGATTCGGTATAATTATCTACATTTAATTATTTTCGTGTAATTGAGATTAATTGTTCTATACGCGCGTGCAATATTTGATTATATAACAGTGAGATTTAATATCATTTTAGATAATTCTGTTCAATGTCTGAAGATCAAACATGTCACTGCTTAATTTCTCTAGAATCTAGTTTTTTTAAAATTAAAATATTTTAGTTCCTTAAAATTTTTCGAGTTTATCGCACGTTCGAGAATCTCTAAGAGCACATCGAGTGTACCCTATTGACACCCCCTTGACCCTGGTTACCCTCCCCCACCCCCTTTGCCCCTGCCCCGGAATCGAACGATGAAAGTTACGGGTCGAAGTCATCGGTCGAGCGTTCTCCTCTCGCATCATCAGGCAGCACTAATGACGGCTGTTCCCCCTTGTTTCTTTTTTCTCTGTTCTTCGCTTAAACCCCCCGTTCGCATGGGCCCCCGTCCACTCCGCTGCGCTACTCGGTCGAGCAGTTCAACAGCTTCGAGCAGCTGTGCATCAACTTCACCAACGAGAAGTTGCAGCAGTTCTTCAACCACCACATGTTCATCCTCGAGCAAGAGGAATACAAGCGCGAGGGCATTGAGTGGACATTTATTGACTTCGGCATGGACCTCCAGCAGACTATCGATTTGATCGAGAAGGTACCACTCGGCCAAGGCAGATCGACAGATCGCGGGCCCGATCGCCGAGGAGACTCGGGATTTCTCCGAATAGCATATACGCTCGAAACATACTACGCTGAATGTGTTCCTGTCTTGTCTGTCTGCTCGATCGAACACTAACACTACTTTCTACCGTCACATTCTAGTACTACTTTTTTTTACTTCTCGCCGCATCGGTCGAAAGGTGGAGCGAATTGTTTACGCGACGGAGTCTATATAATCTCTAATTGTCTAAAGTCGAAATTACAAAATAAATTTCTACTTTTTCGAATCGATTGATTTACCCAAATGATTTTGAATGCCGCCTTCGATTACGCCGCAAGAAGTTCCAATCGATTGAAAGATCAAAGGACCAACCGATTGAACACGGATGGTGTTTTGCCGATCGCGCACATCCACGCCCCGTTTTCTTCACTGTTTTCTCTCTTTCTATTTCTTTTTCTCTCGCTCTCTCCCCCTCTTTCTCTCTCTGTCTCTTCGCTGTGTGCCTGTGTGCATCGTGGTGCATGAACGAGTGCAGTTCAACGGCTTCGAGCAGCTCTGCATCAACTTCACCAACGAGAAACTGCAGCAGTACTTCAACCATCACATGTTCGTGCTCGAGCAGGAAGAGTACGAGCGCGAAGGTATCGTGTGGACCTTCATTGATTTCGGCATGGATCTGGAACCGACGATCAATCTGATCGAGAAGGTAAAGGCGACAGGTCCGCGCGGGACACGGACTCGATATTCTGGATCACCCGGTTGTGATTCAATAACGCAGCAATTCGCGCTTGAGTTCAGCTTGCCCACACTGAGTTCGCAGTTGTATTACCAATGTTGTGTACTTCCTGCCAATGTATGCTTCCTCGCCTGTGTGTGTACTTAATTACGTACGTATCATCTTCTCTACATTGGATGATACGGGTCTAGCGCGTGAAAGTTTCGATCGCGGATCTTTCGTTAACCTCAGGATTATCCTTTGTGTCCAAAGAGTTCTCGAAAGAAATTTTGAAATTTTGCTTAACGCTGAGTAGTAATTCAAAATAAACAAGTTTTTTAAGCAAATTGTGTAAATTGAGTTCCTACATTTTTAACATTTAAATAAATTCAGTTAAATCTCTTATTTTTACGTTTAAATACATTTTATTTTTTATTTTTTAAACAAAGGATGTTTGAAATTATAGTTTTTTTGTATAAAATCTGGATTTTTTTATTAGAATTTTTTTCTTTTCATTAGAATTTCGGCACTTACGATTGAAAACTTATGCGGTGGACCCGGAATACCATGTATATCGCTCTAGCTTATAATGGATGGAAAGATCGATGTGTCGGAAAAGATGATTGCGCTTTCAAGATATAGAATTTTAGAATATGAAGAAAATTAAGTATCTATGAAGTGCAATGATCGTTGCCGAGGCGTTGTTCCGATAAATCCATATTGTAGAATTACAGATAACGCAGTACTAAGAGTAGCGTTGGGATTTTCCTCTTGTACGTAGTCTGCAAGATTAATTATTAATCGGCAATTAATTTATATGAATCTTGTATTACGCTCGAGAGGATAATTAATTAACCGTCAGTAAAAATACATTAATGTCGCAGTGTCGAGCAAAGTAGATAACAAAATATATCAATGAAGTATTTAGCATCTGTTTTCAGTAAAAGTTGGGACACTAACGAGGTTTGCTGCGCGAAATATTTTGCAGACACTTTCGCAAACGTTCCGCATATGGAGAACGTCTCCATTTCTTTTTTTAATTGGTAGAATCCTTGGCGCCTAAGAATCAGTCGCGATTTAACAGAAAAATGTTCGTGTATAATTAACGGCAAGAAGAAAGAAGATATTATATATTTGCATAACGCTACTCTTGGAAAATGCGAAACTTCTCGAGATGTAACAGATCGTGATGTGTTTCTTTGTTTTTTTTCTCTCGCGACACAGCCTATGGGTATCCTCTCCATTCTTGAGGAAGAGTCTATGTTCCCCAAGGCCACCGACAAGACCTTCGAGGAGAAACTGAACAACAACCATCTTGGCAAGAGTCCCAACTTTCTGAAGCCCAAGCCGCCCAAACCGGGCCAGCAAGCGGCCCATTTCGCCATCGGCCATTATGCTGGCAACGTACGAAGTTCTCCTATCATACTTTACGCAAAAATTACCTAACTTTTACGAAAGAATTATCTTATCGCAATATCTTATTTTTAAGAAAAAGTTGATTTTCTTTAAAAAAAATAGTTAGCTAAAAAAGATATAAGAAGAAAGTTAGCTAAAAAGAAGATATGAGATTAAAAAGAGATTAATTTTATCTTTAGGCATAATATTAATGCCTAAAACTAGAATTAAGACTTCACCTCTTTTACTTTGCACAAACAAAATTAACAGTTACATCATTTTAACGAAAAGGATAATACCTTTGCAAGAAATTAATTTTATATAATTTAAGAAGCGTAGTTTGACTTTTTGATAATTTTATTTATCGATTTTATTTAGCGCCATTATTCGAAGATATACAGATTCTTTATCATTTTTACGAAGAGATGGAAACTGAGACTTTCTTCGGGCTTCAGGTACCGTATAACATCACCGGCTGGCTGGAGAAGAACAAGGACCCGTTGAACGACACGGTGGTCGATCAGTTCAAGAAATCTACAAACAAGCTGCTGGTTGAGATCTTCGCTGACCATCCCGGTCAATCCGGTGACGCCGGCGGCGGCGGCGGCGGCAAGGGCGGACGTGGCAAGAAGGGTGGTGGCTTCTCCACTGTATCGTCCTCCTACAAGGAGCAGTTGAACAACCTGATGACTACCCTACGTGCCACCCAACCCCACTTCGTCCGTTGCATCATCCCCAACGAATTGAAGCAGCCGGGTGTGATTGACTCCCATCTGGTCATGCATCAGCTCACCTGTAACGGTGTACTTGAAGGCATCCGTATCTGTCGTAAAGGTTTCCCCAACAGAATGGTGTATCCTGACTTCAAGCTACGGTGAGAATCTTCTTTATCTTTCCTTTGGGATTGGATACTTTTGTGGAAAACCGAAAAGCCGAAGGCTCGAGGAATTAAATCTCTTTTAAATGTGTATAAATATAATAATTTTTTCCTATATATATATATATATATATATATATATATATATATGTTGCATCAGATTCATTTTTGAAAGAGATTTCTTTATTTTTAGAAATTGAAAGTATGAGCTGAAATTTTATTTTAGTATTTGGTATTTTATAGAAATCGTCTCTCTCCTGGATCCTCGAGCATTCGCAATAATTTATAGTTTACAAATCTGCAATGTCCATCGATTTCTTTTGATCGTTTACCAGGTTTCAATTAAGAAAATTATTACTATACTTTTCTATTATATTAGATTAACTTTTATTATTATACCAAGCTTACTATTATATGTCTTTAAACGTAATTGACATAGCAGATTTTTCTAATCACTGTATTATTTAATCATCTTATTAGCAATGATTTTTAATGCGATTATTTAATTACATTAGATTCTTCATTTTGTAATGATTACGGGATTTAGTTGGAAACGATAAATTTCAGGGTACTACGGAATTAGAATAATTAATTTTTTAGAAAGAATTTTTGAGAATATTTAAAAAGATAATCTTTCTGTTTTTTTTCTTCCTCTATATATGTATATTTTTATGATTTAGATTTTTTTGTATAAAACGACATAATTTTTCCGCCTATCTTTGCGCGAACGGGATTTAATTAAGAAGTGTCGGGAAGGATTATTCTCCTCATATTCGACGCACATAGTAATCGGATCTTTATGTTGTGTACCGTGTAGTTATATGATCCTAGCGCCGGCCATAATGGCGTCCCACGCTGATCCCAAAGTCGCCGCGGCTAAGTGCTTCGAGGAGATCGCTCTCGATCCGGACAGCTATAGGATCGGTCACACTAAGGCTAGTTGACGTACCCCCGATAGAAATAAATTTGACGATTCCGCCGTCCCATTGTTTCTAAATTCATGGATTAGCCACTTTTCACACCCCACGTTCGAGAAATCAGATTTTTCTACGTGGATGGTCCGGAGATTCTTGTACGAGAATTGTGACACAAATGTTTTTCCAACATTTACAGCGCAATAAAATTCCAAATATCAACGCTAAATGATATATTAAATTTTCGCTTCGTTAGTTTCAATGGAATCTGTGTATTTAAGTGTTTTATCGTTAATATTACGAGCTCGCACGTATCTTGGCGATAAACGGACGATTCTCAATTGGCTTGAAGTTGTTTTTATAAATCTGCGAACTTTAAGGACCATCCACGCTGGAATCTTACCCCGTGAATTGCACGTCGCCCCCCTCATTGAATGCAACGTATATTCGAATGTCGTTCAGTTTTGCCTGTTCCGTGAGTCTCGTAAACACTCGTAAAAGAAAAAAGATCCAACTAGACTCCGAATCCGTTGCTCGATCTTTTTGGAATACCTGATTAGATTAGAGGATCAGTCCCCGAAGAGAGTATTACACATGAAGAAAGCCCCGATTTTTCCTTTAGAAAATCGTGATTTAGCATCCAGATGAAGCGAGAGCCGATCGGGGAACGACAGCAGGGAGTATAAATATACGGAAATTTGTGTCTAGAACCCCCGTATTAATTAGTTCGTACGTTTGTCCCCGCCCCCGTGTACCCCGATACCCCTCTAGGTACAAGATCCTGGCGCCCGCGGCGGTCGACAAGGCGAAGGAGCCCAAAGACGCGGCCGCGGCTGTTCTGGAGTCCACCGGCCTCGATCCTGATATGTACCGTCTTGGACACACCAAGGCACGTTTTACCCTCTTTCCCTTCTCCGATTGCAACATTCGGTCTGGCCCCGACCGACGACGCAGCGCGGCTTTGAGTGCGATCGACGATGTTCGACGATCGAGACTCTTGACTCTTATAATTTCAGATTGTTTTAGATTATCTTTTCATGGTGAAGATGATCGTTAATAATTTAGCGAGGCGGTTTCGGTCACTCGAACATCGTCGACCGCAAATGACTGTTCGTCCATTGTCGTTGATGTACTTGACCCTTGACACGTCGATGCCCTTTAGCGACTGGGCGGTAGACAGAAGGACACGTCTTAAAGTGCGAGTATTCGAGAGAATCAGTCTTCTAATTTATATTCACTTACTTTCACAGTACTGTCGCTTTTTTAACTTTTGATGAAAATTGTTTGTCTTACGATGTTGCATTTACGATCTTTTTTCTGTCAAGCTATCGATTTCTCCTAGAAATTTTACAAATTCTCGGTAGCAAAGTGGCTCTTCGAAGATCTCGCGCTTTAACTGACGTCTTACCTTATTTAAGATCGACATGAAGTGGATCTACCCAATCAAAGTATCCTAGAAGGATACCCACTCGTTACCCCTTGGACCTTCCCCCTCTTCCACCCCCAATGTATTCTCGATTCTACAGCAACGAGGAACAATAATAAAACAAACCTCTAACCTGGCGTGGTGATTTCTTTCTGTCTGTTTTGTGAACACACACACATCGTCAAATACCAATATGTATCATCACCAAACCCACCGAAACCGCAAAACACTTGACGACGCGGTCGGCCACGAACGCAGATACAAAATTCTGTGCGCCAATGCTGTGCGAGAGCCTTGCGAGCCGCAAAAGGCCACCCAGATCATCCTGGAGACGATCAATCTGGAGAGTGATCAGTACCGCATGGGTCACACCAAGGTATCGGACACCTGCTGTGGTCCACGTCGTGACAGTAGTATCACGACGCCAAAATGCTGTTGTAGATTTGTCACAGGCAACACGAAAGATCTTGAAAACGTCCGCAGGATTCATAAAACGTCAACCGGATGTCCTGCGCATGTTTCGCGAACCTTCGCGTTGTCTGGTTCTTATAGCGCCGACGATTTATTCGCCAACATTAAGATATAGAGAAAGAAAATTGAATACTTTAATTTTCGAAGAATCTTTGACAGATTTCGGAAATGTTTAGATGATAAAATCACAAGCTTCGAAGATCGAAGCAGGATGAAACTTCCGGGTTTCTGGAGTCCCGGAATATCCTGCAATACGCTTTCCAAAAATGTGTGACACGTTTTTTGTAGATTTATATATTTACGGTTTTCGAGTAGTCATACAAAAATGTTGGCCATTAAACGTCGCCGAAGAGTGTCAATTTAACACCGCGTGGCTTCGGCGATTAACCGTTTACAGCCTCGTTCGAGCAAATTAATGACGAGCCATCATCAGTTGCGCTAACAAAGGATACCTTTGCCAAATCAATTTTCAGCGTGGTGTAATCCCTCGAGAAGCGTGAGGCAATCTCTGTCTACTTCCTATCATCGAATAACGACCCTCTTTTTGAGCTAAAAGCGGCATGGAAGGCCAGTTTGTGGAAGTTGATACGATGTACCGCGATTATCTTCCGGTGATATCGTAAATTGAATAAAAATTCGATTATAGAGCTACTTATTCATATATTTGTATAATAGCTATATATAGTTTTTAACCAATAGCTTTTTGAATTTTAATTATTCGCATTATTGAAGCATCTCTCGTTGGATAACTTTAAACTGATTATTATACATTTCTTTGACTACTACAAATTATGAATCGACCATCATCAATTTTATTATCACGTTCGGTGATCGAGGTACATCTCGAAGGTCTGTTACTGCGAGCGATCGCTCCTAATGTTCCACTTCCTCCTCGCTTTCGGAAAAATAGGTATTCTTCCGCGCCGGAGTCCTGGGTCAGATGGAGGAGCTTCGCGATGAGCGTCTCAGCAAGATCGTGTCCTGGATGCAAGCTTACATCAGGGGTTACCTGACCCGTAAGGACTACAAGAAACTCCAGGAGCAACGCTTGGCCCTCGTGGTCGTCCAGAGGAATCTGAGAAAGTACCTCCAACTCCGCACCTGGCCGTGGTGGAAGTTGTGGCAGAAGATCAAGCCTCTACTCAACGTCACTCGTATCGAGGACGAGATGGCCGTGAGTATCTCTTCGAGATCGCGTGTCGACAATTATTGAAATAATTAATTCAATAGATCAATCATTCATCCAAATTTTTGCAAATCTCTTCTTTAGTTTATCGTTTTTTTATTTTACTCTTATATATCAAGCTATTTATTTATTTAAGTACAGAAGTCTGAAATTTTAAAGTTAACCTAATGCTAGAGGAATCAAAAATTCTTCTCTAATGTGTATAAAAAACATATGCACACGAAAACCTTGTAATAAAGTTTCTTCTTTCAAAGTTTTAAAAAAAACTTTTATATAATAATCGTGATATATTTTTGACAAATTTAGTATATTTAGCAGATATGCATCGTTGGTAAATTTATCTTTCTACTTTTTAGTTTTAAGATAATGAAGTGTAAGTACGGTTCTCGATCAGCACCCTGCAAATTAATTACAGTGAAAACAATAAGGATTTTAGTGTTCCTCATACAATTCAATTAAGCAGTTCAGAGTAGAAATGCTATTTTTATCTTTTTATTTGGAATTCTTGGATTTCATTATTTCTTAATTCTACTACAATTCTCAATTATATCTTTATCTTGATTCTTGAATTAATTTAAATTTTATTTAATATTGTTTCTTTTAGAGCATAATTTATAAGGTCCACTTTATGTTCACTTTGCATTTCAAAAGTAAACTTCATAAATTATATCCCTAATTCTGCGATTTTACTCTGAACTTTTCAATTATCTCCGATGATCAAACTATACTTCTCAAAGGAATCTTCAACTCATGCAAAACGGCAGATTATGATTGTTAACATTCGCTACATCGGAGAGAAAAGCGAGCGTTGCAAAATCGAAACGTTCGTTCCGCGAAAACTGAAAGCTCGCGAAAGGCCGCGGGAACTTGGCAAAATAAAGCTCCGAGTTGACGGTGATTTACGACCTGGGCTTCGTGCTTAACCGTGCCGTCCGCTCGAAATCGCCCGTGGAATTTGTTTCTTCTTTTGCTTGGACCGTAACGGCTCCAGTTTCCAGACGCGCGCGTTTATTTATCCGCCACCTGGTCTTCTCGTTTTCGCGGCTTGTTCGCGCACAAACTCTCGCCCGTTTTCAATTGGAATTTCCTCGAAATTCAACTTTTTTGCAGGTACTTTTTTACTCTTCTAATACTTTCGTAACTCGAATGCACCGTACATTTTTGTTTTTAAACACGGATTTCTTCTTTGAATTTAAATACATCAAAATCGCCACATCTTCGTCTTATTCATATATTTATTATTTAACTTTGTAAAAAGTTACCGTCGAATTCATAAGAGCGAATTAATTCTAGCGTTAATATTTAGATTTACGTTTCTTTAACAGATTTAGACTTACAAAATCCATCAGACGGATTCGTTTTTCTTAATTTACTTATTAAGTTTAATTTTATTGTTGCTTTTGCAAATTGGCCATTTTTTCAGAAATTACATATATTCATTAGTCATAAAGCAAGTCTTACTAAATCAATATTAGCATGGTAGCAAAGGATTTCATTTGAAGAATCTCTGAAAGAAATCTCGGTCGACCCTTTTGGAACGCCGATGCTTCTAATTCTGTCAACCTCCTGACCCCCTCCTCCGTTCTCGAACTATCTATATTTTCGACTTTATAATCCCAAATTAACGAGGATTAGGGGAATCCGTGCACGCTCTCGTTCTCCAGTCCAGTTCACTGATACCGCTCTGGCGTCCCGAATTAGAAGCATAATAAAGGCAGCCGATGGTGAATCAACGTTCGATCATGTTACCGAAGCGGCTTCTTATTAATAGACTCGACTCTTCCGAAAAGGATCATACAATTATTCGTCCTTCAGAGATATCCATGGAGACATGGTACCCGTATTTTTCGAATCGCGCTCCGCGTCTCCGGAATGCCGGCGCTTCTAATTCTGTCTAGTCGTTTTTACGTCATGATACTGACACTTGATTGCTGATTCGACAGTGAATCATTAATTCGAGATGCAGCGACGAACTTGAACATTTCGCTCAAAATTTGGCCCGAGGGCTTGCACGAAGAAATTTAATATCAATCTCAAGTTTGTTTCATTCTCTTTGAACTCTTACTGAAGCAGTAAGAATTAGTCTTATTTAATCTTGACTTTATTATTAATTGAGATATTATTATTATTATTAATTGATTTATATATTTATGTGATACACATAATACTATTGATTTACTTATTTATTAATGATGTCATTAAATAATTTTATTCTTTAATTTTACTCTTTTTCTATTTTTTATCAGTTCTATTTTTAATAATTTAATTTAAGTTGAATTTCTATTTTCATAGATGCATTACTTCATATATTATTCGTGACAAAAATAACAAGATTTCAACTACAGTCACGTTTCCGAAAATAGAACTTTCAGTTCTAGATACTTATTTGTGATTACTATGATTTAATTTAAAAAAATATAGATCTATAGCAAAGAAAAAGATGAGAACATATCACAGACTGCAAAAAATTTTCCAGTTCGCATCGCCGAAGTCTCTCAGTCCGCTCCGATGCATCTTCACAGATATTCGCTCACTCGAGCGATCTCTTTGCGATCCACTTATCCACTTTACACCTTCTGGAGCCGCCAAAAAGGGGGTGGTCGCTGGAGAGGGAGAGAGAGACGGGGCGGCCCTTCCGGAACGTTTCTAATTTCGTCCAAGACCGACCCCCCTCTGCGAACATAAGCCGCTCCCTGTCTCCCCTGCTCTCACCCCCCTGAAATGTAGTATCCGATCGGTTATAAATATTTTTACGCGTACAGTAGCGAGGCGCCACTGGAGTGGGGACGCCCACGATCAAGATCGCCGCGGCTCGCTCCTTACTGGCTGCCGGAAACGGGCACGGTAGAGGGACCACGGGCACGGGTAGAAAAGTTGGGCTTCGACCGAATCCGGGACCAGTTGGACCCGCGACCTCGCGCCGACCCCTTCGAAATTACGCGAACCCGCCCGACGAACAAAGAGGGAGAAGCCTCGCCCTCGTACGCATACACGCACACATATTCACGTGGGTGTTCAAAGCCTCTCTTCGATATCTCGAGACGTAAGTAGGGACCGGTCGTACCCCCGTGTCCCGCGCGCTGTTTCCTTCGTCTTCGAGCGATCGTCGAGCGGTCGACCCCTTAAAGCCGAGGCTTCTCGCGACGTACCCTCGTTCGATCGACCGATTCTTTGCGGGGATCTCTTCTCTCTCGGCGAAGATCCCCCAATCCCCCGGTACTTACGAGAAAAGGAATCGAAATCGTGTGCACTCGCGCGTGTATTCCTCGGTTTTTCTCCGAGGGTGATCAATAATGGGCGACACGGTGCTGATCGAGAATCCGACCCCGCTGGTGAACGGCGGCAAGATCGAAGGTGAAATGGGCTCGTTCCAGGCGCTGGAAGAGAAAGCCAGGAAGGCGCAGGAGGCCTTCGAAAAGGAGGAGAAGCTGCGCAAGGAGCTGGAGGATATGAACGCCAAGCTCCTCACCGAGAAGACCAACCTGCTGCGCCAGCTGGAGGGTGAGAAGGGCTCGCTCTCCGATTACCAGGAGAAATCCTTGAAACTAGCCGCGCAAAAGGCCGACCTCGAATCACAGCTTCAGGTGAGAATCCTATTCTTGATTTTTTATTTAATAAAAAATTCTTTCCCCCCGACTGTTATTAGTGAGTAAATCTTGAGAATTTTTGCTATTGAAATTTATTAGTACCAAGCTGTCGTGAGTTCAGAAACTCTCTAAAATTTATTAGCTTCAATTATTGCGAACTTAAAAATCTTCTCTTATAAAATTTAGTGAATTTTTGTGAATTTTTTCTATTGAAAGTCTGCCTTGTCTACAATTTTTATTTATCAAGGAAAGATCGAAAAGTTTCGAAATGATGATGAGCGATATTTCTTCTTTACGATATCTTCAGCTCTTTTAACTTCTTATTACAATTTTCGATAGCCAATCAAAGACAATATACATTTTCTAAATTCACTTAAAGAAGATTATGTTATTGGAGATTATAAAAAATAATGATAATAATTTTATTTGTCGTTCTATCGTTGAAGAAGGTAGCGGAATCATATATAATTACATGAGTTATAACGCTAATACTAAAAGAAGTCCTTATTAAGCAAAAGAATTATCATAAAAATTGCGATATGAAATCATTTTTGACTATTTGGCGCAAGCTGTGAGTCAGTCAACTGCGAAGGGCAGAAAGTAATATAATTAGCGGCGTAATTAGCACAGTGGCGCAAGCTGCGGGCGCATCGATGTCGAAGGGCGAGAAGCTATATAATTAGCATCATCGCTCATAGAACTAAAATTTGTCGGTAACGTTTATTAATCATGCTCGACTAAACTTCTATATTAAATTATATAAAATGTTTATTAAGTATCACAATATATTAATAGCAACATTTAAGATATAATATTAGAAGAAGCGCAACAAATAGAAAAGTTGATAGCAAAATTCTAAAACTTTGTTTTGAGAGGAATTAAAAAATATTTCAACTGGAATCTTTCTCATTCTCGTAGTCGAAGTTATGTCGCGTCGTCGCGAGTCGCTCGTGGATTTTCCTGGTTTCTCGACGGCGGGAGAGATTCTTTACAAAAAGAGAAAGGAGCGCGATTTAAGTCGGGGTGACGTTAACTGTCGGCGGGGGAGGGACGTTTTCGTGATTTAAATCGGCTCGAGTTACGCGCGGCGCGCGATTTCGCAAGCTCGCGAGCGCGACAAAGTAGCGAAGGCGCGGAATTAGTCAGACGCGCTATTTTTCTTCGGGCCGAGCGCGGCGCGCACGACGACTCATCCGGTTACGCGGTCGACGCTTATATATTCGGTCATATCGCGCTGCTAAAATTACGGTGCATATGTGAACGTTGCACGCAACCTTGTTACATCTTTCCCTGATTTAACGTCACCCACGGATGATGTTTTCCGAGGGACTCCAGCCGCGCGTTACTACCCGGCGTGTTTTCTCGTGCTCCGTCAAGGAAAAGCATTTAATATTTCCTTTGATAGAATGGCGTAGATCATAATGAACAAATTTAATAAGCAGATTTTAATGGACAGATTATTTCTACGATATTTTTAAGACCTTTTTTTTCAAAAGTGTTAAAAGAGAGAAGAAATCAGTATCCAGGTCCAGGAGAATGCAAATTTCTTGTGCAAGAGATAATTAGCAACTTCGAGTATACGATTCATCGTAATTAGTTCTGCCAATGGCTACCAAGTTATTATTAATGAGATCTTTATAATTAATTTTTTTCATCCCTTATATTTTTATTCGTTGAGAAATTCACGGTAAAATCCGAATGTCTTCTTGTCCTTCTTTGAACAATTAGAGAGCTCAATTGCTAATAAAATATCCATTAATAATTTTGCAATCGTCTCGTTTCGTAACAGTTCTAAAATTTTTTCGGAATCTCTTCACGAACTCGTCGTGACTTCCCCAGAATTTTCTCGCATTCGTTCTATACGATCGTCGTGAATTTTTCTCACAATTGTTTCCCTTCGTCGTAAATATTCACCAGAGGAATCTGAGAGTCGTCGAAATTTTGGACGATCGCATCAGCATGGTGAACGCTAGTATTTTTATCCGGTTGTTAAGCACGCGCAGAAACACGCGCTGGAGAAAAAGCAACGGTAATAACTTCTCGAAGGCGTCGCGCTCGCAGAAAATAGACGAGTCGTAATCGCGACTAGAATTCCAGATTTTCTCTGTCTCTCTTTCCCCCTCCCCCTCTCTCTTTCTTTTCAACTGGATTCCAGACGGACTATTTTTAACAGTGCCTTTTAAACATCCACTTAGAACCACGGCCACTCGTCATCGCTTGTCATCGCGACGCTCTCCGACGCCCGTCATCGGCTCATAACGTCTACTTTTCTTTGTTCTCCAACGAGCAACTTGATACTCCAGTTTGATGGAATCAGAATAGAAATGACGATTACATAAAAAAATTCAGCATACTCACGAGGATTAAATATAAGAGATATTTATTAAGTAAAAAAGATGAGTTCTAAATTAACTAGTCGTCGACTGGAGGAATATATATGAAATGCGATGTGAAGTAACTGTGATAACGTATGTAAATCACTTTGCACCAGATTAAATTATAAATTATTAGACAAACGTGTAAATGAGTGAAATAACCGCTTTCTCAGATTTTTCTTAAAGAAACTATTGAAAGTGTCTGGTATTTGCAATATTTAATTGAATATTTATTGAAGAATTTATTTAATTCATTGACACCAAGACATTAACTAATATAAATATTCTTTATTATTTATTAATCTTGCTTTATCTGACCCTCGTTTTATTTGCTTTCACTTTTTATTAATTTTTACTTACGCATTTTCTATCATTATTATTGTAATTGCCTTTATTATTGTAATTACTATAGTTTTCGAATTTTCGATTTATCTCTAATTTCATCAAATCGTCGTGGCCATTACGAGCGGCTCTTTTAGCTCGTTAAGTGAGCTAATATCGCGATCGCTAGGTGCGCCTATTAAAAGCTTTCGCATTGAGTGCATCGCGATTGGCCCGGCCGGTGTCGAGGGAGATTCTCTCGCGATTAAAGGCGGCCGGAAGACTACGGCTGCGTTATGTTAAACGCCACCATTTACGGTCAGGCGATGTAGGAAGAAGGAAGAAGGAAAGAGAACGGGGAAGAGAGAGAGACAGAGAGAGTGTGTGTGTAAGGGAGTGAGAGAGAGAGAGAGAAAGAGCGAGAGAGGGCAACGGCAACAAATTTAGCAGATCCTAAATTCCAGGTTATTAAAAGTGGGCGGCGGTTTTAAGCTCGCTGGAGCGGAGGCGAGAGAAAACGAAGGAGGTAACAGGTGTAGGGTGTATTTATATGCCGTCATATGCCGCGTGCATGCGCGTGCGTCATAATCATACAGCCGTATCTCCTTCGCGGCCTCTTCATCATCGCCGACAAGACCATGTCGTTTCTTCGCTGTCACCACCAATTTTTCCACCTCGTCTTCCACCTGCCCGGGATATGATCCCGGTGCACTGAACTAGATTATTCCAGTTGGAGAGAGAGAAATGATTCTGGTTTTGATATCGTTGATCTCTCTCTTTTTCTCTCTCTCTCTTTCTTTTTTTCCTCCATCTTTTTTCCGCAAATCCCTTTGCCGGGTTTTCATTTTATTAATTATATAATAATTGTTTCATTTTTTTTTTCTTGAAACATTTGCTTCAATTTCCTTTGAATATCGATTAATATATAGGAAAACTGACTTAGGCTTTGTTGTATCTTTCTGTTCTTTTCTCTGTCGCGTCTTTCTTTTGTTCTCTTGCGGAGAACTTGCGGAGATCTTTGTCGAAATTTCTAAAATACTCTCATAAAAAATTCCGTAGAAGTCCCGAAATTTTCAGTCGGCAAATATAGACTCGGGTCGCCGAATCCGAACGGACCGCGATGAAGAGATAAACGCGATGAAGGGGAGATTGATCGCGCCGGCCGGGCGAGATGTTGTGCCAATATTCTTTGCCCCCGCATTAACTAATATTAGGCGTCCGTGCGTATGGACCGCCCCGTAATTGCGCGTCAATGCCAATTAATCGCGTAGCCGTGCAGAGAGGAAGAGAGATGCGTTCGACGTTCTCGACGAGGGACTTGGCGCGCGCCAAAGGATACTCCAGCGAGAGATAAATTCCACGTGAAGACCTGTCATCGACCTAAATACCTCTTCGGCAAACAAGATTCCGAAGATGTCATCTTAAAAAAGAAGATAAACTAATACCGAGCTACATTTTAAATCGTCTGCAGTCGAAAGTGTTCGCGAAATACGACAAGGATATTTTGTAGCAAACGGGATATTAAATGAAGTATATTGAATAGGGAAAATATGATAATAATATTAGAAAGATAAAAATAAAATAGATATAGCAATAATAATGTTAAAACGAAATAAATAAAAATAAAATGTTAATAGAATATTAATAAGATTGGAACGGAATAATGAAGGAAGCAGTAGATAATATCAAAAATAATAAAAATAAAAGAGAATATTGAATAACGAAAGAAAAAATTTTGTAATAATATGAAATATAATATTAATTAATTAAATAACTAATGTAGGATATAAACATTAAAGATTATAAAATTTTGAATCGACGAATAATTAAAATTTTTAAACTTATGGATATAATCATCTGTGGCGATAATTATACTCTATTATATATTCAAGAAAACATTTTCGATACTTATACAAATATTTCTCACATAGGATCTCAGCGACAGGTTCAAGGAAGAGGAGGACTCGAGGAACAATCTCTTCCAGAACAAGAAGAAACTCGAACAAGAAGTGTCCGGCCTGAAGAAAGATATCGAAGATCTCGAACTAAACCTGCAAAAGTCCGAGCAGGATAAGGCGACGAAAGACCATCAAATCAGAAACCTAAACGACGAGATCGCCCATCAGGACGAACTCATCAATAAGCTCAACAAGGAGAAGAAGAACCAGGGCGAAGTCAATCAGAAGACCGGCGAGGAGCTCCAGGCTGCCGAGGACAAAGTCAACCACCTCAATAAGGTCAAGCTCAAACTCGAGCAGACCCTCGACGAGCTTGAGGACTCTCTCGAGCGTGAGAAGAAGTCACGGTGAGCAAATTCGATGCGTTTGATTATCTAAAATTATAATTTAACTATGTAAGATTAAGATTTAAAAAACACAGATTTAAAAAACACATATATATCCAATTATAATCTTTTCGAATTCTTAGATTTTTTTCTTAAATTTCTTTAGAAAAAAGAAATAAAATTAGATTAAAGGTAAATTAATCTGATTAATCTACTTTTTCTCGAAATTTATCTGTGTAATAATATAAATACATAATATTTTTTCACAAAAATAATATAAAATATTATAGCGAGAATGTTTAAATAATACAACGTGTTAAAATTTAATTTGCAGTGCTGACGTAGAGAAGGCGAAGAGAAAGGTGGAGGGCGACTTGAAGCTCACACAGGAAGCCGTTGCCGATCTCGAAAGGAACAAGAAGGAACTCGAACAGACCATCCAACGCAAAGACAAGGAACTCTCGTCCCTAACTGCCAAACTTGAGGATGAGCAATCCTTAGTCGGCAAACTGCAGAAGCAGATTAAGGAGCTGCAGGCCCGTATTGAGGAACTCGAGGAAGAGGTTCGTATAACAAAAATCAGTAAAGAAAAACATTCAATCTTGCAAAATTTTCAGCCTGAAAAAGGAAACAAAGAAATATTTCAATCTGTTAAATATTTTTTAATTAACGTCTCTTAATTCACACTGAAATTTAATTAAAACTAACACTCTTTAGCATACAAAACTTTTATCTTACATTTAAAAAAATCTAAATTTTTAAACTTCTGTAGTTAAAAATTTGTCGTTGTGAAAATTTTAGAAAATTAGCCTTAATTAATTTTCAGATTTAGAATTCGATAATAAAAGTATATTTGTTGCTACCTCTTATGTCATAACTACTATATATCGTAACTGCGTGGTAATGAAATGACAACGTGCATTTTCTTCTTCAAGATCGAGGCGGAACGCGGCGGACGCGCCAAGGCCGAGAAGCAACGCAGCGATCTCGCTCGCGAGCTCGAGGAGCTCGGTGAACGTCTGGAGGAGGCCGGCGGTGCCACTTCCGCTCAGATCGAGCTGAACAAGAAGCGAGAGGCCGAGCTCAGCAAGCTCCGCAGGGACCTTGAGGAGGCTAACATCCAGCATGAGTCCTCGCTGGCCAGCCTGCGCAAGAAGCACAACGATGCCGTGGCCGAGATGGGCGAGCAAATCGACACTCTCAATAAACTTAAGGCTAGGTGAGTTTGCTGGGTTAATTTTTTTTCTCTTGATAAAGAGAAATAATAGAAAAATGAATTGTTTTATTTTTATTATTTATTATTTATGATTAAAAAAAATGAGGGATAAAGTGGTTCGGGAATTTTGTTAAGAATCGTTATAAAAAGTTTGAGTTCCTCGAACCAATTAGAAAATTTAGCACATAGTCATTGAAGAGAAAGAATAATTTTACGATATTATAAGATAGCTTTAGAAAGATTGGTGATTAGATACTAGGTTCGACTTTTCGGTATCAACGGCTGTTAGACTTTCGTTGAAAAAAAAAGAGAAAATGGAAAAGCAGCGGGACTATAACGTAATATTTCGTAGAGCCGAAAAGGGCCGACACGACATCCACGCTGAGCTGAACGGTTCGCGCGCTCTCACGGATCAGGTCTCTCGGGAGAAGGTACTTGAAAAAGAGAAAGAGGAATGATAAAAGCACGTGCATTTTTCAAACGTAGTTTCGGAACCCTGTACGTTAATATCCCTCGATAATCCCCTTGATCCGTAAAAGATATGTGATTACCAGAATGAAGTCACCCCGACGAGATAATATATTCTGTAAAGTTGAATTGTCATGTTGTGTCACGAATGCTGGATTAAACATCCCTCGCCTTGCAAAAGAAATTTATTAATATTCTCTATTTTTAATCAGATAAAAATATTTTATAAAATAAATGTTTTTATTATATATTTTTAAATTAATTTTTCAAATTTGGATTGAATAAACTTCAATTCCCTGCTTTAATTCTATTTTGAAGTAAAATTCCGTGATGACATTTACATTATTTCTATTCTTATTAATCTTTTTGCCAATGAAGTTATGTACTTATATTCTGATTATTGACCGCGAAGAAATCATGAATCGTGAGGCAATTTAATCCGGCATTCCGGAATGCAGATCGAACGATACCGTCATTCGTGCCATCGTTATTCATCTGTAATCCCTTTAACTGTTTCCGTGTCCGATCAGAGTTGAGAAGGAGAAAGTGCAGTACTATAGCGAGTGTAACGACTTGCGCACGTCCTGCGACCACCTGAGCAACGAGAAGGTAAGACCGGTCCACGTTAACAATACCCGGACTAACGCGACTAACAGCTTCCGCTAGGTGCAGAGACGCAGAAACAGATCTATGGATTGTCCCCCCTCGTCCTCCCAGGATTATTCGCGAATCATTTATCTAATGAGTGAGTCGATAATCCCTGCTTGCTCAGCATTGCTTTGTACGTGTGCATATTAAACAACTTGAGCTCGCTTTTCGACGATCTCTTCTTAATGCGTTATTGAGAAATTAAGAAGCTTTCGAGACACGAAAGATATTTTTCTCGTCTCGGATCGGAATTATTTAATCTAAGAAGCTTTCGAGACACGAAAGATATTTTTCTCGTCTCGGATCGGAATTATTTAATCATTTTTGCCTATTTTATCTGGATTTATTTAATCTATGTAGTGCTGCATTTTCTTTTAAGCCACGTTGGAGTTCCATATTTAAAGGCCGGACGTAACAATATTTGAAGAGAGTTGAAGAGATCGGTGAAAAATTTGATAACATTTAAAAATTTTCAATTATAATTAAAGAGCGAGCTCGGTATAAAGACACTTGCATTGATCTAAAATCGATTAATATAATTTTCTTCGAAATCCAGGCCGCCCAAGAGAAGATCGTCAAGCAACTGCAGCACCAGCTGAACGAGACCCAGGGCAAACTCGAGGAAGTGAACCGCACCCTGAACGACTTCGACGCCGCGAAGAAGAAATTGTCGATCGAGAACAGCGATCTGCTGCGCCAACTGGAAGAGGCCGAGTCGCAGGTCAGCCAGCTATCCAAGATTAAGATTTCGCTTACCACACAATTGGAGGACACGAAGAGGCTCGCGGACGAGGAATCACGCGAGCGCGCCACTCTGCTTGGCAAATTCCGCAATCTGGAGCACGATTTGGACAACATCCGTGAACAAGTGGAGGAAGAGGCTGAGGGTAAGGCCGATCTTCAGCGTCAACTCAGCAAGGCCAATGCCGAGGCACAACTCTGGCGCACCAAATATGAGTCCGAAGGCGTCGCTCGAGCTGAAGAACTCGAGGAGGCAAAGAGAAAGCTGCAAGCTAGGCTGGCCGAGGCTGAAGAGACCATCGAGTCTCTCAACCAGAAGGTCATCGCTCTGGAAAAGACCAAGCAACGACTGTCTACCGAAGTTGAAGACCTGCAAATCGAAGTGGATCGTGCTACCGCCATTGCCAACGCTGCCGAGAAGAAACAGAAAGCCTTCGACAAGATCATCGGGGAATGGAAGCTCAAAGTCGATGATCTCGCCGCCGAATTGGATGCCAGCCAGAAGGAATGCCGCAACTACAGCACCGAGCTCTTCAGGCTCAGAGGTGAGAAGAAATCAATTGATTTTTCGGTTTTTTGCTTTGTACTTGTCAATATCAATTTTTATACTATTATTAATTATATTACTGTTATATAATTATATAAGTAATTCATGATTGTCGATGTTCAATCGATTAGGTGCGTACGAGGAAGGTCAGGAACAGCTGGAAGCAGTGCGTCGCGAGAACAAGAACCTCGCCGACGAGGTGAAGGACCTGCTGGACCAGATCGGCGAGGGTGGCCGCAACATTCACGAGATCGAGAAGGCCAGGAAGCGCCTGGAGGCTGAAAAGGACGAACTCCAAGCAGCCCTGGAAGAGGCCGAAGCCGCTCTCGAACAGGAAGAGAACAAGGTGCTGCGCAGCCAGCTCGAACTTAGCCAGGTCAGACAGGAAATTGATCGCCGCATCCAAGAGAAGGAGGAGGAATTCGAGAACACCAGGAAGAATCACCAACGCGCCCTCGACTCTATGCAAGCCTCCCTCGAAGCAGAGGCCAAGGTAAGCATCGCGCCGTACTTCTGGAAAATCTATTTCAAGCTAAACAGGTCGAGGAATACAATTCTTCGTTCTCCGAAGTTTAACAAAAATTTTACACACAAGCAATAAGTTACAATAATAAACCAGAACACGTCTGATCTTGCAATACAATTTGATTTTCAGGGCAAAGCTGAGGCGCTGCGCATGAAGAAGAAACTGGAAGCGGACATCAACGAGCTGGAAATCGCGCTGGACCATGCAAACAAGGCAAACGCCGAGGCGCAGAAGAACATCAAGCGATACCAACAGCAGCTGAAGGATGTGCAGACCGCACTCGAGGAGGAGCAGAGAGCGCGCGACGAGGCTCGGGAACTTCTTGGTATCTCGGAGCGCCGCGCCAACGCTCTGCAGAACGAGCTCGAGGAAAGCCGCACTCTCCTCGAACAGGCAGACCGCGGTCGTCGCCAGGCCGAACAGGAACTCGCCGACTGCCACGAACAGCTGAACGAATTGAGCGCCCAGAACGCATCCATTTCCGGCGCCAAGAGGAAACTGGAAGCCGAATTGCAGACCCTCCACGTGAGTGTCAATCAATTTTCACGATAATTTAATAGCACGTTTCCTAAAAGAAATAAGTGGATTGCATATCTTGCGTTTCTCTTCTTGTTAGTCCGACCTGGACGAGCTGCTGAACGAGGCGAAGAATTCAGAAGAAAAGGCGAAGAAGGCAATGGTGGACGCGGCCAGGTTGGCCGACGAGTTGCGTGCCGAGCAGGATCATGCCCAGACCCAGGAGAAGCTGCGCAAGGCTTTGGAGACGCAAATCAAGGAGCTGCAGGTGCGCCTGGACGAGGCCGAAGCGAATGCCCTCAAGGGCGGCAAGAAGGCCATCCAGAAGTTGGAGCAGCGCGTGCGCGAGCTGGAGAACGAGCTCGATGGCGAACAAAGGAGACACGCCGACGCCCAGAAGAATTTGCGCAAGTCCGAACGTCGTATCAAGGAACTGAGCTTCCAGGTAGAAGTCCAATCTGTGTATTTCACTTTTATAAAATAAATTAGTATTTTTATAATTAAAATATAAGAGATGTTAAATTAACATTTACATAATGGCCAGGTAATGAACTTTTCATTTTTTATTTTAATTTAATTCTTGACTTTTTTACAATTTTTTCCCTTTTGTTTAATTTTTTATTTTAATTTTAGTTTTAATTTTATCAATTTGATGCATTTGTGAAGCATAAAGGAGTTTTACTGAGATTTTACTGAGGCGACCTTTCCCGTTCTCGTTTCCAGGCGGACGAGGACCGTAAGAACCACGAGCGCATGCAGGATCTGGTCGACAAGCTTCAGCAGAAGATCAAGACGTACAAGAGGCAGATCGAAGAGGCGGAGGAGATCGCCGCGTTGAACCTTGCCAAGTTCCGCAAGGCGCAGCAGGAACTCGAGGAGGCCGAGGAGAGGGCGGACATGGCCGAACAGGCAATCACCAAGTTCCGCACCAAGGGACGCGGCGGAAGTGCCGCGCGTGGACTCAGCCCAGCGGTAGGCTATTAAATTAAAGTGTCAATCTTATCATCATCCTGGAACTTAATCTTTAATTCGCGATGTCGATACTACACTTTCTTTCCATTTTCTAGTTCCTCTATTGTTGAATATCTTTCACGAATATGTATATCGACTAGAAGTCTAATTTCATGGATAGTATTATAGAAGAACTTAAGAAAATGTAATGTTGCGAATTGAAGATTAACGTTTTGAGAAGATTCCGATCGATCGTTTTCGACGTCTCCCTGTAACTTATTCTTAATAATAAAATTAGATTCTTGATAATAAATTGATGATATTCTTAATAATAAAATAATAGATATATTTATTTAATCATCTAAAGAATTAGCGTTTAGTTAACTTTAAGTGAACTGATATTTAAATTAAATTTTACTTTATTAATTTTACTTTATTTGACGTTTTAACTTTGATCAGAAAGGATTTTAATTTAGCGACCTGTATCATAATATTACAAATTCGAATATGAAATATATTACATCTTGCCAAATCCAGGATCGTTCCAGGTTTCTGCTAGACATTACGATAAAGAAGTAAAGTAAATCCTGATTGAGAAGATCATTAGAAGTCGTTGATCGCACTTGTATTAATTTCGGTTCGATATCAATCACGCGACCGGGAAGTGGGCTCGGTGAATGTAAATCTCAAAGCTCGATCAAAGGGGTTGGGATTAAGGGGCAGCGGGATAAACTAAACAGATCGAGAATGGTGGTGTCTAATTAGCGATCTGTGTCTTCCTGTGTGCAGCCGCAACAGAAACGTAAGGCGGCGCCCTCCGTGATGGAGTAGATGCACACACACCGCGCTTGGTCCATGTAAGTCCGTGCACGTGAAGTGTCGTAAGCGCGTGAGGTGTGTGACGATTACTTAGAAAGAGAAGAAAATAGTTGACTGGATAGTTAGAGAGAGAAAGACAGAGAGAGAGAGTGATTAGAGTTTTACGTGAGCAGGAGTTTACGAAACGCGAGAGGAACACGCGCGGTAGAGACTCCCTCTTGCACCCGTCACTGTCTCGTTTGCACCTGTGTGTCCGATAACTCCCTCTCGGGTGGACCCGAGCTTGTTCTTCGTCATTAACTCTGTGTAACTCGCACACCTCGTCCTTTTTTCTGTACAGTATTCACTTGCGAGTTGGTAGACGCCGTTTAGACGTCGTTTAGAAATTAGAGCAGTTAGAGGCCAGTTGTGTGTGAAAAAATAGCTAACGGAATTAGCCAATATTTAAGAAATAAGTTTAACTGGATTATTCATTAAATAACTATGAGAGCGGAAAGTTGAATAGATAATCCAAGAGATAAATTTGTCATAAAGATACTTGCTGCTATTGCAAGTATATTTAGTTTATCTTTTTATATATACGGACGAGTTTGAAATTTTAATTTGTAATACGGCGTGAAGTTATTATTGTACCAGCTTCAATCCCTAAGACATGATATTTAGCATATTAATATTTAACGCGATATATTTTGGATACTTCTCGATAATCCAGCATAGGAATTCGAAATTCCTCTTCACGTGAAAGACTTTCTTCATGATCATCTGCAAAAAATTCTATATTTCCCTATTTTACTGAAAAGATGCTGGTAATATGTATCGATTTTCTCAGATTCTCGTCATTTATTTAAATTTCTTTTATTTACAATGACGCTCGCCCTAGTTTGAAGCAGGTTTTCGTTTATTTGATTTTCTTTTAAAAAACAGGAAGGTTCCTTCAGTTTCCTCGTCACCATTGTTAATCTTTGTATTTAACAATGTGCGAACAGTTCGCCATCAACGGGAACTGCGATAATTTTGATAATTTTGATTTTCCACAAGGAAGAAATTGTAACTAATACCAGTTACGAGTGTCTGCGATAAATCTTTCCTTTCTACAAATGTGCGTATGCCGCGTTTATCACACGGCAAATAGAGGTGCCACGACCCTCGGTGCGTTATCGCGATCCCATTCGCACATTTCAAGTGCAAGGAGTTAGAAAAACAAGAAAAGTTAGATCACGAGCAGAAACGACACAGAGAACGTGTCACTCGCCCCCTCTCCTTCTTCCTTTATAAACCATTTTTCCATGAATCATGAAAAGTTCTGTATTTGTTACAATTCGCGCGATCATCTTTCCGTACTTTATTTATTTATAAAAGAGATTCACGTTTCGTATCTCTTCTTTCAGCCACACCGACCTGTGTTAAAACCCGAATTTGATGGTCCCCTATTCCCTCGCCGTCTTCCCGGCTTCGACATGCAGCCCGATGGTGAACTGTAAAGCTCCTTCCAAGGTTCGCGTAAATAATTAGTAAAACCAACCAAAAGAAAGTAAAAAATCCAACAGCAGAAAACATCCGGAGAATAAGAAGAAGGGTAAGAGAAGGAAGAGGAGGAGGAGGAGAAAGAAGAACATCATCGTCCTCATCGAGTCCATCGTCGAACGAAGACACGAATATTTATGCAACGAATCCGAGAGCCCGTTTGGAGCTCTCAACGTCATCTCGCAATCGAGCGATCAATCAGTATCATCACATCCGGATCATGGAGTTCTCGTCATCTTTCTCGATAATTTTTATGTTTAAATTTTTCTGTTTAATCGGCCAATTAGAAAAAAAGCGGAAACGAGGAAAAATCTGCGCTCGCTCGAGAAGGAGAGGATTGAGGATGAGAGTGAGGAGGCGAGGATGTGCGTTTCTTCACCACTCGAGCTGACAGTCGAAGGAGAGAAAGGGAGAGAGAGAAAGGGCGGGAGAGATTGGGAGAGTGAGAGTGGGAGAGCGAGAGAGAGAGAGAGAGAGAGAAAGAGATCGAGCGAGAGGACACGCGAGCGGACGATGAGGGGGCAAGAGCCAGCGCGACAAATATATTAATACTATTTACACACACGCATACACAGCAGATAAAAGGGGGGAAAAAACAAAGCGACGAATACACATACGTTTAACGTTCTCGCGAGTTACGCAATACGCAGCGAGCAGAAGTCGAGCGCGAATTGAACACGAGATCGAGAAAAAGAGGAGAGGAATACACTCGCGAGGGGCAGAACGAGAGCGAGTCGCGATAAACGTTTGATCAACAGCGCGTATCATTACACGTGTCATCCGAATGACATCGTATCCTATAAACTTAATTGTAATTTATAAAGAGAGATGAAGTATGTATTTATTAAAGTAAATAAGCAATAAATAAAGATAAGAACTAAATCGCCCCGTTTACCGACCACCCATCCGTGAAACCCAGAATTCCAGGATAAAAGTTCATTGGACGTCACGTGTCGATCCTCGCCGTGAAGAAATCATTTGGTTGTTTAATTATTAGTTTTATTTATCGTACAATATAATCCGCCAGGACAAAATAATTGTGAAAAATAATTTTCGGCTTAATGGATGAAGCATCCTGCGAATTTTTTTCATTTCTCGAAACAAAATGAAAAGATTATTGTCAATTTATTTTTCTACTTTACATCCAGATTTGATTTTAATTCAACTCGTCAAACTTATCTCGAATTACGCGCATAATGTAAAGAGATTCAACTTCGTTTTTATCTTCGATTATCGTTTTATCATCACTATTCGCCCCAGGTGCTTACGTCACAAACTGACAAGTAAGAGACTTAATGCATAAGAATCCAATGCCCGCGATCGAGCACGCTGTTTCATCGAAGGTGAGCACTACCTGTGATTCTTCTTCGCGTCAGTTCGCGTGAGCTGCCTGAATTGTCCCTTCATAAGCTCCCATGGCGTCAACTTGTCCGAGCTGACGCGGAATTCCTCGCACGTCTGCAGGAAAGCGGGCAGGCATAATGGCAGATAGTGATGGTCCACGGTGGGTAGCAGATGGTGCAACGCGTGCGAGCCGAAGTTCGTGAGCGCCAGGAAGATCGAATCGTCGATCACCTCGCGATCGCGCACAGCATCCATCTCGAGTAGACCCCAGTCCAAGTCATTCCTTGGGGACATTACGATAATTAGAGAAATTACAAAAAATTTACTGAAGCCTTCGAGAATGAGCAAAAATATATTGCCATTGAAAGATTAACATTACGTTGAGATTAAAATTGGAATTAATGCGTTGAAATCAAAATCAAATGCAAATTACATAAATCGGAGATTGAATCAATGCCAGATCTAGGTTTGAAACGAATAGCTAATTTAATATTCTTTTTATTTTTAATTAAATTATTTTATTTAAATTATCTTTTAATAGGAAAAAAATAAAATAGATTTCACATCAATTCAAAAGTGGTTAAATAATAGGGAAACGAAACACAAGCGATGGGTAACCTGTAGATATCGCCGTCGTGGAAGATGTCAGGATGATGGTGGGCCGCGTTGAAGCCGATCAAGCCGAACAGGGCGCTACTGATCAATATCATTATCACCCACAGTTTGAGGGCGACGAGAACCTTGGGCGCCATGAAACACATCGACAGAGGCAGCAACAACGGCACGAAATCGCGAAACTCGAAGACTCCGTACTCCTTGAATACTGAGTAGTACCTAAAAATAATTAAATCTTTCAGCGCGAGAGACAGAGAAATTCATTGGAAATTCATTCGGCAAATTTCTCAATGTCGACAAACGCGATATTAGAGTCAAAATTAAATCAGCAGATTTTTAATTAAAATTAAGAATCCTAGGTGAGAGGATACAAAATGGATAAAAACCTCTCTCGTAACTTCAACGAAAGCGTATGGAACGCATTATTACCGTTTCAAACCTTCGGCAACGAACAGCAACATCCAGACGATGGGACTGATAATCCTGCTTATCATTCCCGCTAAGTAGGATTTATCCTTGCGAGGGATCCACTGCAGAAACGGCTCGACCACGTAGATCTCGTAATCCCATATGGTGTTGGTGTACATGTGGTGGCTCATCACGTGCGTGATGCGCCAATTTTTCGAGGATACCATACTGAGATCGAAGTAATACATACGAAAATTGTCTCTCATGTGGAAGTAATTGTGTGCCGCGACGGTCGTCCATGTCAGAAAAACGCCTAGAATTATTATCATATAAATCGATTGTGCGTTCCCGCTTAATTATTGTAATTAATATATAACTATATTAATTAATAAATATATTTATATAACACTCATCGTTATTTTTAGCATTTCTCATGCATGCGATTGTCATTATTTCTATTATAGGCCGTAAGTATATATAGTGTACAATATTATACTTAACGTAAACTATAGATTTTCAGTATGGCAGTGTACATCGGCCAATTAACGAATATCTTTAATGCAATCGCATCTGAATTATTTACAACTTTAGTGTTCTTTATCAACTATTTATCTCTCAATTATAAATAACTTCAAGGATGCTCACTGGCGAGGATAACAATGGTGTAAGAGTGGACGAGGGCGGCCGAGAGACTCAGTGCGAAAGTCGCTGCCGCCAAGGAATCGGTGATGAGGTTTGTTGTCGTGGACGGTTTATGGAAATCGACGCTTTTCAAAGCCTCAGCTGCGCGTCTTTTGAATGTGCGATAAAAACCATCCGGCAAGAAGGTCAGGGGGACCGATCTCGGGCTCGCGGCATCACGAACGTAGAATTTCGGCAGCAGCCGTTCAGCCTTGTCGGTGACGTGATGGCTCTACGTGACGAAATTAAAATTGAGAAATTCCAAATTTATCTACGTGAGAATCGTAGCGGCAGACCTCGAATTTTTCAAGGAATATTGTAAATTGTAGAAATGAAAGAAATAAAGAGAAGGTGTTATATAAACGATAAAGACATATACCCCATTCGTAATATATACACATAAATATACATAATACTCATAAATAAATAGAATTAATGAGAAATAATTATGAAAATAGTTACGAAAATATGATGATGATAATAATACAATAATGACGAATTAAAAGCACGATAATTTGTTTTCAGGCGAAAAATTTATTTATGATAATAATGATAATATTGTCCAAGATAAATAATTATAATTTATAATTATTCATTCTGATTCATAGTTATAAAAATAATTATGAAAATATTATGACGGTAATAATATAATAATGACGAATGAAAAGTACGATATCAATGTTTTCAAGCGAAAAATTGATTGATGATAACGATGTCGTTAAAAAAAATAATTCTGGTTTCGATTCAATACCTCGAACAACTCAGTGATATCAGTTCCTTTCGTGAGCCGAATCCATTCAGATCCACCTGGATGCGATTTCGCAAAATTTTCCAAATCATAAAGTTTATTTCCGATCCTCCACAGCCCTTCCGCACCGTCGATTTTTCTCCTGGCCTCGAGAAAACCCGCCGCGGTTTTCGATGGAACTTCTCTTGCCGGCAGGTAAGCCAAGCCAGGTATCGTGCTAGTTTTCGACATATTAAAGGTTTTTCTGACCTCGCCTAGATAAATAAAACACAAGAATTTGATACTTTTGGCCGTGGTGAACGGCGAATTTATCGCGATAACTTTTACACATACACAGGTAATAATATATGTTAATTTATGTCCATGGCATATAAATTTTCTATCATAAATTCTTTAATTTTAATTTTAGTATTTCAAGTACTATAATTAATCTTGTTTTCTATATTCTCTCCTAATTTTTAGTAAAAAGATCTTACTATTTTCATAAATCAAATCAGCGAAAACTTCGTTGTCTAAAATAGTAACAGAGATTTCATTGTTGACCAGTGAGTATTTCAATTGTTGACCAGTGAGTATTTCAATGCGTACATTTGCTCTTTGCTCTTTTGCATTACATTTTACTGATTGTAGAAGCAAGATTGCATTGTAAAAATAGTGGTAATTACATACTATCAAGGTGTAACTATTAAAGCTTTTTATATTTGCTATTTCTTCGGACAGATTCTCATATCTGTGGGATAAAACTCGATTTAAACTTAAGTACTGGCTGGTTTAGCTAGCATTCAAATTCAGAATCATATATTACATCCTTTTATTTTTAAGCTTGCTGTTCATTCAGCTATTAAATGAAGCAGTTCATTATTAACTGATGCCTTCCAATAAAATTTCATTGAATGCAGTGTTATATAACTGATGTTATGTTCTTCACTGCTTCTTAGCGATGAAAGAGTCAAGTGATTCTTCTGTTTAAGATAGCATATGTATATATTTATTTAATATATTTTTAAATATATATTTCCTTTTTCCGCTCAAAAAATATTTATTTATGATATTTTATCTATCGTCTCACGCGATATTATGAGATAAAATTTCAAACAAAAAATAAATGTAGTTGCTTGAACGATAAATGTAGTTGCTAGAAGAATAAATGTAGTTGCTTAAAAATATTTATAATGTACCTGTGTTATCATTCTCCGTTTAAGATAATCATAGTTCAAATAAGAACATTTTGATATGTGTTTGCGTTCGTTGAGGAACATGCCTTTAAATATCCAAGTAGAATATTTGAATATTGTTTATAAAACATTTATGTATAAACATGTACTCTCTTAATGTATTAAGAGTAACATGTTTCTGATATATTTATAACTATTCTCCGTGGTTTGTCCAAATATATAAGATAATATAAATTATGTTATTATTATCACTAAAAGAAGACTCGTGCGTCGAATGAAAGTGATCGTGACGTAAGGGCAAATTTGGGGAACGTATGTCCTTGAAATTTGTCCAATAACAATAACTTTTATAACGTCCAAGAACGAAAAATTCTAAAGAACGATGAGAATTTGTCCGTATGTTACGCGCGTTTTTGCCCATACAGTAACAATAATAAGATTACAATTACAAATAATATATACGAATAATATAAAACATTTATATTTTACAGCCGTAAAAAATTGTTTAAGAAATAATTATTAATATTTAATAGTTGTTAAAAAGCAATACATATATAATTATAACCATTTAACAATATATTTTAATGTTCACTAATAAAGTTGCATATGTGTATAATATTTAATATTATAAAGTTTTTAAATATTATATATATGATAATATTTTTTTAATATTGTATAAAATAACTATATCAGTTGTTGCAAAATATGGTAAAGTATGAAGCATAATTATTCCACTGTCACGATTGTCGTCATACTGATATATATCACACACTTCTAAAGAAAATAAACATCCAGCTTCTCTATTTTCTTCTTTATTTGCTTGAACTTTGTAAGCGTGAAAGCTCCCATCACCATTATCTTATCACCGTATTTTTACTCACAACACAACGCATCGACGATATTTTCCTTCGATCGTAACATTTTCGGTACACAAACAGTGCTGTGGGTGTGATTCCTTTTACCGATCTGCACGGTTTATCCTTCACGGTAATCCGGTTACGAGGCAAGCTGCGGTCAAGAATATCTTGTCACGTATACTGTGGAAGGGATATTAATGACCAAAGAAATCGCTCTTGTCTGATACATTCCCGCGTCACTATCTGTCGTTGATATTACGAACGCGATGTTGTTCTACATCACAGAAGTGGCGCTATCTACGCTGCTTTAATTAGCTGCGCGTTTAATTTAATAATGTATATACGCATTTAATGATGCATCACCTAGGTCAAAGGACGCAATGAAATAAATTGAATCTTTTTCTCAATAAGACATCAATATAGTTTAATCGTCAATCTTTTTGTAGATGTTTGACGATAAAAGTATCATTAAAGATTTCCTTTAAAAGATTGCAAAAAAGTCCGAAGATATATAAATTCAGATAAGATTAAATGTTAAGCTAAATCAAAATAAAATTGAGGACAGAGACATTAAAGATTACAATATTTTAAAACATTATTCCGTTCCAACTGTAAAAGATTCTATATTAAAAAATTCGATACAGAAAAGCTGCTATTAATTCCTATAAGTCTTATAACCTTAGATCGGTATTCATAATTTGTTCTTGTATTTAAGGGGGGACATACATCTAGACCGATCAAAAGGATCGATTTTTCAATTTTTACATTTTCTTATAGTATGATATGTTAAGAATATTTATTTCCAAGAGTTGCAAGTCGAAATTCAAAAAAATAAAAAAATTACAACGTTTTGAAGAAGAACATTTATATGTTATTTAAAGGATTTTTTAAACTTTAAACGCGTTTTTCTCGAAACCGTGTTTTCAACATTGGTGCCCAAAATATCTCGAAAACCATTGGATGGATCGGACTCGGGTTTGTTTCTATTTATTTAGCATGAAATAACGCAGTCTTTATCATAGGATTTTTTTTACGCCTTAGCTTTTTTTAATAGCCAAAAAACGATCGATTTTTTAAGCGAAAATTTGCACTCTTATATTCAGATAAGCGCCATTTTACAAATATTGCGAATTTTTAAAATTCGCTACGATAAAGACTAGATTTATCTATATATTTGAAGAATTAATCGAGTTTTTTTGTTACTGATGACCCGTATAGATTTTATATTGGGCACCGCAAAACACAACAGCAGTGAACACATCTGACGTCAGCAGCGACATCTACCATATTTTTTAATATTTTTAAATAAAAATTTAACTTTATATATATAAATAAATATACATATAATATATACACTGGTAAAATCCCGCCGACGTTTAATAATCCTAATATTTTTTTAGAAAAACATTCATGAATACAGAGCTATTTTTTATATCTCAAAGTGTATGCCCGCCCTTAAAACCATCTTAAGATGTCATAAACCAATCACAAAGCTTTTAATGTCTTAAGATGTTATGTAAGAGACTAATGTGTTTTGAAATAAAAACGGACTATGAATACGGGCCTTACACACTTTTAATTTGCATCAAAAAGTATCGCATCATCATATATAATTACTTATCAAGTAAAAAGTCTTGTGTATACGTACGTAGAAAAAAAGTGGAAAAATCTGGGCGATGGCGGAGTAGACTCGAGTGGTCGTCCGTGTCAATTCTTTCGGTTTGCGATGACAGTAACACCACAGAAAATCGATGTAGAAATCGATGAAATTGCAACGACGAAAATTCAGAAGTCGCGCTGAGAGAGGGTCCGCAGAAGCGCAGCGATATCAATTGCCGCCGGGATCAGAATGCGGGGAATTGCCTCATCCGAGAAACTGCAACTTTTAATGTTTGTGTAGTGATCGCTGATAAGCCAGTCAAACCAGATTGGCCCGAACAAGGACCGCTCTCACTCTTTAACCCCGATGGCCGAATCAGCAGCGAATGCATGTTGGGACGTCCTATAAATAAGGCGCTGTATTATGTGAGCACCTTGGAGGAGCTCTCACGATCGTATCAATGTCGATGATATGCTCTCTCTATTGTTTCTACCTTTGCAAAAAGGAGTAGCGAAAAATAGAGAAGTAATCGTCAGGATAAAGAGAATCCACGATTAATTATGCATAACGACGTTTTTACGTATAATTTATTTTTCTCCGCTCTCTCACAATACTGCTTATATAATAAAAGTAAATCCTTGATCGAGATGATTATATAATGCTTCTGAAGCCTTATACGAAGTATTATTCGCGGTGCATTTTCAAGCTGCATTATTCTCGCCTTGTATGCAGTGTATGATTTTTTTTAGAAAAAAGAGGAAATATATATTGTCAATGGAACAAATCAATTATTTCGCAACGATATCTTTAAATAAAAACGATTTCTTCTGCGTTTACTCGTATAAATATTATTGTGTTGTATGCGTATAAATATTATTGATACATGCACGACGAAGACATTTTTTAATGTATAAATGACGCAGATTGATGTATATGCTTACATTGCACACATTGATATGCTTACACAGAGTGTTCAATAAAGATTGAG
Source organism: Aphaenogaster floridana (assembly GCA_003063835.1). Lineage (NCBI taxonomy): Eukaryota > Metazoa > Arthropoda > Insecta > Hymenoptera > Formicidae > Aphaenogaster > Aphaenogaster floridana. The sequence goes on along the minus strand of NJRP01000068.1, from coordinate 78,629 downwards.
ACTAAATTGATACAGTTTATTAAGAGAATCAAGTGTACTAAAAAAGTTTATATACAGGGTGTCCAAGACCACCCGTATCAGCCGAATATCTCGAAAACTGAACGCAGCAGACAAAAATGTTTCAGACAAAAGTTGTAAGGTTTCAAGTAACGCATTATGTAGTACATAATGATTTGTACATCATAGCGCGCGCGCGCGCGCACATACACGTACGCACACACAAAATTGGCCCTTTTTAGGGCCACTATGATACTTATACAAATCCGACCGAGCAACCTCCTCGCGGTGTACATCGAGTAATGCAAATGCCGGCGGTATGTCAACTTTGAAGCTTCATATCTTGGAAATGACTTGTGCAAAAGACAAAAATAGGTAGTGTTTTGAAAACGTGACATGGACTATAAGAATATAGAATGAAAAATGGGGGTTTCCATTTAAAAATTTCAAGTTGATTTTTACATGACTTTGACAACACTTTTCAAGGTCATACTGATATTACTACATAATGCGTTGCTTGAAACCTTACAACTTTTGTCTGAAACATTTTTGTCTACTGCGCTCAGTTTTCGAGATATTCGGCTGATACGGGTGGTCTTGGACACCCTGTATAAAATCATATCCAAAAATGCTGCATTAAAAAATTATAAGAGATTAATGATTCAAATGAGTTTGATAACTCCTTAGAACTGCCCTATTTTGGCTTTTATTTATTCAGTGTTACATAATGTTAAATAAATAAATAAAACTTACAAATCAGGACGTACTAAATTAAATAATAATTTATTTTTTTAAGTCAGCAATTTATCTGCAGAGAAAAACTTAAGAATAAGTTTTGTTATTGAATCATTGTTACCTCATAATTTATTAATAAAGCTTAATACATTATAAGTTAATTACAATATTAATAATCAGGGTTGGGTAAGTTAAATTTTTTTTTAACTAAGTTAAGTTAAAGTTAACAGCCTTGAAAATTTAACTTAGTTAAGATACAAGTTAACCCATAATGAAATTAATTGAATTAATAGTTAAGTTAA
>NJRP01000068.1:26074-75176 GCA_003063835.1 Aphaenogaster floridana | reverse complement strand
GGAATTAACAAAAAATTAAGTATTTGCTCTCCCTTTGAAGGAAGGGCAAGTTGTGCTAACCTTGCCGATCTTTGCTCTAATCTATAGGATATAAGTATATAACTTTCAACAACGTGTATAAATTTCAAATTATAAGTATTCTAATTCTAGAAGTAACATTTTGAATCATGCCTCCCCCTCCTGGAAAAAATCCTGCGGACGCCCTTAGCGAATTACAATTTATAATGATAGGGGAAAACGATAAAAAAAATATATATACGAGGATGTTATAATTCGAGTATCTCTTACAATTAGTATATCTTAGTAATCTTAATAATTTTAGAGTAATAAAAATTCGACGATATGTAGCATGGTAGATAAAATCACATTGTATATAACATTTCGTTGAAAATGGGGAAAATAAAAAAACTATTGATTGACTGGAGATTCTTCTTTCTTCTCATGGTATATATTATGTTACATCTGACAAGTAAATACAATAATGGCAGTTTTAGCGTGTGTAGATAATAGTAGTATACTCGACGGAGGAGAGAAATGTTTCTTCGAGAGATAAACAAACATCTAATCAGAAAGCGTTTATATTTGTGCAGGACATTCAACTACTATCGGTCTGTCATTCATTAGATCGCAATCCAAATAATTTGTACTAATATTTTACGTTATTTTTTACCGCAATCCGCGAACTCTTCTAAAAATACATATATATTTATAGTAATACAATAAAAATATTATAATTATATGATTATAATTAAAATGATTGCTAATACGCTATATTTCTCGGACTTTTACAAGATAGGCTCGAGGGAAGCAGTTAAATGGGATAATAAATAAGTTTCCGACAATTAATTAACAGCTCTAATTTTGTAGCCGCGGTAAAATAAATATCTATCATTTTTTCATATTTTTATAACAAGTGATTCTATATTATCGATGAAACTTTATTCGATTCAGTTACTTCGCTTCATTCAAGATTATTCTAAATTACGGAAATCATTTTTACGAAAATAACGTTAATATAATGAATATTCCATATCCTTTTTCTTCTCCCTTATCCACTCTTCCTTTCTTATCTTTGTCTACATTTGCTTTTATAATTTTACTTTTATCTTATCTTTTATTCTACTATTTTATTCTTATCCCCAAATTTTTCAATAACCGCTTCTCAAACGAGAGCTTTGCTCAGGCATGTCAACAGCATCATCGTCGCGATCTCTGTCTTCACGGAGACGGCAGAGTTCCCGAGCCTGGACTTCGTACTCAACATGTGATCTTTGTGATCAATGTGATTCATGTGATCCATGTGATCCATGTGATCCATGTGATTCATATGGTCTCTATGATCGTACATCGTCGTCGTGGAGTAAGTCGAGGACGACGTCGACCCGCAGACCGTGCCCATGATAAGTTCCTCAGTTGACCCCGTGAGTATCCTGAAGTTATAATCCTGCAGGTCCAATTGCGAGTACATGAAGATGGGCAGTCTATCAGAGAGGACCCACAGATTGCCATTTCGATCGACCTGTCGAAATAAAAAGGAGGTCGTAATATAATAATTAAAAATTAATAATAAAACAAAGAAAGAATCGTGCCAATAACATTAAAGAGCTCTGTCGGAGACAGTATTTTTAGTATATCGTAATTTCACGAGTAATAAAAAATGCGCGGAGCGTGAGAATTACGTTTGCCGAACCACTGTCAAATTAATTAATTACGTTTTTCGAAAATAAAAATATAATAGACAATTTCTGATTGTAACTATAGATTATGCTTTTCTATTCTTTCTCTCAAAACTATCGAAATTGTTTAGCATTAATGGAACGTAAGATTTTCCTATCGCAATTGCTTTGGCTATTTATGATAATGACATAGAAGTAATTAAAACTCGCAGTATGTATATATATAAAGGTAATGCAATACTAATAAATAATCATTGGTAATTAAGTAACAATGATTGTCGGGTCTCGGTATATTTTCGATTACCTTAAGATCATTGGGGAAAACCATGGTGACATTATCCTGATAGACGTAACTCTGTTGCTGCATGGTGAATTTATTCTGCGGTCTCCAACAGGCGATAGCGTTCAAATTCGTAAGCGCGTAAAAGAGAATTCCGGTTTTCGGATCCAGGAAGCTGACGCTGCTCTGGCCGTTGGGCCCACGCGAGCCCAGCGTTTCAAATTCGAGGGACGTTTCTGAGACAAACGCATTAAATAAGCTTAACACCTCGACAAACACCCCACGTAAAACATTCGTCCTTCGCATCAATGTGTTAAGTCCCAAAATATACGTTTCTTTCTTTTTAAAGGATAGATTCCTTGAAATTCTTTAAATTGATCTTCTCTTCGCTGGAAGAGATGATAATTCTCGAATAATGAGCGATTCAAGCTAATAGTCTTTCTAGTTATTTATTTAAATAAAATTGATTTTTTTTATTGTTCTAGAATTAATTAAATTTTAGCAAATTTTGTGAGATTGATTTAAATTTTAATTCGTGAGCCATTTAAAGATGAAAGTTAAAAATACGCATGATTTACGTAAAGAAGTACCTTCAAACACATTGAATAATCTCGCATTAGAACAATTATGGTATTACATATCACCTTATATAGGTATCGTAAATAATTTTTAATTTTCTTAAAATATATAAATAACTTGTTTAAATTTTTTAAGATTTAAATTTCTAAATATTTCAGAATAATAATATATTTCAAAACACTGGCTGCATCAAAATATATAAAACAAAAATCACCGACGCAGGTAAAACAAAAAATTCTTTTTAAATTAATTTGAAATTATTAAAAACAAAACGGCTGAAATCTTCAGATGTGACTAGGCAATTTCCAAAGTTCTTTTTAGAAATCATAAGATAATCGCATGTGAAATAAACAATTTATCATTTGAAGGATTCGGCGGTTCATTATGCCTCTTTCGTAAGCGCGTGATGTTTTGTCTAAAAACATACCCGCAGCACTGGCACGCTGAGCATCGCGCAACAACCTCGTACTGACGGAAAATTCCATGCCGCTGGAGAGTGAATGGTAGTACATGGTGCTGTAGCCGTCACCAGTCGGCGCGAGAGCCATCCCGAACAGGCCGTCATTCCATTGGAACGATATTCCCGACACCTTGAATTCTCCGCCCTGAGAAAGACAGCACGCCATTCAAGCTCGCTGTGAAACTTCGTTCAAACGATCCAGCGTTTATCTCAACAAATAGAACATTTTCCGCCCACTATACCATATCATATCTCTTAATTAATCAATTGCATATATAAATATACTGCGTAATTGAAGATTATAAAAATTACTAATTATTTATGCAAAGATAGAAAAGAAATCGAAAAATGATCGAAAGATGAATGCGTGCATGTATGAACGTCACCGACCATCGGATCTGGATGGAAAGAGTGATGCTTGATGAGCCAGGACTTGTGGAGGTTCCAGGAGTAGACGACGAGCCCCGGGCCGCCCAGGTCGCCCAGGTAGCCGTACGAGTCCTCGCACGAGTAGTCCTCGACGGCGATGTTGGCGAACAGGGAATCGGCGGTCCTCTGCTCGGACGGTATCACATATTTGCGCAGCACGCGATCGCTCGCCAGGTCATAGACGATCAACGTCGGCGGCGCCTGCTGCTCGGGGCTGCCCAGGATGTCGGTCAGCCCGGTGTCCAGGACCCAGAGCCGGTTGCAACGATCAGCACGCACGCGAAACGTCGAAACGATCTCCGGTACGCCGGCGGCGCCGTACTGATGGGCCTCCCAGGAGGGATACGGAATCAGGGGTGGCGATTCGCGAGTGTCTGAAAGCCAACGAGCTCTGATATCGATGATGCCAATCCCCAGAGAGAAAGAGATTCATCGATCAAGTCCTGTTTGGTTTTCCTCTCGATTGAAACACTCTTCTTTGAAAATTCTTGCGCGCAAAGTTACTTCCGTTAATTAATTGGCAATCACAGTATGAATCGATGGGGAAATAATTCGACAGACATCAGAAAATCGGAAAGAAGCAACCAAGAATATTTAAATCTGTTTATATATTCACGAGAGAATATTATTAATATAAATATAATTAAAATTGCTGATGAATCCTTCGGATATTTATCTATGTCGTAAAATTATAAATATCTTGTTAAACAAACGATTACGTTGTTTCTTGGACTTTCAGCAGGTAATTGTAATTTTGAGGATAAAACTAATCACCGTTGAGCCTAATGTAATTGAGACTGGCGGCAACTCCCTGTCTCCATCTCGGTACTGTGATGAAGAGCCGATCGCCGGCCACCTCCAAACCCAAGGGTAGATTGTCCTCCTGCTTGTAATCCGGGAAGAGCCTCTTAATGTCGTTGTTCGGCCATTCGTAATCGATCTGCTTCCATCGATAGGCGACCCGCAGCTTGCCGATCGCACCGTCCAGCAGGACGATCAGAAGCGCGGCAACGACGACGAACGACGACGCCCGGCACCGCATTGTCATTATTCTGATAAAAATACGCGATTTACCTTACTATAAATCTACGGGTTGAAAATTAAAATTTCCAGTTTGCTTTAAAGTTTCTTCAATTGAAATTAAATCTGACGTTTTTCAATTAAGTTTAATATTAGATGTGAATAGCGTTTAATGGATTTGATATTTTATATTCAACATTAATTTGGGTTTAATGGATTTAATATTTTATTTAATATTAATTTGGGATTAAGAGCTTGTGAGTTTTGGGGGTTTGTATATCGTTGTGTCCTTATTATTAATATCTATCTTTTTTATATTATTTTTATTGTTAGAAGAATAGATCGAATAAGGTAGGTAGAATAAGATTGAGATTTTTTAAAATGAATCCTGAAAGAGATAGATCGCGCATTGCATTTCCAATCAGTTTCTCCTTGAAAGCCGACGGCCTTCGCGGTACATAGTTACCGCGACTCGTTAATTAATACACACGCGTGACTAATTATGAAGTCGCGGAAACGAGGCCTCTCTACTATCAACGCCCACGCGTGAAAGACACCGCGAGGTGAAATGAATGATAAATGATGGATAATCGATAATGTGAACGCGAATTTATAATATCTTTTCTTGTTTAAATCCAAATGCTTAAAATATAAAGAAGATTATTAAAATTTCCACAATTTAAATGTATTTTAATAATATGTAACATAAATGTTGAAAAATTTTCTGGCCTATCAGACAATAAAATATTATTGCATTATATTTTATTATTTTATATTTATTATATTTTTCTCTTACATCATAAATAATTCTCTTCGTTCATTCAATTTTTTTTTATTCGCGACTCGATTGTTCGTTTAATCTATTATTTAAAATTTAACCATTTACATTTGGTGATTCATTATTTAAGAGATTTTTTATAATTTCGCACATATCTCATTATTTGATTTATTCTCTTCTTTACGTAGGCAGGATATTTACATAAGAATATCTTGCTTTATTCTAGCAAGAAATCGGTAATCCCGCATACGTTTCACAAATGTCTTGGCTTCTATATACCATTTCAATGACGTAACGGGTCGTGGAAACAACGGTACTCGAGTCGGTGCTTATAGAAATTGGGATGTCTCCAAGTTTTAAAGGACATAATGAACGAGTACGAAGCAGTATTATACAGCGAAGCACGATCATTAAAGAAATGTCTCTGAGACCAATCTTCCAATCTGTATTGATTGTTCTTCATTAAATTTGAGTTTCTTCCAATATTATAAGGTATCAGCAAAATCCTGGTCCAATATTAGATTAGAAGTTGAAAGTAAAATAAACTGAAGTAAAAAAAAATTAGAATATTAAGTTCTTTCCACAAAACATTAATGATTATTTTTCAATTAATTAAATTTATTTATTATTAAAAATTAATTACGTTAGTAATCGTAATTTAGTCTTGCCTGATTATTCCAGAAGCTTAATTTACGGAGATCCTTAAATTGAAAACTATTATGTGCTTCGACACTTTAATTTAAAAGGATATTTACTCTAAACTGATTTTAAAAAAAGCATTTAATAATTTATTTAAAAATCTCGCAAAAATTATTCTATAATTCTAAAATACGATTTTGAATTATAATTTCTGCAAATTTTATAAATCCCTCATTAACTACATATGTCTCTTTTGCGTCATTATATTTGCGAAAAAAAACGAATAATCTAAGAATACAAAAACACATGCTATATTTAAAGAACTAATAATCTACCGTTGTATTTGCCATCATTGAGTGATTGCTGGAAGATCTTCGGAGGTCATTACTGACTACTACCAGTTATTTCATAAAACATCATTTGTAATTTTAAGTAACGTTACGTACTGAGATTCATCCGATTATCATTATGATTCAACATCGTTTACGTGTTTATTAGAAAATAAAATTAAAGACCGAGATCAAAAAGATTAAAGATTAATGATCAAAACTAAAATTAAAATTATGATTACAACAAGAACAAGAAGTTTAATCGTCAAAATTAAAATCACATAAAATAATATAATCCTAAATGTCATAATATTATGTAATAATAAACATCATAAATTAATAATTATAAATCAAATGATAGATATATAATGATATAATGATAAATAATGCAATTTCTTGAATTGTTCATCTGTATGCTCTTGAACTGTCTGATCTCCGAGAGAAAAACCCCGTTTAATATACCGAAATTTACATACAAAGGAAGTAAAATCGGGATATACATATAATCGGAATAAACATATAATCGGAATAAACATGACGGCATGGTGGATTTTAATCCAGGCGACGTCATTCGCGTCCCATGAAAATTCGACGTCCTTTCTCTCCGAGAGGAGGCAATCTCGTTTTAGTGGAACGCGTCTGAAATCACCGCGACAGATTTTCTATGTTTAACAAGCGACTCGTAACACGGTTAACGGAAAAATAGAAAGCAATCGATTTTTCGACCGCTTTACATTCGACCCGCTAAATGATACAGCAATCGCGCTCTCATGCCCGATACATATGTATGTATGTTATTTCATACCGGTGAGTTACCTACATACCCAAGCGCGTTGTACACAACACGCTATATAATTTACACAGCGGCATTATATCTCCACGTTCCATCTCAAATTCATTCAACTATTCATTCGACCGGATATTTCCAAATACCAAATACCAAATGTATCCGATCGATACATATCCATAACGGATACTCGCGTCGTTAAACCCTGTTTTTTTTCCAAAACACCACAATTTTTGCATATTAATGTGTTTCTACAAATTGTTGCAAAACGAATATTCGATTTATTACACGCTACTCGATATTTGTCGTATTGCTTTGCATTGCTAATGACAAATTTTATAATCTCTCTCCCTGTCAATCGGTATTAACAATTACGATCACAATCGTTCGCGCTGCGCGAGGATTTTTAGCACAATGGTGGTTTTCTCGATTATCGCAGATCGCCGCGGAAGAAAAAAACGCACGTATCGAAACACGGTTTCGCATCGCTTGAGTTTAGCCTCAAATTGCACGCGCGATTTCTGCCTCGAATAGAAAGTACGACGACGAGCTAAATGGCTGCAGCCTTGTAGGGCATAATGCTCGCGACGAAACGGAACGAAGTTTTTTGTCAAGTCACAGAAGTTTCCGCGAGGAATTGCTGGACTTGCTGGTCTTACGGGCGAGCACTTTCGCACGATTTTTGACGACCGCGCGGCTTTGCAGAACTGCATTCTGCCCCCGCAGACATTCTATCGTCAATTAAATATACCACGCCGATCAAACTTGTCTCATTCCTCGACGGAAACAGAGCCGATCGAAAAGCGGCGGTAATTCCATCGAATGGAAGAACGGCGAAGTTTATGAATCCGAAAGTCAGTCGAGTCAAATAATTCGTCTAGAAGGTCCCCAATCATTTTTAGATAAATAACTAGGTAAATAATTAAAACAGTAAAAAAGTGGTGAACAATAGTGAGATGACAATGAAAAGTAGTGGATTCGAGACACTCTCGAAATCTTCCATTAACGCGAAATCTATATATATGTAAATAAAATTAAGGAGGTCATATTTGTAAATGTTATTTGATGCAAATTGGTTTTTATACAATAATGTTACGTAATTGTAAAAGATATATATTTAGCTTGTTCTTTAGAGAATTTTTTAGCACGTTGTACGCAACTGTTAAACGCCCTTCGGATGTTTCTTAAACTCATCCTTGCACACTCTTCGGACATCTCTGGCAGATCTCTTGCGTGCACTTTTCTAGTGTTTTAAGGCCGTTTTATATTTTAGGTGCTTCAGGTATTTCTTAGATGTTTTTATAATTTTATATTAACGCTTACGTTTTTATAATTTTACATTAACGCTTACGTTTTTATAATTTTACATTAACGCTTACGTTTTTATAATTTTACATTAACGCTTACGTTTTTATAATTTTATATTAACGCTTCGGAAGAAATTCACGTGGCACAGAAGAGAACGCAGAAGGAAGGTACGATTAAATAAAGATCGGTTATTTACACTCGATTTGCTCGATCCTGGTATCACACTTCAATCGCTTCACCGCGGTAGAGAACGGCGCGACAGGTCGGACCACGCGCACCGGTTAAGCGCGACAAACTGGGAATTCGACGGCGTGGCGGCGCGGGTCTGGCCGGTGCCGCGGTCGGTTTTCCCGGGGTACGGGCCGCACGGTACCGTTGGAGATCCGGTCGGCAAACCTGTCGACCACGTCGATCCGCCGCGACAAAGAATGACGCGGGAAAAGAAGAGGGAAGCGCCGTGCCTATTAATCGAGTTAACGAGCGAGGACAAGCGGCGATCACGACGATATCCGATCGATAATGCAATCATTGCGATCCGCGGGTGTGACGCGATCTGTCATCATCGGACACCTTGAGGTATCTTGGGACCGCCACCTCTGGAAATTTCATTGATCCAGTTAACGCGCGAGGACAGCAGGCGTGAACGATCGCAAAAAAGTCCGTCGAAGGATAATGAGATCTGTGTGTAATAATGACGTTAGAACTGTCTTCGGGCTGCTTGAGAAGATAATTAAAATTAATAAGATATAGGGCCGATTGTTCCAACTTCTTGGTAAGTTTTACCTGACAGGTAGCATATCTGCGTTTCTTTTCAGATAAGTTTTAAAAAAGAGACAAAGATATGCTACCTGTCGGGTAAAACTTACCAAGAAGTTGGAACAATCGGCCCATAGTCAAGATAAATACACGGAAAAAACGATAAGGTTGCCACAACCACAATAAGTACAGCAAACATAGTGAATGTTGAGACAAACATATATAGATGCACTACACAAAACAATGTGAATGTGACAACCACAGGACGTGGCTGTACCAAATGTTATTATTATTGTGGTTGTGGCAACCTTATTGTTTTTTTCCGTGTAAGATATATATAGTCTTATTAATAATTAAGATATGTTAGATATGTTCTGGATATAATATTTCTATGGTTTTTGAAAAGAAAAATTCATTAAAAAGTAATAAAACGCGCAAATCGTATTTCTCTCTCTCTCTCTCTCTCTCTCTCTCTCTCTTCAGACTAAAATATTTCAAATAATATTTCTTACATCGTAAAAATTAGGGATTCTCCGAATGACGCTTCCTAGCAAACACCTGGGTTTGCTTAAGTGGAAAATTAAGTAGGAAAAATGATAAAGGTGCTTCTGTAAATAACACGAGATATATTAATGGCATTCCATTTACGAAAATTATGTTTAATGATGTAGATTTAGGAATAATATACATACAATACGCAGAGAAAGTATATTATCGCATCATCTTATTAGTGATGAACAAAGACATTAAAAAATAATGCAGACATATAATAATGCATCATCCGTTACACGCAATCGTTATTATCTGTAATTTAATATTCGCAAAATTAATTAATTATATCGCAAACTAATTATAATTGATTTCGTCCAAAGCCAATCGCTATTATACTTTCTCTTCCTCTCGCTACGATATATTTGCTATTTAACACTAAAAGTACCGAGCGGTCATATTCGACCGTTCCCATTTTTAGATTAATGTAAATATTTTTGCATAAAAGATAGGACTTGAAATTTAATTAAATTTAAATTTTTTAACTTCTTATGTATTACGAGTTAATAAAAAGTTAAAAAATTTCAAAAACGTATCTTTTGCTCAAGAAATAGAATATTAATCTGAAAAATGGAAATAGCCAAAAATACCGCTAGGTACTTCTATTGTTAATAAGAAACGAAAGCGCCGGTAAACGCGAGTGAATATAAAACGATAATAAAAAAAAAAACTAAGAAGAAAGATAACGGCAGACTGGAGAACGGCGCGGACGCGACTCAGGAAATTCTCCTGTTGCCAGTCACAATGCCCGTCGTCTTCCCATCCGGGTGAGCGAGCCCGCGGACGATTATCCGAGCGCACAATGAAGAAAACGTCGTCGCCGTGAGATTAGTGCGTTATTTGCATCTCGCGATGCGAAGCGCGCGCGAACGAGCAGAGGAACGAGGATCTTGTCCTATCGCTCGCCTGATGATTTTTTCTAGCCTTTTCAGCATCGCGCAATATCTCCCCGGCTCTAGCCGAGCTGCTACTCTCGCGGGAGTGTTACGCGTTTTCGAGGTCGATTGGCGGTGTATTACACCTGGCTTTCACTTTCGTGATTGTCAGTGCCGTATACGACCGTCGTCGCTCGTATATTCCCCTGCTCGCTCACGGCATGCTTTGAACTCGCGTCACATACGCCGCGATAGAAAAAGAGGATAAGACCAATTCGGAACTCGAGATAGAAGTTGACCAGTCAGTCTCAATGACGAGTTGGCTTGTCCTTGGTTTGCGACTCTTATTCTCAACGATCGCATCTCGCGATTATCAGCATTGTGCATGACTCATTAACTTGTCTTCGGATTATTCGGCTCTTATGTCCATTTCTACCAGTGTAGATTAATTTTAATCTCGGTTTAATTCTTTCTTTTTTTTCTTTTTTTTTTCTCTGGATTGGGATAAGATGTATGTGTTAAACCGTGATTAAAATTAATCTACACTGGTAGAAATGGACATAAGAGCCGAATAATCCGAAAACAAATTAATGAGTCATACACAATGCTGATAATCGCGAGATGCGATCGTCGAGAATAAGAGTCCAAACCAAGGACAAGCCAACTCGTCATTGAGCTTCTAAATAAATAAATCTCTAAATCATCGCAGCTCCGATCTAAATGAATCTCTAAATTACCGGAGAAATTTGTGTTAAACAAGTTGGCTCGCGTTGAGTATCTCGCATTGAATTCGCCGCATTGCGAACCGGAGAATTTATGAGTAAATCAGCGATTGGATGACCTCTTCTCCGTGCCAGAAAGTTTAACTTGGTTTCTTCTTGCATCGGGCGCGGACGACGGTTGCGGGTTCAAACAACGTGCTCGGCACTGTCGATTAACTCGTCCTGCCGTTCACCAGTGATCGATTGGTTCACCTATTCACCTGGATTCATCTTGGTGGATTCGAAGACCTTGCCTGCTTGCTCTTCCTTTCACGAGCGCCTCGTTTTCTTCCTCGCTTAATCTTTTATTAGTGTAATACGGTAACGAGATTAAGAACCTTCAACCTCTTTGTCAGTTTAGTTTCCGAGCTTTAACAAGAATATTTTCTATTTGTTCCTCATTTGTGACGTATCATTTAAAACACGAAATAATTCAATATATAATGGAATATAATTCAATCGGCTTCAACCTCCGATCAACCCGAGGTCTGAACTTTCGAAAGTCGGCCGTACAAGTTCTTATCAGCAACACCCGGAAGACGTGCCCGCATGTTTCGACCGCGTAATAACGACACCTAATTCTTTTTGTCGATTATTCCGAAGCACGCCGCAAGCAAAGCTCGTTTTAGATTGACGACCGGTTCACCTCCGAGTGATAAACATTAATCAAAACGTTCAATCAGCGGAAAAGTAGCTCTTTCCTCCGACAATCGTATAATTAATGTTCTCAGTGTCGTCGCGTTGCAATAATTACGTGTCGTAATTACATGTCTTCGCCAAAAGATATCATTGTAAAGATAAACAAGACTTTACAATATTGTTACGAAACAAAGCAAAATAAAAATTAATTCAATTGTGTCAATAAAAAAAATTAATCGTGTGATTAAAAAGGAAAGAGAGAAATGATAAAAAGAAACTAATGCAGGAAAATATATTTCCTTTAAAAATAAATGATAAATTATGTGTGTGTGAAAATAGTTTTATAAAATATAAATAATTCTATAAATTATAAAATAATTTTATAAAATCTCAGATTATCTATAACGTGCGCGCGCGCGCGTGGAATAATTAATATTTAATTACAATTGAAGAAGTATAACGATAATAATTTTAAAATATTATCAAAAGTTATTGGCAAATTATCAAACCAGTTTGATTAAAAAAAGAAAGATTCCGACAATCTGTGTAATATTTAGCGAGTCTTAAGAAACCTGGAAAGAGCACGACTCCCATGAAACATAACGTGATGATGAAGTTATGAGGCTATTACATTATCGCGTTTATCGCAACTTACGATACGAACGAACGATCAAAGATGAATGAAAAATACGGGCTTCGCTCATACACTACACTTCATTCACCGGTCACGATACATTATGCGATCGTGCTATCGCGGACGTCGACCTCGGTGATATTACGCCCGTACGCCGAAACCGGATGTCCTTTTAACCGCAGCTTCGGGGGGCGACCACCGAATTATTACCGAATGCCCAACGACATGCGATCGAGCGTTGTGTTTCGAGGAACAAAGGAAAATTCGTCGGCCTAGATATCGCGCCGGTGGATCGATACACAGGCTTACCTGGCGAAGCACCTATTGATTCGCAGAAAAGGCAGCATGGCATTTGACTTTCGAACTATGCCATCGGCATTCGCAGGAGTGTCCGCAATTCGCTCTCGCCGGTGGCTGAAGCTGAACGTAGTTGTATAATCTTGCCCGCGGCCAAACGTCGCATCATTCGATCAATTTCTAATAGTTTACTCCGAAACCGTCTTGAACGTTTCACCAACAATGCGTATTATGCAAGGCACGATCTTAAAATGAATCTTGAAAGTAAGACGGTTTGAAAGTAAAATGGCTTTAACTATCGATTCCATCGGGACGAGAAGAAATTGCAAAATTATTTAACGTTGTATCAATTCGTATCTACAATCATCTCAACGTTGGATACTTCTTGTTTACAACATTCGTGACTTTTATGCGGGGATTTCTTTGCGGTTATAATACAAGTATATTTTTCACACAGAGTAACGTGCGATACATCGCCAGTAAGATTTCTGCTGGTCGGACAGTGGGTGAAAATCATCCCATAAATTTTCGTAATCGCAGAAATCATTTTCCGTCGAGAAAGGAAGGGAAATGAGCGCGAAAGCGATGAGAAACCACGGCCTCATAGAAAGTTACCGGTGAACCACTTTCGCAGGAGAGATTATCTACTCAAGTTATATCAAGTCGAGTTATCAGAGCGATCTTTTTCCCTGAGCCTCGTAAGAGTTCCGCGCGAACTACGCACAGGCTTCATTTAATTATAGCTTTATTCGCGCGAGACGATAAATCCGTCACTGTTGTTCAATCCAATTCAATGCAATTCTCATAATTACAAGTCTTACGCAACACACTCAACTTGATTCGATTTTGTTACTTGCAAATTTAATTTATTTCATTTAATGATTTTAATGAATTTAATTCAATTGTTCTTCAATCGCAAACCACAAATCCATATTCGATTTAATTTAGTCCTTTTAAGTCTCTTACAATTATCATTTTATCGAATTAAATTTTCTCCATTGTAGATATAAATTTATTTGTGTTGGATTCAATTCGACTTACTCAATCGTGGATTTAATCCGATACATCCGATTTGACTAGAGATTCCGCTTGTAATGCTAAAACTATATCCAACACGATGAACATTCTCTTATGGTCAAGGACAAGGGGTTATTCACTTGTCTTTTGGGTGTATCACAGATTACAAATGATTACTTATTTCAACTAATTTCAAGTGATTTCTCAACTGATTTCGACTAATTTCAACTGATTTCATCCGATTTCATGTGATTTCATACACGGAGAAAATTTTATATTAAAAATTACTATGTATGGCAGTAGCCATGGACCATGCTGGAACTATAAAAATTTTTACTATGTTTTCACAAAAGAGTTTAATAATTATTAATATAATAACATAGTAAAAATTTTTATAATTCCAGCAATGGTCCACGGCTACTGCCATACATAGTAATTTTTAATAAAAAATTTTCTCCGTGTATGACCAACTGAATTCAAATGATTTCAACAAGGGGTTATTCACTTGTCTTTTGGGTGTACCACAGATTACAAATGATTATACTGATTTTAACTGATTTAAAGTAATTTCTCGACTGATTTCATCCGATTTCATGTGATTTCATACAACCAACTGAATTCAAATAATTTCACAAGTGATTTCAATTGATTCCAAGCGATTTCCGAGTTATTTTCAATGATTTCAAACACAAGGTGTACCAGTGACGCGCTAAGTGAATAACCCCTTGGTCAAGGATCATGTAGCTGAAATAAAGTAGACGAGCGCTGTCACGTTCGAAGTCACAGCCCGATTCCTCCTAATCTTTTCACTTTCTGTTTAATTTCTATTTTTTTTCCTCCCTTCCGTCTCTTTCAATTCAATCGATCGTCGATTTTCGCCGATCGCGACACGCCGCGACTTCGATCGCAAAATCGCTCGGATCGTTCTCGTTCGAATGATTTTATTGATCAGTCTGAATGGATACACACACTCGTGTCACTTCGCTACTTTTCTTTTTCTCTCTTATCCCTCTCTTTCTTTCCTCGATCATTATTGTCCGTTCTGCTCGTAACGCAGTCGGCTGAAAACAACAAGGTTGTAGAAGGATAGAAAGCTACGTCTAGAGTACCCGCGGTCGGTCCTCGCTTCGGAAATAAAAGCGTCGGCGGAGGGACGAGACTTTCGTCTTTCCTCGATCCGCAAAATCGCCCTCCTCTCGCTAACGATCACGGCGTTCGCGAAAAGTCGGCCTCGCTTTCTCGAGAGGCGCCTTTTTTTTTCAGCACGTCCAAGTTAAAGTGGCCGTTGAAATTGCGCGTAAATCGGCTCTCTAATACGTTGTTGCGTCTATTAAGCGAAGCTGGCTAAGCGGCTTAGAACACCGCGTCGTTAAATGCCTAAATGAACACGCGATAAAACACCTCGACGATGCATCGCTGAGCTTTTGCAACGGAAAATTACGCACACGATTCGCGCGAATCTCTTATTGACGCGTAAAACCGCAGGAAACATTAAGAACAAATTTACTTGAATTGTACTTCCTAAAAGACTTATTAATTGTTACTAGAAAGTTATGAAAAGTCATCAAAATAAAACCGCGAGAAGTAAAAATTCACTCGTTTTAATAAAAACATTAAAATAATGGAATATTGGAATTTTATCTAGACCCTCTATTAATTATTCTACGAACAACAATGTGATTACGTCATTACGAAGATCGTAACAAGAATGGAAATTCATTCAAATGAAAGAAATAAGAAATTGATATCGGATTTCCGGAGATTAACAGACTGGCCGATTAATTTTAATTTAGCTATAAAATGATAGTCGTAATCGTCACGATACCCCCGGAATCGACGTCGCGTCGGAGCGATCCCGAAGAGGCGCGTTTTATTCCCGAGTGGACCGAGCCGCGGGATAACAGTATTAGGATGACAAAGAGCGACCGTGTTACCGGTTCGTCGAGCAAAAGCGATCCCCACGAGAGCGAATATCGTGCATCCGCTGTCACCAAGTGTAAAGACATTATTAGCGTAAAGGGGGACATGAGGATATTAAAAAGGGAACGGGGGAAAGGGAAGGCGAGGACCTTGCGCGCGAGCACAAGGGATACAGGACGATATCGGTATACACATATATAATATTTATATATATATATATAGAGAGAGAACCAGCTAAGCATTCTACGATACGATCGAACTGTCGAAAACGAGAGCCGCGATCCTTATTCGGCGAAAATTCGCTCTCGCAAATTTTGCCGTCAACTAAAAAGAAAAAAAAATAGAAGAAATTCCGAGCGCAGGCAATTTTGAAAACACTCGCGATTATTCGACAACGCAGCCGGGGTTGCAATTACGCATCGTGGAACAATCGTTAATCCTTTCGACACTTTGAAGATAACGCGGTAAATAAAATGATAAAAGAAATGTATGGAAAATTAAAAAAAAGTTAATTTGGAAATCATTTGGTAATCTTTCGAATAACGAGATAATAATAATGTAACAGAAATGCTATAGTTAATAATTGCCGATCGGACTAGTCCAAAATAATTTTTTTAAATTCTTAAACAGCGGGACTTAAATATTTCTTCTTCCTAGAAGATTAATAAAATAAAAACATAGATATAAAAAGTAACGAAAAATAAATGACTTTCGAAGAGCAGGAAATAAAATAATAAACAAAGTAGCAAAAAACAAAGTAATAACAAAAAATAAACAAAGATATTTTTACGGAATAAATACTTATTTCGTTAATAAACTACCTATTCTCTTTCTTTAGCATTTATCAAAAGTACTAATTTTAGAGACTCGGATCCGAAAAGAAAGACTCCACTGGACAAGAGTTAAAAAAACGCTTAGATAATATTTAAACAATTACCAATCGTAACGGTAGTGTTAATTAGGGATGCGTGTCTTTCTACAGAAGCCAAGCGATCAGAAAGCATCTTGAAAGGATTAAAATTCGTCGACAAGAGATACGTGCTAATTGCATCGCTCTACACATCTGAACACAATATTCTCTCGTTTCGACGTTCCGAACGATCGATCGGTTAATACGATTTACCCGCGATTCATTAACCGATTATTACGATTAATATTGTTTCTCGGTCCAGCCACGCGTCCGCCGAGCCGAGAACCGTCACACCCCCAGATTTCTTTCTTCCATTCTGATGCATCTTATGCAATTCGAAAAGCCGAATCGAGCCACTATCTGGAAGAGAGCTTATAAGCAAAAATCTGGTTAAAAATGCATTTAAAATTTCATATTTTCATTTTATCGCGTAAAAAATATATGAAGAAAGCTACATTAATATATAATCAATATAATTAGAAAGTTTAAAATAAAACAAATAGGTATTGATGCTGGAAAAGGAATAAAAAATTTCGAGATGCATTAAGTAAAAAAATATTAATACGGTAACATTAATTTTAAGATTAAAAAAAAATCGATAAAAAACACAAATCTACTTGGAGTTTCTTTTAATCGCGATTTTTGCTTCTGCGCTTTTCTTCCAGCTTTGCTGAAATTTCAAAACTGGAAATTGAAAATCTCGGAGAGCTCGTTCGCTTTTCTGTGCTCGTCGGTATACGATTCCGACCAGAGAAAATCGGGAGGTTGCGACTCGGTTGCCTCGACTCTAGGACGGTAGGTCCAAACAATCGCCTGCCTTGAGGCAAGGGACCGATTAGGTCCAACAGCGATGAGATTGCTGTGATTGGTTGAAACAATATGTGGCTGTCGCCCGCAATTCTGGGATACGGATTCAGCGATAACGTCATCGAAATCGGAAAATTCACACCGCATTTCAATTCCCGAGTCAGACAAAATACAAAAGCGTATATCGGGATATGAATAATTATAAAAATACGACACGCCTGAGATTCCGTCAATCTTATCACGAAAGCAAGATCAGCGGAGGCGAGGAAACTGATTGCGAGATCGCTACGGCGGTATATCCCAGAACCGCAGACTATGCCCAAAACTTTCGAGCTTTCCACAGAACGTTTTCTTTATTTTATTCGGAACATGTCGATAATATGACACTCAATAAATAACAGAACTTCTACATCTCCAAATTCTGCTTTCAGATTGTCCTGCCGAATCGCCAGAGTGCGAGGCTTTGCGTGAACCACGCTTCTCTCTTCATGAAGATAAAAAGAAAAGACAAAGAAGAAAACAAAAGCACGTCCGGGTTTAGTTCGCGCGATTATCGGCCTTTTCTCACGCTCAATTAACTTTACTTTGAAAAAAAATTATGCAATTATAAAATTCACAAATTCATAAAAACTCCTTTCTTTTTATATATTAAATAATTATATATATATTGTGTTTATATAAATGTATAATTCTTATAATTATATATATTTTCTATCTTTATTTTTCTATTTTCGGGAGAAAATCGCGCGACCGAAACCCGGCTCGATTTTCGGTGGATCGATTAGCCATTTAAAGACAGCTTTACGTAATACAACGGGCGTGATATTACATAACTGACAGCTGACCTGGACTGATCGTCCACTTTCGTTTCTTTTACTCTTTTGGAAAGCCTCGTCTCTCAAATCCGATATTTATCTAAACAGGCACTTGACAAAAAGAAATCGTTTATCAATAGTTTAATGAAATCTTAATAATTTTACTTGTATCCTTGAGCAGTCAACGATCCCTGGCCCTCGGACGGGTCGCGAACGAGGCGCTCTGTATTCGCAAGAGAGTAAAGCAATAGAGTGCGTTCGCGGGGGGGGATTCGGAAAGACAACCCCTGAAAAATAAAGGAATTATAATAACGATGCGTAGATCATATTTTGGTACGTACACGTGTTGTACGGCGCGCTTTCAATGCTGTTCAATTCAATGTTTCATTTTCATTTCTATTTTTTCTGTTTTTTGTTCTTTTTTTTTGGTCGAGGAGGCGTCGGTAGGTAGTACCGGACGATGACGGGCGAGAGTGGTGGTCGAAAGAACGAAAACCAGCAGCAGGGTGCCTACTGAAGACAATAACACAGGAAGCAATCGGGGTCTTCGTTACCACGTACAAACGATCGCGGCGCGAGCGATCTATCGCGTGCACAACGGGCGATCTTTCCCCGTTATCGTTCGCTTAAATCTCAGCCCGATTAGATCGATTTCTCGTCCGTACAGACGGTCAATCGAACCTAGAACGAAAGTTTACCGAAAAGTTAATTCGGCGTGCAACGAACGACACGTACGTCGAATTTCGCTAATTAACAATTGATTTACTTTCTCCCTTTCTCTAGAAGGGATCGACGACGAACTGGAAAATTAATCGGCGTCGACAAGGCCGACCGATAAACTATACGCAGTCGCTCTCTCGCCGACGTGAATCACTCTTGATCTCGGTTCGATCTATTCTTCTTCTAGCTTGGTTCTAGTTCCGGAAAGAGAGACAAACGGTGACTTAAGTTAAGACTAAAATTAACTCGACATCGATAAATACCTTTAACTGCTCTAAAGACATTAAAACGATACAATTATTCTCAACTAACTGCAAAAAGTCAGGACAATTCTTTTACAGCTTGTAGGAACAGTGCGTCTTACAGATGGACTTAACGGTACAGAAGCAACGGGAATTTCATTGTAGAAACGGACGCTCCGGTCAGCGTTATCAATAGACACCCTGAGTAGAAACTGATAAGAGCATATAGTAGATAGAAGGTAAAAATGTAAAGTGGACGAGAGAATAGATAAAAGAAGTTCGGGAAGTGCCAAGTAATAGTTTTATAAATAGAGCAGGAAAGTTCGCCAAGTTTTATAGAGGACGAGAAGGAATCCGATCGTAGAGCAAAGTGCAATATCAAAGCTATATCAAAGCTATATAAAAACTACGAACAATTCGAGACTCGCGATCGAGTAGACGGAATGAAGCGGGAAAGATTTCATAATGATGAAAATAATCGCGAGACAAGGTCTGCCCGAGACCGGGGACGGGGGATACGCTCTACGATCGGCGCGAGAATCGGCGAGACGTGGTAAAGGAAGAGTGAAGAAAACGGCGTGAGTCGAGTGTAGAGAGCTGGTGTTCGATTCCGTGAGCACCCTCCGTACTTACCACTCACTCATGCGTCGCCAACATTGTTCCTTTGGCAAAGGAAAAAGGGGGGCCTTTTTGAGCCGAGTCGATCACTCTCGCAAACCGATCTTATCCGGAACCTTATAATTTCTTTATACGTCTGAATTATTTGTTACGCATTCTTCTAAATTTACATCTTCATTTACCCATTACGCCAAGAGCTTATCACAATTACAAAATTAGTATACGATTTTTCGGATGTCTTCTTTTTCACGAATTAAAACTTCATTAATAATTCATTAAAAGTTTCATCAAAGCAGCAATTAGGAAGTTTTGCAGATTAATATTGCAAATTTTTTAAATCGAAAAATTCAAATCTTTTTTTGGTAAATTAATTTTGTGGCTCTGCTGCGTGTTGCGAGGGTACTTCGGCTCGACTCGGAATATTAACAAAATAAAATTTGCGACAGACTAACCTGAGGCGACCGAATCTTCACACTGCGGCTAGCAAATGCGTTTTAAACCGTAACGTGTATACCCGATCTCTCTTTTGCGTTGATCTATGCTCTTGATTCTATGATACGGCAATTTTCGGTGAGACCGGCTAAGTTAAACGTGTATCGTACCGAGACTATTCTCCGTCATCACTACTTCTCTTCGTCATTATGAAAATCCTCAGGGATTTTATCTATCCTTTCGAAAAAGAAACACATACGCTATTCTATCACGGAGAAATCGAAGACGCGCCGCGTAGAGATAACCCAAAATGAAAAGAAAAAAAATTTTTATAATGAAAAATAAAGTCATAGATAATTACACATTTGATAACTGGCTCAAATTACAAACGTGGTTTTCAAAATATATAATAAATAGTCTCAAGTGGCCAGTTGGCTACTTACCTGCGAGCATTTTAAAATATTATCTATGAATATCTATTATCAGTTATGTTGGTTCTTTTTTCAAATTCCTGAAAGTTTAAAATAAGGTAAACTTTTTAAGTCTAATTTCCTTTTTTTTTAAAAAAAAACCAGGCAGTATTTTCACGTCTTCGATCCCTCCGGGAATCCTTACCTCGAGTTTACTCGGCAAATCGAAAAAAAATTTTTCAAACGTCACGAAACGGAACTGTCTCGAGAGTGCTCTCTCATCTCGAGCTCTACTTAGTCAAGTGAATCGTCATCCAGCTGCAGCGTGAAGCGCCACCTTATCCGCGATTGTGCCTCTCCAAGAGGACACTGCAGGTGCACGGAGGCTGAAGGGAACAGCGCGTGATGGAAACGGTCTAATGCGCGAAAGAGGAGACCTTCTTTAAGGGGAAAAGCACGTGGCACTTCGTCGTTGTTGAAGGTACAATCACTTCCCGAAGAACTACGGGGTCAATCATCAATTTTACGACATTACGGGGTAAGTGTGACCCAGTCAGATTTTTCAACGATAAAATTCGTCCTCATTTGATCGGAGGAGTTTTAAGATTTCAAACCAATAATAATAATAATTAATTATTACGTGTTATATGCAACAATATGTTTCACTAAAGAAATTTCAAATAAATGTATCTTTCCTTTAACATTTTTCATTTTATTGTATCAAATGTATTAATCTGTCGTTTCGAGTCGTTAAAATTTCGTGTAAATGCAAACAAAATACGTTTGCATTATTTACACAATCACGTTTAGGAAGCTACGTATATTCGCGAAATACTCGAGAAAAGTCAGATCAGAATTGCCAAGGACTCAATGCACATAAGGACTTAATTTTGTCATTGAAAACTTCAGTAGCGTCACAATTACCTCGCGATCACGATCGGAGGATTCGTTACAGAAATAAAGCGGTAAATCGGTAATTTGTAAGATCCATTAGACGCGATTTTTATTTAGCTCGGCCTTGCAAATCGCGGGATTTACCCAACTCTTGTACCGAATCCTCGGATTGTCCCGATTGATCCATCTCGTATGAGGATAATGTCCTTTGCGCGCCGCGTTGTCGTCATCGCGACGAGAATGAGAAACGCAATCTCGATGGACATACCAGCAGTGCGATACAATGGTTGTCCGGTGCGTAACGAAAGACTGCGAGGTAAGTCGATAGACAGATAGACGGTTCGCACTGGCGTTTCCGCGCAGTGCAAACGACGATTATTATTACAGAGCGATTACTTTGACTTCATTCCGTAGAAAAGGCGATGAAACTTGCTCAAGTTTGTTAGCTCACCTGACACACGACCAACGTAGCGTGGGTGCGCGCATACACACACACACACACTCGCAGTCGACGGGGACGATTAACGCTTCGCGTTCGCTTTCCTTTTGTTTTTTTTTCTTTTCGTAAAGTAATGTGTAAAGCAGAAGGCGAAGAAAACGAAAAAGCCGACCGTTTCCAGCGCGCACCCGATTTCTTCAAAGGAACCCTCTCAGACGTCGATGACGTTATGTGAGTGCGTGTGTCTCTTTCTCTCTCTCTCTTTCTCTCTTCCATTCTCTCCCTTTTTCTCTCAATCTCTCTCTCTCTCTCTTTCTCTCAGTGTTTTGTTTCTCCGTCTCTCAACAATATGATTAAAAAAGAGGGAAAAAACAGATCGTGAGAGAGAATTGACGGGAAACAAATTCTACCATGCAGATTATTTCCTGCTTCCTCTTTCTCTCTCTCTTTCTCTCATTATCATCTCTCCTCTCTCTCCCTCTTTCTCTCTGTGTTCTCGTTTGTGTATGTGACTCTATGTGTCTCTCTTCCTCGGTCAGGTCCAGACCCCAGCGAAAATTAGGGGCGGGCCCACAGCACGAAGTGCAGCGGCGGGGGGTTGGGCCCGTCCATGGGGGGCGATCATCTGAAGCGCGGATGCATCATCGGCGTCAGCATCGGCCCAGGAAAGCCCATCGGCGCGGCGGCGGCGAAGGCCGGATGCATCGCGGCACCCGGTGGCAGGGCCCCTATCATGCCTGCAAAGCAACGCAGCGGGAGATTAGTAAGACCCGCGATCGAATCTCGCGGGGGGCAAAGAAAACATTACGTTGCCCACGTGCGGCATACACGTGCTTTTGATTACTCGAGCTCGACGCCGCCGAACGAGACGACGTCTTGTTCGCAGGATCCCATAATAGGATCTCTCTCTTTCTCTCTCTCTCTTTCACTCTCTTTTAATTGGGGATTTGGGATCCCCGGTATACTTACGTCGCGACTGTTCACGTTACAAGATAATAATGGGTCCTGCGTGTTGCGTTAACGCGTAATTTTTTAAATGTATCTTTTTTTCTGAGAGTTTCTGTTACGGTGTCATATATCGTGCTCGTTTTTGGAGGACTACGTGACCCTCAGCGCAAAATAAGTCACAGAATCATCAGTGGCACTTTGAATGAAATTTTAGAAGGCTCCCACAATGGATTAGGAAATAACCCTCCGAAATAATTCAATTTAGAAAGTAAAAATATTATTGATATAATTTAAAAAAAAATTTCTTTTCAAATAAAAATTAATTTTCATTAAGATTAAATTTCTTCAAAATTTATATATATATTTTTTGTTATAATTAGACTACTGAATTTAAATTCTTCATTTAAGACTTGACTCAGTGTCTAATTATGTTTCTCTGATTCGATCGTGCAATAGTATTCAGAATCCAAAGATCATGCTTCAATTCAGACCTATGTTCCGCTGAAAAGGAAGTTGCCTGACAGCCGAACGATTATTGCATCGAACGAAGTATGTATCGGGATAAGTCCGCGACATATCAATTCAGTTAGTTCCCCTTGATCCGATCGATCGGAGTGCGCTTTGCCCTCTCGAGCGATCGATCTCTGATTACCGAGGTAAGCGTTAGCCGGCCGAGCGTGAATTCACGTATTCGATCTCCAAGAAAAGCGCACTTCTTCGCGGCGAGTCTCTCCTTGTCTCATCAGGTAAAGTCCGAAGGACTATGCGACCCGGTCGATCTGTTCTCGGCAGTCCACGTACTACGTTCTACCCAGCAATCGCTTGTTCAATGCGAATCGCCAAACTAGATATGCGTATACGATAGGTACATAACGTACGTAGAACTCAGCTCAGCATGCAGTGCGCCGCATACGCAATACAAGTCACAAACAAAACTGACAAGAAGGTGGTACCACACAGAGAAAACCTCACACCATACAAGGAACGAGTCTCACTCGGGGGAAGACGCAACATCGGCTCGATATTGCGAATGTATTACGAAAGCACGCGGAAATCATTCAGCTGTCAGTCGACTTCTTCCAACAAGGACATCGCCGCCAAAAACGCGCTTAGTCACTCAGTGGTCCTTGAACTACGACATTTCTTTCTTTTTTTCTTACAATCGAGCAGCGCGAAATAATTGATTCGAAATTCTCGAAAGCATCGCCCCGACGCGAAATAAATCGGCATCACAAATTTCTTCTACTTGTACTATTTCTTCTTCTTGTTTTCTCTTTTGTACGTATTTAGCTCGGCGATACTCGGTGAGTACCGCGTGTCATAAAGAGAAAAAAATCGTGTTAATCGGACGGACCCTCGAATTGAACGCAAGAGAGATATATTAGGTAACGTGAAGTCGTTTACTTACTGTTGCTCGGCTCAATTTATCTAAAATCTTTCATTGTGTAACACAAAAGCTAGGCTATGGTGTGAGGGAGATACATTACGTTCGTTCTCGTTGCTAGTTTCTTATTTTCCATGAGAAAAATATTAAAAAATAAAATAAAATAAAATGCACCGGCGAGCACGGTGAGAACACAATTCGATTCCTTCCCTCTTCACGACATCTCGTTTTGCTGTTCCATTTATATTTACCATATTTTATTTCTATCATACAATGTACAGATTTCGCGAGCCACCTTTCACTCGCGGGTTCTTTGAGCAATTTTGAAATTGAATTTTTCTTGAAATAAAGATATCCTCGTTCGTCGCAAGCTTGTAACTTTGAACACCTCAGATACCAACAGATACCTCGACATTTTTCAAATCTGTTAAAGGAAAATTTGTTTAAAATTAAAAAACAAAGATCTTGCTATTTATTTAAATCTCAAAACTCTCGTGTATATGGCTTCGAAATAAGTTCTACTATTTATTTAAATCTCGAAAGATCAGCTTCGCAATCTTACTTATTCCTAATTTAAAGATCATTAATCCCTTCATATTACCATAAAAAAGACTATTAAATTAGTCAAAGAATCCGTGAATAAAAAAGTGTTGCGGTAGTGTATCCGCGATATTTCGTATAGTGTCAAAAATTGAAATCATCAAAGTTATAATGACTTCAGTCGATGAGTGACCTGTCATCGATTGAATGCGAAGAAGGAAGGGACAGATCGCGAAGGAAAAATAATTATCGTTTGTAATTATCATTTGTTTTTTATCACTTTGGAACGACAACTTCGAACGACTGTCAGTACCGTGCCCAAGGAAGCAGTTTCTCCACTACTGTATCACAACACCAGGATTCCAAGCTATATATAATATATAAGTAATACTGAAGAGACAAGATGGTAACACGGCTGCTGGCGAGGTAAATAATGGCGTATGTGAGTCGTAAGAAGAGTAACATGGTTAAATCGAGAGAGTGTGAATAAAGAAGCTGAGAACGAAACGGAAAGGAAACAAAGAAATCATACATGAAAAAGATGTATAAAAATTTGTAACGGCCGAGCGGCCGAAAGTCTCTCCTTGTCTACCGCGTAATAAACTGTACGAGGAACTGTACAAGAATCAAAGTATCGCAGGGAAGTAAAAAAAAAAGGAAAAAATAAAACTGCGGAATCGTGAATGAAAAAACGAGTGTTGCGATAAAAATAATATTAATTTAGAAACAAAGATGCATCAGTGAACGATCGGTTGAAAGAGTCTATTAAATAATTTATGTCTGTGGAAAATAGAAATACTAATTCATCATATAAAATAATCTTAGGATAAAAAATCTCCAGAGAAGATTAATAATTAAATAATTATCAAAATTCTATATCAACTAATAATCAAACAATAATTTTAAAAATGATAAAATAATCACTTTAATTTGTGTATGATGATTATTGATTTAAGAATATGCAGCCTTGGCGAATAAAAAGTACAATAATTTTCTGATTAATAATTCATAATGCAATTATAACTGATGCTTATTGTTTTACCTCAATTATTTCTATTATTTACTAGCCACATTAATATATTCTGCATACTCATTAATCATGTACGATAACTCTGGTATCTAATCAGATTCATGTTTTAATAACGTAATGACCAATTATTTTGACCAATTTAATATAATCGATCGTTTAGTGA
Organism: Aphaenogaster floridana; assembly: GCA_003063835.1. Taxonomy (NCBI): domain Eukaryota; kingdom Metazoa; phylum Arthropoda; class Insecta; order Hymenoptera; family Formicidae; genus Aphaenogaster; species Aphaenogaster floridana. The sequence goes on along the minus strand of NJRP01000068.1, from coordinate 49,091 downwards.
TACAGCTACTCTCCATATATTTTTCAATACCGACTTTCGTTACTTTAATCTACGGTAGACATTCTCAAATTGGGAAAAACAAACGTGTCCAAAATCGGTTAAAGAAATTGGAGTTAAGATGGAAGAAGGAACGTGTCGTTGGCCGCTCGACCCACCTGCCCAAGTGACAAAATATTACGAATATACAGAAATATATACACGGTGGCTCGCGAAAGCTACTCGTACAGTTTCCTACACCGTCATTCAGAGTTTTCGGGAGTCACTAAATATATATTACGTATATACGCATACATGTAGGTGTATTAATGACAATGATGACAAGATTAATCAACAATATATAAGAATAATAAATATAACAAGATATATATATAGATATATATATGTATATAGATATAGGCCATGTCACCGCATGCTAATTGCTAAGGACCAACCTTGTAGCGCTTGTATTGTAAAACACGGTTTTAGTAACCAGACTGGGTTCGTTCGACACTCATCGAGGAGTGACCGGGCGCCCTGTAAACGCACCGTTAAAACGTATAAACGAACAAGGACTACAAGACGCTGTGTCGTCGAGATTCTGTGGCGTATCATTCGGTCGAAAATCTTGATCTCTACAGTTTCTATCTGAATAGTCATGATATTCTTCCCGCCTCACTTTCTCTCTCTTTGCCGTCTCGAGTCAATGGTATAAGCAATTTCGTGCACGTCGTCAATTTTCTGACCCCTTCCCCCCAAATGTCAAGTCTGTTTCTTGTTCATCTGTCTCAACGCTCTTGTTGTCTTTTTTTAGCACGTATATTTTTACAAAGAATAGAAATTGCTATTGTCATGAATAAGTGCAAATTGCAGTGCAATGTGCAATCGAATTAAATTAAGGTATGTCAAAGTATTGTTTGGTTAATATCCGACATTTTCTCTTTTTCATTCGTAGACTGAAAAATCCTTTCCCGGCCATCGACCGAGTAGAACTGGGTAAAGGTGATACATGAGGGTTGTGTTCACGGAGACAAAAAGGACATAATACATCGCATTTTCGATGGAATCTGAGTTCACGAATTTAAATTGTTCGCTGAAAGAAAAGCTACTCAATCACTGTCTGAAAAACATTTACTTAATTCAACATATTGCGCAAGACATTTATAAATTTTCGAAAATTAACGTCATTAAATATGAAATATATAATCGTCATTAAATATTAAAAACGCTCCATCGAAAACGCTCTTTCTACATTAAAACAACGTAGCAAATCGATTTTGTTAGATTACGAGTATGCGGTATTGAAGCAAGAAAAGTTTAAGAGGACGTTCCTGGGGTCGCTTTCGAAACGGGAAAAACAGGGCAATACTTTCAATCCAATATACTTTATCCGAAACTTTACGCGTGATAAAAAAGAAAAAAAAAGAAAACTTAACCGCAATACCATTTATTCTCGTGCGCCGATTAACGTTACTGTTTTCAACAACCGATAAGGGGGGTGGAGCGGGGGCAATTGAAAAGAAATCGACAAAAAGTACCAAAAGGGAAATTTTCAAATTTCAACAAGAGGGGACAAAAAAGACAGCAGGGTAGCTATGTTTATCGAGTACGCGGGGGAGGGGGGGCAGGGCGTGGAGAGGGTGGCGGGTAGAGTTTTTTCGTAAAGCTCAAACCCGCAGACACTTACCTGGTGGCAGGCCCATGGGGGGCGGTCGCATCATGTTACCTCCATGAATGAGAGCAGGCGCGGCTAGGGTCATAGTGGGTCGCATTAGGGGAGCCATCAACGCAACCGAGCTGACTGGCATTGCTGCGGCTGAGGCCGGTACCATGACCGCCTGTGGCGGTCGCGGGAACCTCTGTTGCTGTTGCTGCAGTGCGTTCAATGCCGCCGCCTGCTGCTGTCGCTGTTGCTGATCCGCCTGAAAAGCGGCCACCGCCACGTTCGCAGCAGCTTGTTGCTGTTGCTGAGCCTGCTGCTGTTGCTGTTGCTGAGCCTGCTGCTGTTGCTGTTGTTGTACTGCTTGTTGCAGGGCGGCGGCCTGCTGTTGCTGGCTCACCGCCGCTGCCGCTGCTTCCGATTGGGCCGATCGTCCAGATTCGTCGGTTTGTCGACGTTGATACTTCGGCAGCCTTGCTCTGATTTCCTCCTGAAAGACGGATTCTTTGTTTAATATTTATTCTGTTTTCAAAAGAGCTATTTTCAAAACATAAAAAATTTCTACTTATTTTTAAAGCTAATTGTTTCATCTAATATATTATTCCATATATGTAAAAAGAAAACATTTAAAAAATCCATTTTCCTTTTTTATTCTACATTTTATCTAATTATATTTTTGATGTATTTATTTGCAAAACAGAGATTAATACTATTCTTTTTTAAAACAATTTATCAGTCATAATTAAGAACAGGGACGTTTATCAAAAACGAAAGAGGAATAAAAATTAAAAAACTTACTAGACTGAGATCTTCCGGAGGGTGAATGATTTTACTGGCGGCCCCGGTGGTCGCGATAAGATTCACCTTCTCGCCATTATTAGTGAGGCTATTGCCGGTTGCGGAAGCACCAGCAGAGTCGCCGGCGCTGCTGTAAGCGGGGAATGTCGGCTTTACTGGGCCTATGGAGCCGCCGCCGGCTATTGATGTAATCGGTTTAAAGTCTGTGCCAAGAGGTGCAGACCCGGTGACTGATGCTGTTGATGCTGCTGTCGAGACGACAGCAGCACTCGGGAACAGCGGACGTGGCGGAATTGATGCGCCTGAAACTGGCGGTTGCATACCGGAAGGCATGCCCGACATGCCGGGCATCATGCTAAAAAAAAAAGATAAAGTTATGTGGAAAAGTTTAATTATAATTCATTATTTGCATTTTTAAAATTAAACATTTGTGTTAAGGATTATTAAACGATTATGGAAATACACTAGCAATACAATTTGTTAATTATATATATTGCTAAATTTTAATCTAATTGAATATAATAATAAATATTTAATTTAAATGAAGATAATAAAAATTAATGTGTTGGATAACTGTGTGGGAGAGCAATTGCCTGTAAAGCAAAAGACCTAGGTTCGAATCCTATAATCCCGCATGTTAAATGAAAAAATGTTATTGCTCCATTAAGAGATCTGAGATCATAAATTTAAAAAAGACAAAGTTAAGGTTACTTCGTATGGAAGAACGCTTACTGGGACTAATTAGTCCTTCATCAAAAATCCACAATCAAGAAATAAAAATAAAAAAATAAAATACATAGGTATTTGTAGTGTAGGAGACAGAAAAAATTACGGAGCCGACTGCGTCTCGAACTCGGAGTCCCTCGCTTTCCACGCCTAGCACCTAGCATGCTAATTCACAGCCACTCCACTACTCTCGTAATTATCTCCTATCAATAATCGGCCTTACGGCCCTGTATTCCTACAGTAGTATAATAGTATAGTTAATTGAGAAATATGTACCCTGAATGGCCCATGAATGGCGGTCCTACGTGACCCATCGGCATCATGGGATGCATGGGAGGCATACCAGGATGCGGCGGCATGCCATGATGCGGCGCCATGCCTGGATGCGGTGCCATACCGGGTAGCGGCGGCATACCTGGTTGCGGTGGCATCCCGGGTAGACCGCCTCCCATACCAGACATCGCACCCGGCGCAGAACCTAACAGACCCTCGGGTTTCGCCTTTTTCTGCACGGGCTCATCTTCGCCGGATGATGGCGAGCCAGGTCTGCCGCCGTTTCGCTGTCTCTCATGTTCTTTTGCGTCATTCGGCGGTATGCCCTCCATTCCATAAATCTCTATCTCGATATTGCTACGGTTTGGCAATGAATTCGGTACCTTGTCTATCGCCTCCTTGTGTACCTGTGAAGACAGAACTCGTGGTTAATCTTAAAATAATGTTAAGTAGATAGCACATAGTAAGGATGTAATCCTCACCTGCATACAATGTATGCTAAGTCCTGGTCCAGTATATAGTTTCTTGTGGCAGATATGACATTTGAAGTGCTTTGCCTTCTGATGTTGAATGAGGATCTTCTCATCCTCGAATTCACGGTTGCAATACCTTTTTGAAGAATGGTGTTAAGGAAATGTACAGAATAAAATTTAAATAATAGCCAGTTCTATGTATATCAAGTCAAGCCTCTTAAGGTAGTATGTAAGACTTTCAAAAGTAACAGCATTGCCATAATATTTTGCTAAGATGTTTAATAATGTATTTCGTTCCTACATATGAAATAACGTCGCATATAAGTCTCGAAAAATTTATACTTGCAAGAAAATAAAAATAAAATAAAATGCAAAAAATTAACAGAAATCAATGTTTATCCTTCAAAAATTAAGCTTCTATAATCATCTTCAATTTACAAAATCAATTTTGTTTAAAAAAATTTTGAAAATTTTCAGTGGCTCAGAAAAATATTATCTACTCCAATTTCTTGAAAATTATTACTATGAATTACTATGAAATCTTTCCTTCAAGTTTCCATTTTTCATAATTCAAACAAGCAGCTAAATAGACAACTTAAAAATTAACCTTCAAATCGATTTTTGTAATGTCACAAAACAAATTCTAGATGTTTCTCGATTCATTCACTCTTCGTTCAATTTACAGATTGAATGCAAACACAAGTCGCTACAAAACAATATATCTCTTTGAAGACATTCATAGACTACTCATGATCTTACAAAATAAATTCCATTAATTCTCCTCAATTAATTCTTCATGTAAGGCTCATAATTTAATCGATAGGTGTCCCGGTGCTTAAACATTTTTACAAGTCATAAAGAAATTATCTATATTTTCAATCGTTCCACACGAAAATTCGGATAAACAACCAGCCAAGTAAAAAAACTTAGGCAGGAGAACTATCAAATTTAATAGCGAATTCGATCACTTGCATGGATTAATGCACGTTAAAGGCTGTTACATGAACATATCTAATGCAGTGGTATGTAATATAATCAATTTAACGATGAAATCATTAATGCATATTCTGCTAAATAACATAATATCATTGATGACTATTTGTATAGTCGTATAAAATATTGATGGGCTTCTACGTTTAAATAACTTTATGTATAGCAGCTTTTAACATGCACTAATCCAGTGTAGTGTGGGTGATCGAATTCGCTATAAGATACAAGGATCATTCTTAATTTCTTAATAAGACAGGAATCGATCTCCTCGCCGATTATAGCCGCTTCCGCGTGGAAGCCCCTCGTCGGTCGCGTTACATCATCGTGTAACGTGCCGCATAAACGCGAAGATAGTGGAAACAGCTGCGCTCTCTCACGTACACGTATACACAGAGATGTCGCGTGTCGCGGTGACGCGAGGAAATCGCGTATCGATTTCCCCGCCTTCCGCAAAACGCCTCGCTCGCACACCGCAGCGTGTGTTACTCCGAGTTTCTTCCTGGCGGGGGAGGGGGGATTATCATCCGCTGCGTAAATCACCGGCCGATCGTTTCCTCGTCGTGCGATCGCGCAGCTAACGTCGCGATCCAAAAATACGGTTACGTAAAAGCGACCGCTGCGGGTCGTCGTCGTTGCCGTCGACTTCCTGGGAGGAAAGAAAAAGGATACCAGCACCAGGGTCTCGACTGCTTCTTCTTCTTGCGGCCCATCTTCCCCGCCGGATTACCAGTGACTTGTCGCTATCGGCGGTGACCCTGCTCCAAAACGATCCTTGACTCGACGTGCAAGTATACGCGGTGCAGGACCTCGGCAGTCGTAACACCACACACGCACACACGCGAAAACCGATAATGCAAAATGGCCGCCGTATCTTTTCCGTGGCCGACGCCGGAAGTCGCCAACGTGGCGCGCCACAAGATTCTAGGGGGATCTAGAGAACTCGCTGACAGGTATAGGTTTCCCTAGGAATGGCGCGATTTTTCAAATTACAGTTGGATCCATAGATGTCTGTATAAGAAGTCTGTGGTTAGTTGGTGGTTGATCGCGCAACGGGAAACGAAAGTGATGCTATTTTCGATTTTTTATGGATATATATACGTTTATACACATATACATATTTTTTCTATACATAAACATTTGCGAGATACAGTCGCGTGAAGAGGAAAAACAGCAAATTAAAACGTGTTCACATCTCGCATTAAACATGCACATCATAATAAAGAAATAAAAAAATATAATAACTAATATAAATCATGCTCAGAAGATACATATATGTAACATGTATTATATTTTTTCATATATATATATACACATGTATGAAAGATGTATGTATATATATATATATATATAATGTTCTGAACGGTATATAAATACATATATCAGGTATATATAATATAATGTGCATATATTTTTTTCTATATGTATACACATAAAAAATTATTCAAAAATTAATTAGCAAATTGCTGTAATTATTCTCTTCTTGTTACTAGGATTTCGCTTTATACTTCAACATTCATAATTACTCATATTCAATTATTACAATTGTTGTGTACTTCTTGAACGCAATCCACGTCAAAAACAAAAATGTATATGCAATTGCCCTCTACTATAGGATTTCGTCTTGTACTTCAGCATTCATAACACAGGTCGACGTCAATTTTGATTCTCAGATCTCAATAGTCGTTTCTGAAGGATTTTGGTGTGCTGAAACCGAATCCGTTGTCCGAATGGTTCTATCACGTCAGGTCTCAGAGATATCTGTACCTAAATGTGCTAAAAAGGCCATTTTTCGGCTTTTTTAGGTTGAAATAACTATAAAACGGTACATGCTAGGTCCATTTTCTCGACGGATTCGAATTCTGCAGGAAAAAATCTATAGAAACCATACGTTATACCTTGAAGATTGATAAAAGGATACCATCTCCAGGACGCTTCAATCCGCACGCGAGTTGCTGCTTATAAAGAAACGTGTCAAATGTATGTGAAAAATTAGTAAATTTTTCAAAGTAATCTTTACTTTGCACAATTTAGAAATATTTCAAGAAGCCTCCGTAATGCTTAGAAAAGCTATTGACTTTGTTAAATGATGTCACTTCAGTCTGCCTTAGGGTAACGAATTCAAGATTTCACGCTGAAGATGCCTCGAAGCCTCGAGTCATTCGTAGTGGCTCGCAGTTAACCGTAGCGGGGCAGCAACTCGCCCGCGGATTGAAGCGTCCTGGAGGTAGTATTCTTTTATCAATCTTCAAGATATAACGTATGGTTTCTATAGATTTTTTCCTGCAGAATCGAATCCGTCGAAAAAATGGGCCTAACATGTACCGTTTTATAGTTATTTCAACCTAAAAAAGCCGAAAAATGACCTTTTTGGCACATTTAAGTACAGATATCTTCGAAACCTGACATGATAGAGCCATTTGGGCAACGGATTCGGCTTCAGCACGCCAAAATCCTTCGGAAACGACTATTAAGATTTAAGAATAAAAAAAAGTCGAAATTTGTCGGCCTGTGTAAATACTCACATTCAATTATTGCAATTGTTGTGTACTTCTTGAACACGATCCATGTCAAAAACAAAAATGAATATGCAATTGCCCTTCTACAATTTCATATTTCTATAACTTGTATAATATGCATATATAATAACAATTGTAAAGAGAAAGCTCCAAGTCAGGTTTGACAATTATCACGATTGTAGCAGTAATTCGTAAATCTCTCGGAATATAACGGAACTCCGTCGAGACGGGACAGGAGACCTTTTGTGATCAGAAAGAAAACCTCCGTTAACTGGCGATCCTCTGCTCCAACGGGATGTCGCTCTCGGAATCGCTGGACTCGTTGGTACCCGCAGGATCGTCCGAGGGCACAGACCTCTCTGTCTTTATTTTACATTCCATCTTCTGCGTTTTGTTCGGCTAAATTTACATTTACATTACATTACATCTTGTTGCGTTCACATATTAAATTATATTATCTTAAATTTATTTATATCGCCATATCATTATATATATATATATATTTTTATTTATTTATTACAATATCATATACTATTGCGCGATCGTATTTGTAATTGGATTGTGTTAAATTTATATTATGTTAAATTATGTTGAGATTGTAAGCAAAAGAATTAAGGATGTGAAACTGTGGTTTACCTTTGTCCCGTGTTTAATTGTTCTCTTAAATACATTAGATCGCGGTATATATTTCTCAGCCGCAGGTTCCACTCTCCTAATATCGAAGTCCTGATCGATTTTAGTCACCGTCTGCATTCTCTGCTGCTCGGAAGTTACATATAAATCATCCGGCTGATGATAAGCGTTGTGAATGTTATAGGCCCTCTTGTTGCAAAACAATGCTGAGCACACTGTACACTTGATCAAATCTTCCGGCATAGTGTCCCTTTCTTTCTGCAAAGCAATGCGCATTGTAAAAAGATATTTAAGTTTTCAATGTACAGACTTATGTCAGAATTACACTCTTTAATTAATTGTATTCTGTAATCGTTTATTTTCATACATTTAAAATAGCAAATAGTAACTCCCAAAATATATCTATGTTATAATATATTTATCTTCCTTACTTGCGTGTGCATCTTCTCCAAGTGTTGTTGCAAATTAAACTTTATAACGTACTCGACACCACACAAATGACAATAGTATACGCTCAACGCATCGTTCATAGAGTTTAATTTAATCTTGTTGCTAGGCGGAGGAGTGGCTATCGGTTGAAACATGTACACCATTCTGAAAAATAGTACAAGCCATCAGATAATAAATTCACAAATATATATTCTTGAAGATGAATCGATCGGCAAGCCACTACCTTTTATGAATGGAACGATAATGGTAATTCAGTGCCTTCTCGTTGTAAAATATCACATTGCACTCTTCGCATTTTCTGTGTTCATCTTTATTCTCGCTTTCAGTTGCGTCGTGCGACATTTGATGATTATCCCTGTGATTCTGTACAAACACATAGAGATTATTACAGAAACAAGAAAGAGAAAGACAAAAGAAAGTATCGTAAAGCATTTACCTTCAAAGGAAACTGCATTCCACAATAGGAACAATAGAATTTGGTCGGTGAATTAGGATGTATCTTAAACCTGTGCCTTATTGTTGCCGGTATTGAGTCAAAGGACAGACCGCATACGTCGCACCGAGTGTCTACATTATTTCGTTTTTTCACCGGTCGCCCACGCATGTCTATCTCCTTATTTGCATGTTTTCTGTGCCGGACAAAAGACGGAATATTTACTTAAAATCGGGATAATGAATAATAAATTTAATATTTATTTAAAATTCTCTTTATATATGTATATAAATAATTAGTATTATATTTATTAATATATATATGTATATCTATGAATAATTATATAAAGATACATATATATGTATATAATTAATATTTTTTTAACCAGAAATGAAAAATATAGTGTAAGATACAAAGCCCAAATTTCTTATAAATAAATTGAACATCGATTCCACGCCAGTTTTATCCAAATCGTATTTTCGTATACTCCATTTTCATTTCTCATCAATTTCCATCTCCAAAGATATCACCTCTGCCATGCTCCTCTTTTTAAATAGACATTCCAAACTAGTCTCGTACTGTCAACAATCTCGTTCGCGTGTGTACGCGAGTGTTTTCGTCCGTCATGCGGTCCGTCCAATGTTTTGAACGGTTCGAATTGTCCCCTTGGATCTCCCCGCGCGCGCGGAAAATCATCGCCGATGACGCACTTGCGACGATAACGTCGCGGAGTCACAATTAATCGACTCGGGCCGTCCGAATCTCGCGGATCTCTCGGGCTTGGTTATGACGACGAGCGTTATACCTAAAGTGCTCCTGCAGTGCCTCCTTGGTGTCCAGTTTCGAGTCGCATAGAACGCAGTTGTGCTGGCCCCGGGTACTCATCTAGGCGCTCGGAGAGCCCGCGCGAAACGGGACGTCGGATCGCGCGCGGAACGCCGAGATTCGAAGCGAGATCGCCGCGAACTGTCGCGTCCGGCGCGATCGGCCGATCGAACATCTGCCCCGCCGCCGCCTGCGCCTCCGCCGCCGCCGCCGTCCGTCGTCGTCGTCGCCGTCACCGTTCTGCCGTCGCTCGCCGCTGGAGTCCCGTCGCACTGGTCGTCGGCAAAACACCTGCTGGCCCCGCGATCGAGAGAAAGAGGGGAGTCGCGCCCCAGGAAGACACGGCAAAAAATCAATTTTCGGCCATTTTAATCGCGAAGGGACGCGCCATCTAACCGGGACGCGGCGCACAAATAAACGTGCGTTTGGAAGAGTTGACATGGATCTGATTCATTGGGATTAGAAGAAAAGGGAATCCTAAATTGAAAGTGCCACCCAAGCGGAACGGAAAGTTAAAGATGTATGTCAGACCTTCAAAAATAACAGCATTGCCATAATATTTTGCTAAGATGTTAATAATGTATTTTATTCCTACATATGAAATTTGAAGTCAATTTACCGTATCGTTTTCAAGAAAATTATTATTCTGTCTGTAAGACGTCTATATTACGTCTTACAGACGTTATAATAATAATTTTCTTGAAAACGATACGGTAAATTGACTTTAAATTTCATATGTAGGAACGAAATACATTATTAAACATCTTAGCAAAATATTATGGCAATGCTGTTACTTTTGAAAGTCTGACATACTACCTTAAAGTGACGTCAAAATGACGTCAAATGACACCTTTGACGTAATTTGAGGTAATTTTGAGATAATTTTGTTGTCATTGTGACGTCATTTTGACGTTTCGTGACTTTCTCTTCTGCCTGGAGCATTTAGTGACTTCAAGAGTAAGTTTAAAGAAGAGATGTTCCAAAGTGGAAGAGTTAAAATTCTCAGGCGAGAGTTAAAGGAACATTTTACTCCGATAATTTGTTTAGAAAAAATGAATTCAAGCCCTTTTGATAAACATTGACACCAAGATTTTTTGGTATCAATGAAAATCTCGTAGATTTATTGCTATAATCAGTATAATCAATCGTTTAATGGCTACAATCTTAATGAGTTAGTGGCAAGAAAAGGCTTAATAGTTTCCCCCGGATGCAGTTGTGGAGTCGAGTCGGAGGAGATTAATCATTTTGTTCTAATTAATCATTTAGTTCTAATTATGACGTGATTAAAGTAGATCTTAATTCTAATTTGGATAAAGTAGGAGCTAATAGGCCTGAGTTTGCCTTAGCAAGGAGGAATTAAAATTGAGAGTAATCTATGATTTCATAACAAAGACAGGAAAGTAGACTGGTAGTTTGCATTTTCTTAGAAAGTCTTGTAATAAATAACTCCAAGGTTGGAAGCACTTTAACAAAAAAAGGGGGGGGATCTGATTCCCGCCGTGTCTCGCTGTCATATGAAAGAAACTTAATCGGCGGTTAATTTGGGATTGGGTGTAACAGTATTGAGATTTCAGGGAATAAAATATTAAAAAAGATCGTTATCTGAAAATTATAAATATAATTCGAAATATATGTAACTAGTACAACTTAATGTTAATTTTGAAAATAAAATTTGGAATACTAACGATATTCTTTATCTTATTCAAGGATTACACTTCTGATTAATTTAGGTAACTAAAAGAGTATTAAACTATTGTTTGCCGTTATATAATTTGCATTGTATAATCGCATTTTTCTGGTTATTATGCAAAATACGAATTTTAATATTTCCTCGCAAGTTTCTCATGGAAGATGTATAATATATATATGTATTTTTTAAATAAAATTGTATATATATAAATCTAAGATCTATAAAATAAATTTAATACTGTCGTTCGACAATTTCTCTCATTTTTAGTCGTAATAAAACACTTGCTCTTCGGTATAGAATATAGATATATGTATATAAAAATTAAGACTTGACTTTCTAGAATATATCTATCAGTTCCTTGCTTAGCACGGAATAAAAAGTAAAATGTTTTGAAATATACATCTCCAATTTCTTCGTGCTATTTTTTATCTCTAAGGCATAAGTTTATGTTAACACTTTGCCGACGGAGGTTTAATAGGCTGATACTAATACAAATAAAAATTTTAATTAATTATTAAATTTTAATTCAATCATGTATTCATAAACTTTTGAAAAAATTTGGCGCAGTGTTAACGAGGACCTTAAGTTTACCGCGAATATTCCTATACTATGCAAAAATGAGTCAATCTACAAAATAAAAAATTGATTGTCCCCGATAGCAAGAAAGATTCTGGAAGCTTTATGAATATTTCAAGCAGCCGAGTCTCTTTTCTCTCGAAATTATCGTATGTTAACTCATTTTTGCGTGAACTTTTGCACTCCATTTTATATTAATAATTGCAATTAATGTAACTGTTGATATATCGGCGATGATTGCCCGTCGGTCACACCTTGCGCTGCCAGTTCCGCGAGCGTTCTTTCGAGGTAACTATGGTCTGGGTAACCGTGACCGGACGTAGACGGTCCGAGCTCGGTCTTGTGGTGGATCTCGTTCCACGTGACGACGTCCTCGCGACCGGTAGTGACTGATCGGCCAATCGTGAAGATCAACTTGCGTTCGAACGCGATCTGCAGGAGTCTCAAAACACGGCGGCCGAGATTGTTGTCCGGCAGATAGCACACTCGGGGAAAGCCTACGGCGTAATACGCCTGGCCCGGATTTGGATGTTCGTTACCTTGAATTCCGGATGGGATGCTGAAAAAAATTAAAATTAAGATTGATACAGATCGGTTTCCGATTAATTCAAATCTTAGGTTTAATTGATTCTTTCATCTACTTTAGAGTGATCAAGATTCAAATGATTCTAAAGCCTTATGTCCACGATGCTAGAAATCGGTCCGAGATCTCGGACGAAGAGAGAATTAATCGCATTTGAACAATCGGCTAATTAATCAATGCGATGGGTCAATTCTCTTTCCGTCTGAAATCTCGGATCGATTTCTAGCATCGTGGGCACAAGGCTTAATTGGGATTTACATGGAATTTCTTACAGAAATTAAAAATAAAAAGTATGGGAGGACTTCACTTTGTAATTTTTCTATCTGATTTACAAATTTTCGCGATATATATCGATTTTCTCTCTTTACTACTTACTCGTAAGTGATTTGGATGGTATTGGTGTTTGGGAAGCCCGGCAATGCCCGCGGTATCCGCGTCCAGTTCATCATGCCCGGCGGCTGATTGCCCCTCTTTTCGCCGTAGATCATACGGCAAACTGGACACTGTATGTACATGGGTGGTTGCTGGCAGCTGAGCATCGCGTTCAAACATGCCAAGTGCAGTCTATGCCTGCAACGCGTTAGTTCAACCGTCAAAGGCTCCAGAGCGCCCAGGCACACAGGACACGAGTCAGAGCCGTCGCTCTCCACCACCTTCACATACTGGGATATCACGTCCGATGTGGCATCCATACCTACGAGATTAATTAATATTAGATATATCACTCCGAACGTTTAACATTGACGTTCAAAAAAATTCCGAAATTTAAATATAAATATACAAATGTGTGCAAATATTTTAAAAGCTAATCATAACTTAGATTTAATAAATAAATGAATATAAATAAGTTATTGCTCAAATAGTTAAAACAAGCAAATGTAGCTTGGGATAAAATGTAGCGTGGTTCCATGCGAAAAAGATTCAGACATGTCGGATCCTATTTCATGTTTTTCCCATAAGTGTTGTTTGCATACCTAGGCAAATGCATATACGCATTAGATAAATGTATTTTTATAAGCACGTACCGAGAATGGAATCCTTGAACGCGTCGTCGCTTCCCATGCTACTGTCTAGCAAATCTACCGGATTCTCATGACTCAAATACGTGGACACGGTGTCCACACTCGGCCTGCGACCGCTCTTGGTGCTGCTGGAATCAACGTCCAGCACCGTTTCCCAGGTCTTCCTCTTCTGACCGGACTCCACATTCGTCGCCGCGGGATTGTTCTCGATACCATGTTTGCTGCTGAATATGTTGAAGTTACTGAGAATAACGCGCGCGATGTTCGACGGTCCGTTCGTTTCCCCGCTTTTACCCTGAAAAAAAAAAGACAATTCGCAAGTGAGATCTCCAGGAATGCAAGAGTAATACCGCGCTGAACCAATGCGGGACTCACTTTCTTGTTGTTTTTCTTCGTATTTCCGTTAGATGATTTCTTATGCGCAACCTTGATAGTGGAATTCTTGACCGTAACCGACGCGGATCTCCTCCCGGAAGTGACTTGCAATTCCTCCAGCGCGACTTTGACCAGCGGATAGGGCGCCTGTTGTACACGTCTTATCGGCCTCACGTAGCCCGTACAGCATCTCACTTGCGTCAGATTGCAGAAGTTGATGATGTAGGGGAAACCCAAGTAAGTTTTGGAAACGTCAATGGTTTTGTCACCCTGAAAAAACAATATTTCGTTAGGAGATTCAAGCATTCAGAGATTGTTTACCTTGCAACATTCATCTGCTTACTCTCGCCCACGCTTCCTCTATGAGACATTGCACTTCCATGTCGTAAGTATGCCAATCGTCCGTGTCACCTGCCCATTCCCACTTGGCACCTTTGCCGGCCGGCGAACCCGGCAGGTAAAACTTTCTCCTCACATTGTGCGTCTCGTCACCGTCGTCGCTGCATTGTGTTTTGGTCTTCAAGTTTATGTAATACCTAATCAAATAAATCAATGTATATTATTATTACCTTGAAGTTCGAGGATTGAGGTATAAAGTGCACAATTTAATACATTTATTTCTGTTTCATGTACAATTCTAACAATTTGAATTACTGACAAAAGTTGGTAAAAATATATAAAACAAAAATGTTATATCTTTATTCGATATAACAGTAAAAAATATATATCAATACTTATATATTTCTAAAAATAATTATATAATTATATAAAATGCAATATAAAAAAATAACAAAACAAAAATGATATATCTATATATATATAAAATAATAATTGTCACATTTTTTATTTCTCTCGCATTAAAATAAGATTATTCATACACTTATGAAGAAAAGTGAACACTGAATAATCTTATTATTTATATCAAAAATTTATCATTTATTTATTAATTGATTATTCAGTGATCACTTTAAGGCTTAAGTGACTATAGTTAAAATTATATGTTCGCCATATATGTCCGTCCATTCCGCTCTCAACCTCTCTTTCATTCTCTCTCTCTCTCTCTCTCTCTCTTTCCCTTTTCCTTTTTTCTCTTTTTTTTCTGCAAAAAACCCAAACATACACCTGCCGCACTTTTTATCGCGTGGCAAGTGCAATTAAGGCGGACGGACTACGGGCGATCGTATTTCGCTCCGGACCTGTCGAGGGTGGGATCCGCGTCGTTCAGGAACACCCGCGTGAGCTTCTTATAATGGGCCCGTTCGAGATGCTGCGACACGGCCGGACTGTAGGGCCTCCAACGTCCGTGACGGTTCTCCCACTCCCACACGACCACCGCGTGTCCGTGCTCCTGCCCGTGGGCGCTCATCCTCTCGTCCTCTCCTCCCCCTTCTTCCCCGCGCCACGCGCTCGGTCGCGCTCCCCCGTACCCTCCTTGTGGAATTTCACACGCACGCGCGACACACACTCGCAGCGTAGCGGCAGCGTGGGAACATTTTCGAGTTTTCCCACGGTCACCGCGACGGTCGTCCACGTCTCATCGACGCGAATCGAAGGGACGAGTCGGCGACTCGATCTACTTTTCGCCCTTTCTCGTCACTCGCGCGAGTACTCGACGCGAATCTTCCCCGATCTCACGTTCGCGAAACGAAAACACACCGTCGTGGAAATCCGGGATTCCTCTTCTCGCGAGTGAGAGAGAGAGAGAGAGAGAGAAAGAGAGGGGGAGTGGGGAGAGAAACACACGCACGTCGACGCGCACTCTGGTGCGAACTGAGTGAGGGTCGGCGAGCGAGAGATGCCGTCGTGGACGGTGGACGCGCGGCAGATGCGCGGGATTCGATAGGTCGACGCGCAAGATATCGGGGCAGCTTCGAGAGAGCTCGCGACCGCGTGCTTCGAGCGATCGAAGGGGAGTAGGTAGATCGGGGCCACCAAGGAAGGGCGACGAGTTTAGGGCCACCTTGACCGATATTCTTAATTCAACCAGCAAAAATGCTTAAAATTTCAAATACTATCATATAATATGATTATATGATAATAATATGATAATAATATATACATAATATGATACATATGATAATAATATATATTATATAATATATATAATATGAAAATAATATATATAATATGGGCTATATGATAATAATATGATAATATCATAATTCTATTCATACAATCCGTTGTCCCTAATCTAATTTTTTGTCACGTATTAATTAACAGAAAATTAAGAATGTTAATCATGTCAACGAGATAGTACCCAAGTAGAAAAAAAAGTCATGATGACGTCAAAATGGCGTCAAAATGATGCTTAAAAAATGATGTCTTTGACATCATTTTGAGGTCATTTTGACGTCATAATGACTTTCTGTTCTTCCTGAGGTACAGGTATTACTTAATAAGTTAATCACTGATTAAGTTATCGACGTTTAATTGAACGGTGGAATTGTTTAAAACAAGATTTCTAATTTTGTGATTTAATCTTTTTTCCATATGTCAAATGACAAAAGTTTATAATTCTATTCTTGTTAACGCGTTTCGCGAAGTAGTACATAAGTATATATCATATGATAGTTAATTACCGATTACACACAAATCGTTCCATCAAACTTAGCGAACCAAGAATAAACGAATTGCGAATATGATTCTAAGATCTCGTTCGTAGATTACGGAGGGAGAAAATTTAATCGAAATTTCCCTGAAAATTACTTCAAGTTCGTCATCTGATCTCCGACATGCTGCGGGAACCCCGGATCCTCCAGTCCATCACTGCCGAGTGATTTTTCGCTTCTCCGGAGTCCGGAGTGGGAGGAGGGATTTGTAAATACCCGTCAGCTGACCAGGGTATCTCAAGAAAGGCGACATTGGAGCACGACGTCCCATCCGAAGCCACGGTAGTGAATACCTCGTGGAGGCGGCCTCGGATGCGATTTCGTCTGGACTTCGCGTATCCTGACGCGATCGAGCGATACACCACGGACGAGGCACGGATACGTGGTGGGGGAGAACGATAGATGCCCGTCAGCTGACGAGGATGCCTCGGAGATGCCTCGCGGTTAGCAGCGAGCGACGACGACGACGACGAGGAGGAGGAGGAGGTGGTCGTGGCGGAGGAGAAGCGTAGGCGTCCGGGGGTTGTTCGGGGACCCTGCAACCTGGGGGTGATCGGCGATCCAGGGCTTGAGGATGTTCTGCGCGGAGGGTTCGTCGTCGAAGGGCAGCTTCCTGCAGCAGAAGAAGGCCGCGCGCGAGGATCGGGCACACGAGAAGCGCAGGGAGGCCGCGGCTACCCTGATCCAAGCCCACGTCCGAGCCTGGCTGGCCCGCGTTCAGTTCACCAAGCGGATACTGTAAGTGCGAGACAAAGCCCAGGATCTTTTCCACGGAACGAAGACCCGAGTTGCTCGCGAGCACGTATATAGTTGTGTATGAACATGTGCGAGACGATGTTTATGTGAGAATGCATGTGCCACCGTGTGAACAGAAATTGCTGTGACGCTGATATTGAACTTGATCAATATTGTAGAATAACTCTGTAAAAATTGCGCAGTTATCTCTACGGTGTAAATAAATGCTACTGATAGTCAATCGGATTCGCAGAATTCTAGGCAAATATAAAGATAAGTCGAATCATTGTAGGATGACAGAAAGAGAGATTTTATATATTAGTTTCTATTTTATTTAACATGTTAATATAAGAGATGCATTTTTATTTTGCTCGATCCGCTAGTTTGAGCAATGAGCAAATTTAGATTAAATTTATATCTCCTGCAAAAATTGAATTACACAGACAGCACAAAAGCAGATCGATGCAAAAATTGCAATTATCTAACAAGAGACTATTTTTATTTTTAGAGAAGAATTTGATAACAATTTCCTCGATGACGCCGGCGTCGACAATACAACGGTGGAACTAAAACCCGCTCTGGAGGTGTATAGAACCATTTCTAGATTTTTGCTAATTTATAAGAAAGAAAGGGATCAAGAGAGAATAGAAAGAGTGTGTAGGTGGGTATACGCAGCCACTTCCATATTTTCTCGAGAAGGATCCAGAGTTTCACCAAGACGATCTTTCAGATACCTTGTGCTGACTCTCGATTCCGAGTCTCCAAAAATATCTTATGTCGGAGTGGCGTTCAACAAGGATCACTACATATCATGGATATCGCAAATGAAGACAGTTTTATACCACTGTCTCTCCGGCTTGGACAGCCTAAAGCCGGAGAGAGTATCGGACCACAAATCCATACTGCTGCGACTGCATACTCTAGTGAGTTTTACATCGCCGGGAACGTGGGCTATACAGAAGGTGAAGGGCATGGATCAGCTAAAGACTGGCATGAGTCAGCTGTGTGCAAATATAATGGGCCACCTAGTTAACAATGGATTCTACGCTATCATGCAGGTAACAACAGCAACGAAAGACTTTCTAATGAACCTGATTCTTTTTCTAACAATTGTAAATTACGTGCTCTATTTTAGGCTCTCTTAATGAAGGGACTGGGTAGAGCAAAAATCGCTCTGAAACCAGTTACCCTTTCAGCAGCGGTTACTCTGACATTGAGACCACTGATCTCTTCACAAATGTCCGACAAGCTGGTGTCCCTGTTCCTAATTAACATCTTTAGCGTGCCGGCTCTGGTCTATCATCTGAATGACTTGTCACCGGAGGTAGAAAAGAAAGAAAATATTTACAAGCTTCATTATATGTTATATCTCTTCTCTAATCTAAGTATGTGAAGTTTCTAATGTATATTTACAGTGCATTTCATCGTTCATAACATATAACTTGTTTGCGAGAAGTTTAGAGTTGCTAAATTCCGAGCAGAATTTAAGAATCGTCTTTAACGCTCTGGAGGGCAGTTACGCGCTTTGTTTGCTCGCTAATTTGATACAACTGGCGAACATCGAAAGGGAAGAAGTACTGAGAGATCTTTGTTTTCCTTCCTTTACGGTAAGCTGTTATGGTAATCTTTCCCGTTACACGCGAATCGATAACATCTTGCGAATCCTCTGCAGTTTGTTGTAACGAGAATGCTGGAAGCATGTCAACAATACGTAGTTGCCAAACGGAGCAATTTGACGCATTGGCATCCAGTATTAGGCTGGTTTGCACAAACGATCGACACCTCGTTGCAGGACGCGACTCCTTCGGTAAAGTTGCAGCTGGCCTGTCTTTGGACAGGCAGGATCGTAACGCATTTAATCGGTGAGTGTTATCAATTTTATATGTTTCAATATTTCTTACAAAGAACTACAATTTGCATACAAAAGTGTGATATCGAAATCGATAAAAATCAGTTCGCTCCTGTCTACTCTCTATTTTCTCTTCAGAGCAGCCACTAACTGAATTCGTCGAGAAAGAAGTACCACCTCCGGTAGAGCAGCAAAGTACTTCTTCCATAGGCGCCAATATTTTCCGACGAGCGTTTCTTGAGGCTCGCACTAATAGGAATAACAGTACCAAGAACTATAGGAAGTTGGGCAGTCCGGAGGCTACCAAGATAGCTTTGATCTGTTCTCTATATCAAACGGCATTGCACACGCTTACGCAGATGAAGATCGAAATACTGACGGGTTTGTATAATATATTAATGTGTAATCATGCAAGATTATATATGCAAATAATATATCAACTAATGGCATGTATATACAGGATTGTGCTATCAAGGCAAAATTCTTTATCACATGTGGCTATTTCTGACCACCTTGGGACCGCATTGTGGTCTGAAAGCATTTTTAGATCTCCTGGCGGCCAACACTAAGTGCACGGCACCTGAATTCCAGATGTTGATATTGTTCTCTGATTGTATGACACACTATGTTACGTAAGTAACATGATTTTCTTTCAAACAATTTGATTAAATTTAGTCTTAATTGATTTTAGATAGATATTAATGTATCGATTTTCTAATTTCAGCATCTTAGATGACATGGAGATGTACGAGCACCAAGATCCCTTCAAACTTACGGACTTCATAACTATGTCATATTTTTTAAATCAATTTTTGTACAAAGCGGTTCTTACTAATTTATTCGGTAAGTCGATTTCTGCTGTTTTCTACTAAATCATTAATCAAGATTGCAAGAGAAAAAATAGAAAGAATTAATGCACGGAGATGCCATATATGCGCGTCTTAAAAATTTTGGATATTACAGATGTGAAGTCGGTATCCAGCAATCCTCTGTTTATCTCACTTTACATTCTTCTAATGGCAATCTATCGACGTGACTGCCGCAGAACGTTCTGTCCAGAAGGTCACTGGTTAGCCAAGTTAAGTATATTTTAGTTTATCTCTAGTATTTTATGAATACTTCAAACTCTTATTATGAAAATTTTATGTCACAGTTCCAAAAAAATTATCTATTATATCAGTTAATAAAAATTATCAATATATTTTTAATATATCATATTGATCTTTACATTTTTTAGATCTACATTTGTATCTATAATGCAGAATTGAGATAGAGATTCACAGTTTTTTTAAAAAATAGGAAGTACGAGTATCTGGCTTCTTGGCCGATTTGGAAAAGGGACGACGCGGCGCAGCGCTTTTACTCTCAAAAATGCCTCATGTCATCCCCCATTCTGAACGGGTCGTATTATTTCGCAAGCATATAGCTGACGAGAAAGCGGTAATGGGTTTGACCGAGAGCGCTTGTAACAGTCCACCAACCACTCTCATCGTCGTACACAGGTCTATTGATATGTTCTTATTTATTTTACAATTTTTTAAAACTAGAAAATTACCCTAAAAAGTTCTCTTTTTATTTGCTAAAATTCAATACTATTTTCTGGAAATTGAATGTTTACCAAAAAGAGAGAAAGTCTTTTCTTCAATTTGGCAATATATAATGTCATTTTTCAGAGATTCTGGATACTTTCCTTATTTTTAAAACTTTCTTTTTTCAATACGGTATAATTTAACATCATTTCACGATTCTTTACATTGTACTATTATCTTCAATCACCATGAGATACTTTTTTATATTTTACAGAACGCGGATAGTTGAGGATGGATACAGACAGTTGGCCATGTTGCCGTCACAAGCATTGAAAGGTGTGATCAGGGTACGTTTTGTAAACGAGCAAGGTCTAGCCGAAGCTGGCATCGATCAGGATGGGGTTTTCAAGGAATTCTTGGAAGAGACAATAAAGCGAGTATTCGATCCATCCCTGAACTTGTTCAAAGCCACCAGCGAAAACCGGCTCTATCCATCTCCCACGTCTTTCATGCAGGACAATCACTTACAACTGTTCGAGTTCGTCGGACGGATGCTCGGCAAAGCGGTTTATGAGGTAAACTGCTCTTATCTATGATCGAGTAAATTAATTGTAAATGCGACATGGCTTCAAAATTATAAATAAAAAAATATTAAATAATGAAATAATACTTTAAAAATAATTAGAGTATTTTTCTCGCGCATCATTATAAATGTATGATTTAATAATTATTTTAATTGTTCGTTATTTATGAATATTATTTATCGTTGTCTCCATGTAGTTTTATTACATTAAATTATTTTGAAATAAAAGAAATAAATAAGATATAGCTATTATCCCCAAATGAAATTTGGGGATAGGAATAGGTTTTCTCGCAACGATCGATCTCTCATCGCTTTTCAGGGTATCGTCGTGGACGTGCCTTTCGCATCATTCTTCGTATCGCAATTTTCCGGACAAACAGGCGGCGCGTTGTACAGTTGGCTGGACGAGCTCGCCTCGCTGGATCGTGATCTCTACCGTAGTTTGACTTTGGTAAAGCACTACAAGGGTGATATCCGTCAGTTAGAGTTGACGTTCTCCCTCGACGAGGACGTGCTCGGCAAGCTGGTCACGCACGAGTTGATCACTGGCGGGCGCACCACCGCCGTGACCAATCAGAACAAGATTCAATATATCCACCACATGGCGCACTATAGAATGTATCATCAGATCAAGGAGCAAACGACCGCCTTCATCAAGGGATTCCGCTCGATCATTAATCCCGAGTGGCTGTCGTTATTCTCGACGCCCGAGGTGAGGATTCAAGAGCACTTATTTACATTTATTTGTGATGCAGCCTATGACTAAGATGTCAAAATTAAGTAACATAAAATCATAAATTTGAATATGATAAATCGAATATGATTGAGTAAAATAAAATATGTGACTTAATAGTTAAATTAATAAATTACTTCAATGACTTTTCAAATTGGAATTTAAATTCTATGTTTCGAAGAAAATTTAAAATGAAATGAAAATTTTAAATGAAGCAAATATCATGGTGTCTATGATTAAGATCTCTATGTAGTATTATATATTATTAATATAATTATACATATTACTATTTATATACTTATATATATTCGATTAAATAATCATGAAACACATGGCTTTGCAGTTACAGAGATTGATCTCGGGCGATAACGTACCTTTGGACCTGCGAGATTTACGAAGGCATACGCAATATTACGGCGGATTTCACGACAGTCACCGAGTAGTATGCTGGTTGTGGGACATCTTGGAGAAGGATTTTACGGAAGAGGAAAGAGGCTTATTCCTAAAGGTACCGATCACAATACTAACTAATAGTTTCTCTAATCATCAATTCTGTAATAATTTTCTCGAGATATGAATATCTCTAATATCGATTCTACATTAATAATCCTCTTAGACAATAATAAATGATGTTTATGACAGTTTGTGACGAGTTGCTCGAAGTCACCTTTGCTGGGTTTCGCTCACTTGGAACCACCTTTCTCCATACGATGCGTGGAAGTCTGCGATGACGAGGACACCGGCGACACTATTGGTACGATCACTATAAAGTATTAGGTGTTGGAATTAATTCGTAGCGTTTTACGAGAGATGGCGGGGATACTACAGTTTTCTGTTTTTACCGTCAGAAGCAAATTTATCTTAAATCAGCTGTTAGGTTAGGTGTTATTTTTACGATCCATCTTACTTTCACTTGTTAATAACATCAAGTTATAATTATTTAAATATGTCTAAATTTATACCAAATAAAGTGTTTTTGC
>NJRP01000068.1:0-24968 GCA_003063835.1 Aphaenogaster floridana | reverse complement strand
ATATTTAAACTTAGAATAAATCGTTGTTTCTCTCTAAAAAAACGCTACGAATTAATTCCAACACCTAATAGTTTCGAAAAAAAAGATGAGGAAATCTTTTCATAACCAGCAATAAATTCTAAGATATTAAAAATATACTAAAAAGACTTTTAACATTTTTCAAATTCTTGATTTTATGTTTTACAATTATGTATAACACTTGATTGTGCATATAAATCTATATGTATCTTTATCAATTTAAATCTCAGGTTTCTTTATGTCCTATTTAACTTGTTTTAATTTAACTTGTTTGAATTTTTTTTGCGATTCAGGTAGCGTGATCAGAGGTTTCTTCACGAT
Source organism: Aphaenogaster floridana (assembly GCA_003063835.1). NCBI lineage: Eukaryota > Metazoa > Arthropoda > Insecta > Hymenoptera > Formicidae > Aphaenogaster > Aphaenogaster floridana. The sequence continues at coordinate 24,629 of NJRP01000068.1, read as the reverse complement.
TCGCAAGAAGGACCCACAGAATAGACTGCCCACTTCGTCAACGTGTTTCAACCTGCTCAAGTTGCCGAACTATCAGAAGAAGAGCACGCTGCGAGAGAAACTGCGTTATGCTGTTACCAGTAATACCGGTTTCGAACTCTCTTAAGTGTTGCCGGTCGCGCATTTCTACCCCAATGACGAGCGAAAGATTGTGCGAATTTGTCGAAACATCGCACGTGGCAGTTTTCAACAATCAGAACGAGATTCGATTGGCAATCGGATACGCCGTGAGATTTCAAGGATGAAAAGTCGACTGACACGATCGATACCTCAGATTCGACGCTATTTAAAGCGCTGTCGAGTGATGCCTAAACCGCCCTTATTCCCATCCAGTATATAATCTATCAGCCTGATTAAGTGCGGCGCTATTTAAACGCGCGTTGATTTCCAAACGACGCGAACATTTTAGAGAGGTCATTCAGAAGCGTCTGCGATCTTCCTTGAGAAGACATTGCGACCTCAATATTGTTCGGGAATCGATGGTATCATGAAGTAACATGAGAATGTACAACATAAGGGTACACAATAATGAGCCTGCGTATAAATAACTGTTAGATACATACATATATTTAAATAAATTTCATCGTATGACGAGAGCTAAGTATTTTAGGATGAAGCCTGTTTACGACGTTCGTTTCTGCGGTCCTCGATATATTCATACAGGCACACACTACCGATGTGAAATACACCGTACCTCATGAGCTTAATACCGCTGAGATAACTGTGCGCTTGTTAGTGGTTAGAGTCGTTAATCAACGTTACATTAAGATCGGGGGTGGCGGACATTTAAATTTATTTTCATAGATAACGTTGAAGATAACGTTTGTTATAGATTACTCCACTGATTGGTGGAGTCCAACCACTTCAGAAATTGAATCAATAACCAGGGAAAGGCCCTATATCCACAGTCGTGGCCCCGGAAAAAGTTTGTGATATTTTAAAAAATTATAAATTATAAGATTATAAGTCATGTATTATTTTCCGAATTATTAAATATAATTTATAATTTATAATTATTACTTAAGGGGGGAATCTACTTTATGACGCTGAAAAATAGGTAAATTTTGAGAATTTTTTGGAACAAAATATAAAGTCAATTTTTCCGAAACTTTAGGAGTAATTTATTACACATTTGAACAATATAAATTATTTTTTTCATTAAAAAATAAAAATGTTAACATTAAATATTTTAAATATTAATGCCTCGTAACCAGAGTTATGAATTGGCGGGAAATGTGGAGCCTCTATATATATATATATATATATATATATATATAATTCTTGTCTGAAACAAAAAAACCAAAAATATTTTTAATGTTTATAAAATTTTATAGTCGATGAACTAAAAAAAAATTAAGAAAAATATATAAAATTGTAAAAATTATGGGACTTTAAAAAAAGTAACAATTTTGTCCAAAAAATTTCGACTTATTTATGCCAAAAAAATTGTTTAAACTAATTTAAAAAAAAATGTTTTTAGTTCATTTAGGATGGTTGATAATTATTTAACTAATCAACCTTGGAAGGAGTCGATCGGTCGAATAGTTTTCTCTCTATCTTTCCCGCCAGTTCAAAAAAAATTGTTTCGAGAAAATCGCATTTAAATTTTAAGGTACAAAAAAGTAATAGTTATTGGTAACTTACAGCATTTCGGTATTTACATTGTTTCGGTACACTTACACATATAAACATGTACACACCTATTTGTACATAAACACTGACATAAATGCTCCAACAAACATCTGCCGAACAAAATAATATCGTGTTAAGGAACGAGAGGCGGAGCTCCCGCCGCGCGCTCGTATACCTGTTCGACGAATATCTACTTTCCAAGTTATAACTAGAGAAATATTTCGAATTTCGCTCTATAACTTTACAAGTTGCTCTCTGAGAGTAGCACTATCGATTAAAGCAAAAAAACCCGAAATTTTTTACCCTCTAAAGTAGATTCCCCCTTAAGTATAATTTAATAATTTATATTTTGAATTTATATTCTCACACAAAAATCTTTTTTGATACATATATAATCTGTACTTCAGAGGTAAAGGATCGTATATCCATTATTATAAGTTTAGAGAGAAAACAGGGTTTAAAGTTTTAAATAGGGAAAGAGTGTATTTTTTTTTAGATATAAAATAAAAGTAGCAATTTATTTTTTTGAATATAATATTTATTAAAGCAATAAAACTGACATGTTTTTTTTGTTTTGTTTTGTTTTATTGTTTTTTACCTATATAAAAATTTTAGGTACAGTTTTTTCTAAGTGTTATTTGTGTGAATTTTAGAAACTATAGTCGTAATAGACATAACATCTTTTACTATATTAAAGTTTAAGCTCCTGGTATATAGGAAAAAGTATTAACTCAATTTTGACAAAAAGTGGACATACAATCCTTTACACCTCTGAGATACAGATATATATATATATATTCCAATTTTAACTGTGACAGATCTTAAAAATATATAAAGGTACCCAAAATAAGAAAATTATGTAAACATAAATTTTGGAATCATTGCATTTCAAACTGTCGTGGACACAATCTTTTATAAGAAAAGGCTGTGGTTTATTGATTCAATTGAACTTACATTCGCACTTCGGAAGAGGTTCACCACTCCCGCATTAACAAGGGAACATCCTCGAAGCTGGGGGGATGCCTTGCCGACGAAACCAGCGCGCGTGCGAAATAAGTCTCCGTGAGCAATCAAAAAACGACTTTCTAAAAGTTTCCCCCGATACGAAAAAATATCAATCGGGGAGGCCACGATCTATTTTAAAAGCTATTTTCTCAAGATTTTTGTACAGACTATTGGCGCGACATGCCGTCTAATCGCAATTTAATACGATCTAAGGGTATAATTCCCACGGGCGCTCGCGGATGAGAGGTCCCCGGGGTTCGTTCCGATCGAAGGAGATTATGATAAGAGTCTCATCGTATTTCACGCGGAATCGAGGTCAAAACGTTCTTCGAATATCCGTAATAAAAAGTGCTGATTGAATAATAAAAGGCTACGGAAAAAGAAAAAGAGAGAAACAAAGAGAAATGTATTTTCTTAATTTTCGAATAATACATATTTTTCTTGTATTTACCTCTAATAAAACTTTACCGTCGTGACGAGTAAACAAGAAACAGTTTGACAAAGAGGCTGAATTGCAAGCGGACAAACTTGACAAATAAAATTTGTAATACTTTATAATAATTTATACACTAATTTTATTTTTTATCAAACTTTTATATATAAAATGTTTATTATCGCAATTGTTAACCGTGGAGAGCTCTAACGATCAATTGCTTAAACAATCCTAAGTGTCTTGTTTAACTCAAGTTTAAAATAAAGTGACGCATTCGCGAGATTTCTTTCAGCTGTTACGTTGCGTTAGCGTGAAGTCGACGAAGGTTTCATCCCTTATTCGCCATAGTCGCAACACGTGCGGGATACACGCGTGTGTTTATAAATATGAAGAAAAGAAAGAGGGCACAAAAGGACTGCAGTAGTTTCTCTGTGCGAGAAGCGAAGTCTCTAATAATGTAATATTGTTACTGTTGCTCTTGCCTTTCGGGACGTGCTCTTCTGGCAGACGACAATGCGAGAAACATTGACGTAAGGAATTCGATGACAGACCAAAGATAAGGGCGAACGGTTCGTGAGATGTAATCTTTGCATATTTTCCTACGTGATTAGGACGTTTGTTGCAAGCGTGCTGTAAACCCTGCGCTCACGCAATCGCGATTCAGACCGCTTCGACGAAACTCAATCAAACGCAAAAACGAAGAGGCACATTACTGGATGTTTGTACGATTTTATTTTTCGAGGATCGGCCCGACTGATAACACGAAAACTCTCCCATCGGAGTGCTTAAGTAATATCACTGACTTTTTTAACTAAACATGCGCTATAAACTTGTCAGACTCGTTGTGTTTATGCAATATCCATTAGTTTCGACGGGGTGTACGATTTAATTGATTATTACTTTATTTGCGTAATATACATTTACATCGACGCAACATTATATTTGTATAATGTTACCGCAGTTATTGTATTTACTAAGCAGAGGCGTATCTACGGAAAATGGCTCCTATGGCAAGCACTGAAATTGCGCCCCTATCCAAACATATGACACATCTTTTAACTTACCATAATATCAGCTCAAAAATACAAGTCAAGCTTTTTAATCTTTTTAAATTTAGGTAGCAACTTGTTAGACTGTTGTTTTAGCTTTTATATGCATTAATGTCTACCGTGCTTGAGGAAGGACGTTGGTTAATAAAAAATTGTACAAGGTTAATAAAAATTGCGCCCCCCTTCAAGTGGCGCCCAGGGCATGTGCCATACTTGCCATACCCTAGATACGGCTCTAAGGATGTGTTGCGTGAGCGCGGGATTGTGTACATTTATTAAAGTGGAGCAGCGAATACTCCGGTTCATGGGTATACTCGTCGTAAGAAAGATAAAGTTTAAAGGACGGCTATCAGTATATAAGTGTAGGCTTAAGATTGGCGTATCGAACGGGAAGCTTGCGATTGTAAGACGATTTCATGTCCGTCGCGATAACGAATTGTGCATTTACAAGATTTAATAATTAACAAGACTACGGATCCTCTTCGTTAAGAAAGAAATGGAAAGAATAGGATGAAGAAAAGGAAATGTAGCAACGCGCTGTAACGCGAGTTTCTCTTACAATTGCAAAGCGAACGAAGACGACGCATTGTGTAAATCGCTCGTTTCGATTATGCAACGGCCGCTCCGTTCGCCGTTTATAATCGATGGTTTAAATTATTAAGGATTCTGTGTACAAGGAGACGGAGATTCTGTATAAGGACGGGAGAGATCCGCTAATTTCGTATGGTGAGGATTGGCAACAATCGTGTAAATATATACACATGTCGCAAAAGCTGTTGCGTGTTGCGTTTAATGTCGTGTGCATTCGCTTTCCTTCATTATGTAACCGATCCCTTCCTGCGATCGCGGAAAAAAAATATAAAAAGAGAGATAAAACCCGAATCCCATTGCCAAAAAGAGGAACGAAAGTCCCAGATAAGATTTCTCGGATAAGTAACGATCGAAAGCAGCCCGTATCGGCTGTTCTAACGAAAGATTATCTTATTTTATTATTTGGAGATTTATTACTGTAACCACGCGTAAAAATGTATCTAACTTGAAAGAGAACTGCGAACGTTGCATTTTAACGATAAAGTTTTAACGATCACATCCTACTGCATTGAAAAACAAATTCTTGGTAAACTTGTGAGATGCATTTAGTAATACTTTTTTTGAAGTATTTGATTATTATTACCGATTATAATAATAATAAAACATTTTGTAATAATTATAAACATTTGTAATAATTATAAAAGAGCAAATTTTGTTTAGTTGAGCCAACTAAATTATGTAACACCTATTATACGTTTAGTTGAAACTATTTCATCAAGCCAGCTTATAATATAATTATAGTATAATATATAGTATAATTATTACAAATGTTTATAATTATTACAAAGTGTTTTGTTATTATTATTATAATCGGTAATTACCGAATACTTCAAAAAAGGTATTATTAAATGCATCTCACAAGTTTACCAAGAATTTTTTTTCAATGTGTACAAAATTGAATTTATCTCGATGTATATATTGTAAAAAGGGGAAAGAGAGATTTGTACACGCGTATAATTTTGTTAACGTTACCATCTAACGTGGGGAAAAGTCAGGGGAGAAGTCCGACTTCCTGTAATTCGTTTTTCATAAAATCTCTGAAGAGACGGGTGTTTGACACCTTCCCCGACCGTTTGTTTCGTCCAAACGCGGGAGAGTGCGGCAAGAGAAGAGAAAACGAGTACGCGATCGAGGGGAGGACGGGTCACGTGGCCGCCTTTAAAAACGTCGCGCGCGTGCGCGGTGCTTGGCGCGCGCACGCGCGGTGGGTCGCCGCGGCGGTCACGTGACCGCCTTTGTGCCCGGCGCTGCGGTGACGCGGGGCCTGCCGCCTGGCGCGGCCTGGCGACTTCAGTTCAGTCATCAGTGGCCAGCAAGCTTCGACTGCGGGTAGACGTGTGCATCGTCGGCGGAGCGCGGCACGATCTCCCGTCGCGGCTACGCGAGAGACTCTCTCCTTTTTTTTCCCCTCCCCCTCTGTCTCCGCTGTGCGCGTGTGTGTCTCTCTCTCTCCTCCTCCCCCCTCTCTCTCTTTTGTCCATCTGTCGCTATCTGTCATCCCCCGTCTCCGCGGCGTGTGTCGTCGCGCGTGTCGTCGTCGGCTCGGTCGAGGATAAAACGTTTTCCCCATTTCGCGTGTGGCTCCTGATTGTGGTGCTTGGTGCTCTTCTGTCCCGCGTGTGCCGCGAGAGAGAGCGAGAGAAAGAGAGAGAGCGAGAGAGAGAGAGAGAGAGTGAGAGAGAGGTTTCCGCTCCCCGCGCGGAGGCGATTACCACGCAAAGTGGCAAAGTGGTATAGAGTGGTGGCGGCGGCGACGGCAGCCGATCTCACGGGGGGGGAGGGCCCGTGCGTGCGTGCGTGCGTGCATACGTGCGTGCGTGCGTGCGTGCGTGCGTGCGTACGTACGTGCGTACGTACGCGCACCGAGGGAATATCGTTGGTCGTGTCGTTACGCGCACGGCGGTGGACTTGCGACGACGGTCGGCCGCGTCGCGGTGGTCGTGGCTGTGCCGGAGCGACCGCGGCCGCGGCACCGCGCTTCCTCGCGTCGCGTCCCCTTTCCCCGTCGAGCGTCTCCGAGGAACGAGCGCTCCTCCGCCACGTTCTTCCCCACCCGCCGGTCGCACCGTGACACCCGGGAGGCAACCCCGACGACGTTGTTACGAGGCCCGCCGCCGAGCGCGATTGACGGACGCGGCGCGGCGCGGCGGTGAGAGTGGAGCGGACCGTGATTGGAGATACATACAGAGTGCGGCGGTGTGTGTGCGCGCACACGTGTGTGCGTACCGTGCGTGCGTGCGTGAATGGATGCGTGCGTCAAACATAACCTAACTTGAGCGCCGCGAAGCGTGCTAAGTGCCGTTCGCTGTCACGATATATCGTACGTGACGGAAGGCGTGCATACACATATATATATACGCGGATGTGTATGTATATCATCGGGATCGCGGAGACAGCCTCTTCAAGATCGGGAATCGGCCAGGAACGGCGATAGTACCGGTGCCCTCGGTGTCGAGCCAGGGCGAAGAGCGACGGCGAGGACCGGGAGGTGGAGGACACGTCGTCGCTTATCACGACGCGATAAAGGACGCGTTTTCACCCTCTCCCCGTTGTGACCCCGCAACGGCAACAGGATACGACGACAGGATACGACGGTGGTGATATCCCTGTTCGGCGCGACGACAGAAGATCGGAGCTATGCCCGTCGCGTGAGACCGATCCACCGATCGATTCGCCCGCCGATCGCACGCGGCACAAACGATAACGGTGGCTCGCTTCGTCGGGTGGGCGAGGGGGCAGCACGGCCCCACGTGAAGTGGGGGCGGACGGGCCAGCAAGTGCTTTGATGGCAGTGGTTGGGCCCAGCCGGCACTCGCGGGTGTCCATGAGCGTGTCCATACCGCTGATGCAGGGCGGCGGGGCGGGGGCGACCGGCGCCGGCGGCGGGGGCGCCGGTGCCGCCGCTGCCGCCGCCGCCGCCGCCGCCGCCGCCGGGGCCCATCCGGGCCAGGCGGTCCTCGCGGCCGCCGCCGCGGCCGCGGCCGCGGCCCAGGCGGCGCCCCCCACTTACTACCACCCCGCGGCGCCCGCACCCCCGCCCCCGCCGCCTGCCCAGGATCCCGTCCAGCCGGACCGACCCATCGGTTACGGGGCCTTCGGCGTCGTCTGGTAAGTGTGCACGTCTAATGTACCGATTTTTTCAACTTTCAAACCTTCGCGGGGGTTTCTGCGAGCGTTGAATTTGTTTCGGAGCGAGCAGCTGATCGCGCGGGAACGATTGCTCCGGAAATTTTGCAAGTTGTAACACATTGACTGCCATTGTTATTTATAAGAATCGTTTGTATATAGCTTCGTTGATAGAAAAATGACACAAGTAGAAAATTGGCACTTTTAAGATAATGAAAGGGAGAGACTCGACCCTGAGGACTAATATATTTTTTGGAAAAACGACATATTTGTACACCGAAAAAAAAGCTGTTGCTTTAATTAAAGTGGTATCACGGGGTGCCAAAAACATAAGTGGTTTATTCAATTGTATTATTATTAGACCCAATGTATGCATTTTTAAACCAATAATTCAATCATTGTTTTAATGATCCAAATATTGGGTCTATTAATAATACAATTGAATGAACTACTTATGTTTTTGGCACCCCGTGATACCACTTTAATTGAAGCAACAGCTTTTTTTCTCAGTGTACTACAAATAAGCTACATTTGTAGCTATATTTGTGGCTTGTTTGTTTATATGAAACAGTGTCACAACTCTGATAAGGGATGAAATTTACACTATATTAGGATGCAGTGTTTGAATTTTTAAAACTCATGACAGTTTTGAAGAATACAATATAATTGAAAGTATAACATGGAAAGAAAGTGAAATGCTCTACTGAAAAGTTGCTTATTTTGAGATGTGTCACTTTTCTATTAACGAAGCGATATGAATGATATTCCGAGAATCATTCAAATACGAATGACATTAAATTTTTGTAAGCTCCGTTCTTCAACGGTAAAAAAAATTGTTTTATGACAAAAAATGTTGGAATGGAATACATGGGAAAAACGTGTTTGGGTTCTTGGGAGTTTTTCACAAGATTGAGTGTCATTCATGTACGAATGACGTGGCAGTTTTACTAGGAACGCTTCGGAAAGAAAGAAATATGGCTCTGCAACGACGGCGCGTTAGTTATAAGACTATAAAGGGTTAATTGATCTACACGTTTTTAAACGTGACGGCATTGACGATAAACGAGAGTCAAATAATTCGTCAAAAATATCTACTTTAATTGGTTATATATATCGGAATGAAATGATCGAAACATTTGTAAAAGCAAACGAAATTCCCAGTATAGATAAACGATAAAAACTTTTTACGGTTAATTTACAACATCAATAATTTTTGCTGATTAACACAACAATATATATAAACCAGGCCACACCGATACGTATCACAATTGCACACGATTTACTTTGATTCGATCAATTTTATAGATATCGCGCGTGAGAGCTCTCTTCACGAAAAAAATATACTTTTACATTTAGCTCTAACTCTCCGAATTTATTCCGACAGGATGAACACAATTTCTCGGCTCGTTTTTGCAAAGCAATAATATAATAAAAAGAAAGAAAAAGAGGCCAAGACGAGCAAACGAAAGGATAGTAAGTTATAGGATGTGTAAAATTTATTTCTAGATCACTGGGACAGTTTCGACTCGCAGAGTCTTCTTTAGCCAATTAAATCAATAAATAATAAGTAAAAATATTAATTAAATAAAAATAAAAAGAAACCAACTGACATTTAAGAATCAATATACATTTCATGTGATAATTTTAAGACAGTAGAGTAGATAATATAATTGATTTAACGGTGGATGAGACTACCGAATAAGTGTCAAAAGGACCATGTCCAAATGTAATGTACCGATTCTTGAAGGTTTATTTTTATTTTTATTTTATTTTTACTTATTATTTATTGATTTAATAAATTTTACATGAAACTACCATCCTTTCGTTTGCTTGTCTTGGCCCCTTTTTCTTCCTTTTTATTATATTATTCCGACAGGTATCCTGGAAAATCGATTTATTTCGCGCTTTTGTCGCACTGTCCGGTCGTTTCCAAAGCCCGCGGTGAAATTCGTCGTTGTCGTAGCCTGCGCAAATGCGCAGCGTGTTTAGATAGCGTTATCACTTATCCAGCGGAACCTCTGGGTGCGCGCGCGCGCGCGCGCGCGAACGATGTCCCGGTAGAAAGTGGAGCGACGAGTTGCTGCAATCGCGATCACCCGCGCGCGAGGTGTATTCCTCGCTAGGTGAGAGCGAACCTCGTAGGAAACTCGTTTGCCCTTTTCCACGTTTAGCGAGGCCCCCGGCTTCCGTTTTTCCCGCCCGGCGGAACGAACGAAAAACACTCGTGTGAAAAAGTCACGGTCGGCTCGAGAACTCGAGCTCGTCTCGACGTCTCGTATTTTTGTATCTCTCTCTTCCTTTGTTTTTTCCTCTCTCTCGTAGAGAATGACAATAAATCACTCAAAATCCAAACAGCGAAGCTCGAAAGCGTCGCTCCAAAGATCGACGTTGCACGAAACGGATAAACGTAATTTATAAAATATACACATTCTTTTAGTACACATACTTTTTTGATAACGCGTAAAATATGTGTAAAATAGAAATGCGACAGTATGTAAATTTTTATCTGTTATATGACGCGTTTTACGCTTGCATATTTACGTTTAGATAACATGAAATTATTCCGTTGTATTATTCTGTTGCGGTCCATTATCTCGTCGGCTTTGCAACTTTTCAATAAGAAGAGAGACGGTAGTCTGAATTTTTTATTGGATCTCGCTGGCAAATAGGTCAAATGTCTCGTCCTATTTTTTTTCCTTCGCTGATTGTTGAAAATGCGCGTTAAAAATGTAAAATACACGCGGGACAGAAGGAGCAACGTCGATAACGTCGGATATTCCAATATTGGCACTTTATAACGAATGAATTAAATTCGCCGCTTCCCTTTCACCGGCACGGAAAATCAGGTAATGAAAAAAATGCAGTCCATGCTATAACAATATTTGTGTAACGACACTATCTATATTTATCGTATACGCCCGGCGATATTTATGGTGTTTTTCCGCTCTCCCCTCCCCCGCTGTCGGAAGAAAATATCGTGGCTTTTCCCGCGCTTTCCACGCATTCACGGAAAAGTTTTCCCAGCTTTTCCTTCGCAGAGCGAAGTCTTTGAATCTTAAATACTTTTGTCACAAGACCGATAAACCTCCTCGTCGGATTCCTGCGAGGAGCGGAGCGACGTATTGTCGTGTCAAGTCGTTTACTTGATTTATCTACCTTTAAGCAATACGCCGCTGCCTTCCACTCATCTTGCATTTAACAATAAGCATACAAGGTGTCCGTTTTAAAATACCTTACCTTGTAACATTGACTGCGTTGTTATGTAGGAAGTGTTTCTGAATTGACACTAGACCAAGTTCGAAGGAATATCCTTCGACGAGTCCAGAATCGACTTTGTGCCCACTTAAGTCGGCAAACTAAAAAGCTAGATAATTAATAGTGTAGGCTTTGTGAGCCAAGAGGATAATCTGTAGATACATAGAAGAGAGAAAACTTGTTTTCAACCAAAACGTGAAAACCGATTTTAGTTCGTACAAGAATAGACAACAGACCAAATGCGACTTCTGATTTAAAAGCCCATTTTTCCAAAATTTCTTTTTTTCAATAGTAAGGCAAATGTACGATGTAAGAACTAAGCTATAAATCTTCCTGAAATGTTTGCACTTTCTTGAAATTCTGTTAAAATTTATTTGAAACTGTATAACAAAATTTTGTTTATTTTAACTCCTAAAGCTCAATTTGCAAAAAGGTCTGTCGTTTTCAATCGCTTATCATTTAAAAACAATTTGGCGTCTCGGCATTTTTGTCAAGGAAATAACCCAAGAAATTACTTGTTAATAACAATATTTGTCAAAGAAAGTGACTGCGAATCACATTTTGATTCAATTTATTAATATTAATTTTATTCATCTCTTCAATAGTAAACGAGATTTACTTGAATAACAGTTACTTTCGATGCATCTCGCTGTATGGCTGCAGGATTGGAAGCTAAGAAACTTCTCGATCCGATCGGCATTCGCGCGATATCAAAATCGAGGGTCGCGATCGATAGGCAACGAGAGCGCACGTCGGACTTTATCGACGGTCTTAATTAGGGGTTTATCCCTCCTTAATCAGATAAGTCCGTCTACCTGCAAACCGAGTGGATCGCCCGGTGCACGAATGGACGAGGCTAAAGTACCCCGACCTTATTCCATCGAGCTGACTTAGGAAAATACGGAGAGAAAGAAGGAAAGAAAGAGAGAGTGAGCAAGCGAGCTTCGCTAAAGACGCACTTTTAACGATTCTGCGAGTCGGCACTTTTATGACGTCCTTACTAAGCATCGCTTGTAAATGTAATAAACTTTCGATATTCTTCACTTTTTCAATTGGTCTGTTCCCATTAAGTCTTTTATCGGTTTCTTATTAATTGTTTTACTATTGCTAATCGCGCAGATTTATTTTGAGGAAAGGGAAAGGAATCTCTCTTGTAATTTACGAATCGTATCTCCGGATATCATTTCCGAAGTATCGCTAATCTATGTATTATATTGCTGCTTTATTTATCTGGTATAATTTTAATTGTTTATGGGATTTTCTCACTTTTGCAATTACTAACACTTCTTCTGTAAAATGTAAGAAAGATATAGTAGTAGTAGTAATAGTAGCAGCTGGGACTAAATCAGTCCCTAAACGTCTCTAGATCTAAAGAGTTCCTCTGTGATTCTCAAAAAAGATATAAGATTTACATGAATTAAGTAACAGAAGATGGATGATATTTAAAACTGAAAACACTTGAATGCTACACGGCAAAAATGATAAGGTTGCCACAACCACAGTAATAGTAATATTTGGTACGTCCTGTGGTTGTCACATTCACATTGTTTTGTGTAGTGCATATATATGTTTGTTTCAACATTCACTATGTTTGCTGTACCAAATGCATATAGTTGCCTTCACATCAATGTGAATGTGACAACCATAGGACGTGGCTGTACTAAATATTACTATTATCGTGGTTGTGGCAACCTTATCGTTTTTTCCGTGTAAAAGACGCGCAATAATACAATTTAATCATGCTTTTTTCCCTTACCGTCTTCGTTTCGCTGATACAGTCTTCCGATGCGCACGTGTCTGCTATAATAATATACGCGTGCACGTGGAGGGCAAGGTCCTAGCATTGACTCCGAACGGCGCTATTGCAGTAAATTGCACAAGCTCGGCTCTCGTTCACCGCCAATGCATATCCGACTCTTGACGGTTTATTCGACGCAGCTAATGGAAATATCGATCCTATATATTCGCTGTAACCACGAATCTTCGAGTCGTGTTTCAGTCTGTTATAGTCCTCGACTCTTTATTCACGTCGTATTTTAGAAATATAAAAAGTCATTTTGTGGACGTTTTATCGTTAAAGACAATTTTCTGTATATTTAGAAATATTTACGCAATCTCGAGGCACTTCGATATATCGGAGAATTATTGATTCTCGGGGCATCGCGATTTAATTGCGAGCGCAGAATGTTCGTGCACCGTATAGGTGACGCTCGCATTAATTCTAACTTCGACGATACCGCCTCGAACTTACGACAGGACCGCTTCCTTGTCCTTTAGGATCGTGCATATTCATGTAAGGGTTAATCCGACAAGTTCTCCAATGGCCTCGGCAATTAATAACCATTTACGCTGGAACGCGTAACGAGTCCGACGCGCGGATACCTTTTTTTCGCCTTACGCGCTAACATCTGGACGTTGGAGTACACAAGGTGTCTCGAACGTTCACCCAACAGAGAACACGGGCGCTCCTTCTGTTCAAGCTCCCTCGTGCAATCGAGATTTCACGGAAGAGAAACGTTTTATCGAGGACTTCGACTCGACAAAACCCAGAATCTACATAGTTTCGGATTTATGGGAGATCTAAAGCTCTAGATACCTGGAATCGATGAATTTAAAATGATAACCCTTTTTGAGCAATAATTCTACAATTGCTTATAAGATGTAATCCCTCGATTTTTGATTGTTTATGATTAAAAAGTGCCTTGAGAAAAAGATCATTCTTTTTAATTCCAACTCTGATGATTCAGTTAGAAGTTTTAACTGAATAGAGAAAAATTGCAATAATATATATATATATATTTTTAAATCTTTTTCTATTCCATGTTTTTGAGAATAATTCTATTTACATACTAGTTTGTTGGAAACTCTAATATATAGCCGCGTAAGTCCGACACACCGTGTATAGTTAACCCGGTGCATTCCTGGAGCGTATACGCGATGGCGACTGGTACTGCTGGTGCTCACAGGTGCAAGAAACACGAAACCATCTTCATCGCGTGCCGTGCGCGATCGCGTTTCTGTAAATTAGAGTCAATGTTAGAGCCGCCGGGAGAGAAAAAGGGAGAGAGACGGAAATGATCTTTTTGCGTTCCGAATTGATTAGCTCGATGGAATCCCACCTTCGCGTTGTCCTGCTCGACAAAACCACGAAGATTTATATTAACCGTATAATACTATTAACCGTAGAATAATCCAATCGGAAAATGTTATCGATCGCATACACAGAAGAGATTAAGGAATTAGAATCTAAATGTTATATCGTTTAAATACCATGACAAATAATTTGTTAATTATTAGTTTACAAAGGGAGAAATGTTATTTAAATTTGAAAATTAGCCCATCGAGGATTTAATACTACACGGAAAGAATGCTTTTGAAATGTCTAAAAATTTGACCAGATATAGATTTGAAAATAATTTTGTTGGACCATCAAAATAGTTGCTAGAGTATCAAAACTTTTTGTAGTATTATTATCTTAAGCGTCCTACATAATTACTTTTGATGATCTAATGAAATTATTTTGAGATCTGTATCTGGCCAAATTTTTATATACTTCTGCAAAATCGTTCTTTCCGTGTAACAGAGTAAATAGAACATCGTACCTCTTATTCCCTCTCCTATAAAATTAAGAAAATATCTGATTCATGATAATCGAGATAAAATCTTTTGGAAACTGACAATCCGTAGCAGGAGTCGACGCAAATAATTAATATACATTACAAAGGAATACAAGAGCGTGTCTGCGCTCGTGTACTATCGAGATATCGCGCGGGTGTCTCTCCATTCATAGCTAGTCAATCGAACTTTCATATCATAACGCGTGACAGCGACGAGTGCTTTTTTGCGTGCGCGAAAAAGCAGAAAAAGCGTCGGGCGAAAACCGCGGTTCCGAAAGCATCGCGTTACGTTTTTCCGCGATCGAGTTCGCGTCTGGCGGCGGCGGTGTCGCGCCGATTGAATCTCGATAGCGGAACACGCTATTCGCGTAAAGGTCCGCTGACGTGACGTGCAACGGATGGCGACGGTGAAATGTATGCATTCGGCATCTCGTTTACGCGCGTAAAAACGCTTCTCCCTTCGGCTGGACGCGAAATCGCCGCCTTAATAACCGGTACTGATAACAGCCGCCTGTGAGGGCGAATCGCGCGCTATCATTAACACTTTCGTTCTCGTGGTTTTATGATCGTAGCGTATCTAAAAGAATCAAGAAAATCTTGTGTCTGTGCATGTGTGTATATATAAAACGTGCGCGCGCGCACATAGAGAATTTTCTTTTATATATCGCTATCGTTGATAGAAAAGTGACACAAGTAAAAAATTAGCATTTTTGAGATACTGAAAGGAAATTAACCCTGACGACTAATATATTTTTGTGGAAAAACGACACATTTGTAGCTTGCTTATGTTTGCTTATATGGATCACAACTCTGATAAGGGATGAAATTTATACTATACTAGGGTTGCAATATTCGAATTTTGAAAACTCATGTGACATAGTTTAAAAAAATACATAATAATTGAAAGTATAACATGGAAAGAAAGTGTGATGTTATGCATATTTACTGTCCTAGTTAAAAAAAAGACCTTGTTCCAATTTAGAAAATTAAAAATGCTTTACTGAAAAGTTACTTATTTTGAGATGTGTCATTTTTCTATCAACGGAGCGATAGATACGCAAATACAATGTTTTACAAATTTCTTATATCAGTCGTTCGACATCGTTTGCGAAATAGGAATATTCATACACAATACGCGAGAGATAATTGTCCAGTGTTATATTATTTTTATCTCTTTCTATCTCTAATGTTTGCTTTATATACGTTACATAGATTTTATTTACATATCTAGAACAAATTAGGACGCAAATACATATATTTTACCGCCGCTAATTAACGAACGGCGTATCGAAGTGCGAGCGATAAAACGGCAGCGGGGGTTAACGTCAACCCCCGATCGGCGCGATATCGGGGGTTAATTTTAACCGGGCGACCGGACGGGCCGCAGGTGGGCCTTATACCAACCCGCGTCGACGGAACCCGAGCCAGCTGCCGCCAAGCAGGTGATGCCGCAGCTGCCAGCGAGCACGTCCTCGTCGGATCCCCCACTCGTTCTGGACCACTCTCGTCCTGGATCGATCGATGGTCTGGCCAGAAAAAGTAGCACCGGCGAAAACCCCGCGCGATCGATCGCGAAACGCGCTCCCTTTAATTGCTTCGCCTCTTCCAGATGTCGACGTGCTTCAATCGCGAAATTTTATATGTATATATTATATATATATAGATATATATATATCTTTCTGGACGCTATTCAAAATGAAACGAATAAATATTTAAATCATAATTACTTTGTTAAATATAAAAAATATCATATCAAATATGTAGAGAGAATTATAAATATAATCAGAGAAAATATGCACAATTTTTTGTAATATCTGTAAAGAGATAAAATAATAAAACATTCTTTTTTCTCGCATATTAGTCTTTATCACGTATTATAAAAATATTGAAATTTCGCGAATAATGACGGATGATTAACGTAAGAATAAATCTGAAGGACTTTGATTATTAATTTAGATACGCTATGACGACTAATATTGCGGTTAATTATAATTGCAATTAATAATTAATTGCATGGTGTTCTTTTGTGATGTTTGATACGATCGCGAAATCGCATTTTTTCTTTCCAATCTGGAGTTAAGCTACCTGTACGATACAGAAAACCGATGGTGGATGTGTCGTTGGTATTTCCGCCGTGACATAATTTTTATACTACAAAGATAAAATTATTATATGATTTTTATAGTAGCTGTAATTAGCGAAAACGAAAGCAATCTAGAAAATTAAATTTTTAATAATTATTTTATGCGGATAATTATTTCTCATATTACGATTTTATATAACACAGAAAAAGAAAATAAATTAAAGACAAAAAAATTCTCCGAATTCTCGAATCTTGACACTTTTCTCTAGTTTGCAGAAAGCCGTAAAGAGAAACTCATTATTTAATTACTAAGAAATTGATGAAAGCCAAATTGCAATGGAATCGTTGTCGAAAATCTCAACGAGAGAATTTAATAGTTAGATAAATTTAATAAAAGATAATAAATTGTTATTATTTTAAATCGTCGACGGTGAGAGAAAAAATGAATTACCAAAGGATAGTTCTGAACAGCGTTTGGCGGCGGATATCACGTAAAAGCGCGAAAAAAGCGTGTCCGATTTCTCGCAAGCGCGATGATCGTTTGATCAGAAAGATTTAATATCGGGCGCGGCGCCGCTTTCGCGGTTGCCGTTATGAGCGCGGATCAATCCGGGAAACCCATTGAATTAGCCCGTCGTCGTCTCGCTGGCAAGCGAAAAAATTCAATTTTACGCTCGCTCTCCGCTCCGGAAAGCGCGGTCTGATATGGGATGTCGCACGCGATTCGGTAATCCCCGGGATCGGCGAAAAAGCTCGCGAGCTCCGGAGACGACGGTAATTCACTTCATCACCGCGAATACGCACTCTGGGTGTCACGCGTCTATTAAAATGTAAAAAACAAAATAAAAAGCGGTGATAAAATAGAAATATTTTCCTACCCACACGCCGCGTTTCGTTTGAAACCATCGATACAATTTCGCGCGGATGGTGACACGTTGCAGTAGATAAAACAAACATCAAATAATAGAAATGATATCAGTAACGATGATAATTAGCAATAATGAAGGATATTAACGGCGTAAAGCAAACCGCGTAATTATATAAGTACGATACTTTTATCTCATTATTTCTGAAGCCTGTTTTCAATTCGCGTTTATTTATATGTACTTATGTTATTACACACTTCGTGCTTCCGGTTTTCTCACTTACGGTCATTATTTCCATTATTATAATTAGTATCTTTGTTTAGCATAACTTATATAATATGAACATATTATTTCCATAGGGAAATCGTATTTTGTATTTATAATTACATTTATAATCTTCTGCGAGATCTCGAAACCTGCGAGGTTTCGTAAATCTATTTTGCAATCTAGCGCCGCGATCATCACGGGGCCCTTTGATTTTCTGCTCTTTTTCTCTTTGTTTTGTTTTCTGTCCCGCGATTCAAAAAGTGAGAGTACTCGTCGAAATGTATTGTCGCCGTAAAACGGTCGTTTCCGCCGCGATAGATTGTGCTCGGCTAATGGAAAAAAAACTCACGATCCGAAAACAACGCGCGCATCGGTATCGGCCAATTGCGGCCACTTGTCCGCAAATTCGGTAACGTACCGATTCAATTTTGGTCATTTTCGGTGCTCTGTATATCATCGGTTCCGTATATTGTTGACGTTTCCGATTATCGACGACGAAGGCGAAAAGGTAATACGACTCTAAACAAGATATCTGAAACCTGCTATGAAAACCGCTGCAGCAACAGATACCTCGGCGAATCCGGCCGAATTTATTCCGGAAATATGAAATGTTTTACGCAGAAATACGTTTCTCCTTTCGTAGAATTACGGCGAGATCCCCCACGAAGTTGCAAATCTCTAGAAGATTTAGACAAATTTAATTTGGACAATTACGTACGTGATGTAAATTATCGCGTATCTCCTTGAATCTCTATTTCCAAACTCTTGACCTCCAAGAAAATTTCACGTCGAAAGCTTGAGAATCCCTCTCTTTCTCTCTCTTTGCTCAATATCCCATATTTATGGGATATAAGAAATCCGAGGGGTAAACCGCTGACAAAATTGTGTACACCAATGCCTAGTAATGCCCAAAATTGGGCATTACGAAGTACACAAAGTACACAAAAGTACACTAAAAGTACGCAATTTTTGGGCATTACTAGTGAATTTTTTATGTAATGCCCACTAATTTGCCCTAGTAATGCCCACTAATGCCCCAAATCTGTACACCGCAATGCCTTCAGCGGTTTACCCCTCGAAGAAATCTAATTTAGATTTTTAGAATCATTTATGTCAAATATCGTTTACAATCTTTTACATAATCAATTTTCATAATAATTCTTATTCTCGTGTGAATTTATCGCCTTGTATGCGCCGAGATTCCGTCGAGGAGTCACGATGACAAGGCAGACACGATAATATATCGCCGTTATTCGCATAATCGAGCGCGTTCCGCGACGGCTCCGTAAAATATTCGCGACTTCCTCTTCGTCCCCTCACCTTCCTTCTGCCCCGGTCGTCTCCTTAACACCTCGCTCGTCACGTCGCGCGTTCCGCTGGCTTTCGTACCCGGCGGGCCTGGACGACCTACCTGCCGCATCGGCGGTGACCTTGACGCAGTGGCCGACCAGGTCTCTGCGATAATGCTCGCTCGCGCGTTCCATAATCTCGCCGTAAAAGGGACAGTGCGAAATGGTGTCAGGTCCACGAGCAGGAGCGACTCGCGTCGTCTTGCAGGTACAACGCAGGATCGTCGGCGCGGCAGATGCAGGTGCGAGCGCGCGAAGAGATCCACCTGCATCTGCAGGTTCGCGCGATCCCGACGTACGTCTCGTGGAATGTTTGCACGACTTGCTCGCGCGCTGAAATCATCATCATGAAGAATACATGGACGCTCTTTAACCCTTAACTACACTGATGACTGACGTAGTACAAACGACCCCATCTGTACAGGTTCATTTGTACCCCGCCAATGTAGTTAAGGGTTAAGATAGTAGTATTAGAATTTACATCATAAAGTAACTATTCACGAAGCGTTAAAATTTATTAGCGTTAAAATTTAGATTGGAATATTCAAATTTTCTTTTTGCGTTATATCCCGAAGAAACGTTGCAGCTGCAGGTTTTCGGACATAGAATGTTAAATATTCGAAAATGGGGGTGAAAAGGTAAAGTCACGACGGTGGCGGCTTGGACAAGCGAGTTGTAATAAAGAGCAAGAGCTCTCTGTCTCTCTCTCTCTCTCTCTCTCTCTCTCTCTCTCTCTCTCTCGTCGCTGCGGACACGATTGTGCAGGTTATTTGCGGACGGTGGGAGCACAACAGAGTAGAGAGGCCGCAGCGCCGTTTCGCACACATTGTGTATGCCCCGACAGGCTGTACAGGGTGCGCCTATAATTCAGAACACTGTGAATTAATTGCGAACGCGATTCTCGATCACTTTCGCGACTTATAACAATTGATTCATAACAATAAAGATCGTAATCTAATAATTTGTGAAGTGGACAAATCGCACGAAATGTAAAAGGGAAAAGTTTTGAAGGAACTTCTGACATATTATTTTGCATATTTTGCAAATTTTTCGAAGAAAAGTCGCTCCCCAAGAGTTTCGCAATTTTGCACGTTGATACCTAATAGAACATAATCTTTTATAAGAGAATATTGGACATCAAGTTGAATCTGAATTGTGCATTAATTTGATTATGGCGGAATTACTAACATCTTGGATTTTAATCGAGTTTATAATTTATAGTTTGAAAGAATTGAAATTTTCATCCGCGACGTTGGATCGGTATTGTGATAGCACGATTTCGAATCGATTTTGCAGAACCCACCGTATATATGCTGTGTGCACAAGGAGGGAAAAGCGAGCCGCGTCGGAAGCAATACCGTGACGGCCACTGGCCTTCTTCGCCGCTCTTTATTCCTTCACGACGACTCTTAGCTCCTTGATCTTTCTCTTTGTCCTCTCTTGACTGCAGGAACACCCCAAACTTCCAATTCATTCTTCACGGTCAAAGTATCTCTTTCTCAGTCTGTTTACATATAACTTACAAAACTATTTCTCATAATCCATTATCATAATCACTTTCTACTTTGCGGAAAGTATATTCCAAGAAATATTAAAGATTTTGTACATTTTTTATCGTATTTTTATCATATTCTTCTTTATTTATTACGCCTTTTATTACATGATTTTGAACTTTAGTTTTGTTGAATTTAAAATTAAGAAACGAAAACAATCGATGATGTTAAAGGCTTTTCTACGATTACGATTATTATGCCTTTCCATGTACAGTGTGATTTTTTAAATTGCTCTTTTAGTTTCGAAAAGCGATACCATTAAATGTTTCACGAAGTAGAGTATTTTTGCATTCATGTCGAGCCTTAACGCAAAAGAAGGCCGCCGCTTCGACTCCACGGGGGCTCTCTCTTCCTTCCCTCCTTCGCTTCTCTCCTCTCTCTCTCTCTCTCTCTCTCTCTCTCTCTCTCTCTATTTTACAGTCGGTCTCTAGTCTAACTTGAAACCGTGAGAAACGAGAGTAGTGTCGCAGTCCTTCACTCTCGATCGGGATCTTGACACGAAAGCTGCACACGGAAAAAAAATTTGTTAACTTGACTAAATCTTTCAACTAAATAATAAAATAATAATAAAATTTATTTAGTTCAAATATTTATCAAGTAAATAAATTTTATTTAGTTGAAAGATTTAGTCAAGTTAACAAATTTTTTTTTCCGTGCACTTGCGAATTTATATATTCTCATATTTCAAAATCACACCAAGATATCTGTGTGTGTTATGATTATTCTATGAGAATAAATATATCCCCCTCAAATACAATTACACGTAAGATATAATATTCCGAATATACAATATCAAGTAACAATATTAATTAATAAGTAATATTTGGAATATACGTATGTTGTAAAATCATATTTTTATACCAAAGCTTTTCGTATTTCTGCCGCGGTCCGCGTATGATGGATAAGACTGTTCACCGGCGACGCAGCTTCGCGAGGGTGCGCTTCGCACAATTTCGCGTATTCTTCGGATCGAAACGTCGGGGTCGACGTCGACGTCGGCGTCGGCGTCGGCGGCGGTGGTGGCTCGTTACCCTCGCCGTCGACGACGCCGCCCCCGGCGTCGCGACGCTCATCGATTCCAGGGGCCCCGCCCCTTCCAGCAGCCGTGCCATCCAGTGACGTCACTGGAGCGCCCCGGCGCCCCATCGTTGCTGCTGCGGTCGCCGACACCCCCCTCCCTTCTCCGGAACGCACGCCGGAAACCGAATTATTGCTATAACGGATGGAAAGAGAGTCGCCAAATTACAAAATAGTTACGCCATCGTAACCGAGTATTGATTTACGTTGGAAACAACTGGTTGACTATCTAATTTAATTATTAGCTACGGCACACGCGCCGGTATATTGCATGGTAGCGTAACGCGAAACGGTGTCCTCTCATCCTTTCGATGAATTTTCCCAGCGAAATCAACTATATCGCGTCGCCGTGAAATTTGTATGCTCGATGTGTATCACGTATCGCGTATCGTCCCGTCCCGAAAAACTGCGTATTTTTGCATGAAACAAAACTGCGGCTTTCTTACATTTCTTCCATACAAATTCGTGCTTGATTTCTTTCCTATCAGATATAATTATTTAATAGGAAATTGATCCTGTGTCGACGCGACAGAGACTACGCGCGTATTTAATTAATAAGAAATTGATCCTGTGTCGACACGACAGAGAATACGCACATATTTTTGCGGGGTAGAAGAGCGAGAGGAAGACGGTGCCGTCTAGAAAACGCGCGTAAAACAAACCAGGCTCATTGTATCTAATCTCGTTGATGTGTTCCGACCACGTCAGGCCCAGACCATGAAACATGCCTATCTACGTATCTATCTGCCTGTCTGCATCTTCCCCTTCCTCCTGCCTCCTCCCTGGACCGCAGTCTGATCTGCGACGGCTCGATAATCGCGGGTGCATAATGCACCTAATTGCTAATCAAAGGTCCCGGCGCTATATATATGAATGCGTGTATATATGTGCATATACACACACACATACCGCGGTCCCGTAGACGTGTGCCGCAGACCTAATATCAACTGTATAGACGCTGCACAGGGTGCGCCGCCAAGGATGTCTTTGAGGCGATCCGGCAACTGTTCTCGGCTGATTGGGTAAACTGGGCTTTGAGACAGCCGGCGTGCGTTATCAATCAAGACGCGCGAATTAACGTTGCAATTTCACGAGCGAACGCTCGTGAACGTTCCTCTCGCGCCGATCGCTTCTGACCGTTTCTCAAACGGTTCTTCTTATCTTAATTCTTATCGAGAGCTCGTGTGGAAGTGAAACGCGATGAAGGTCCGGAAGAGCCTTGTGTAAGATGAAACTTTGAAGGCGCCGCGGGACACCCTGTATAAAATAAAAATCTCAACAGCGCGCCGAGGAATACCTCGCGTAAAATAAAATAAAAAACCGAAGGTAAAAATCTTAAATCGAAGATCGTGGGCATAAAGTGAAAGTTTTAATAAATCGGATGTCACGATACGTGGTTGGGAAATCATTCGGAATAAAAAGATTTTCATGAAGAAAAAATATTCTTATATTCTTACAAATATTAAGGTATAAAATAGAAGCGCGACGATTTTATTATATAAAATTATTGCAAAACTATATATCGTGACGATATAGTAAGCCGTTGACGGTTAGTTGTTACTACTATATTCTTAGAAAATGCTTACTCATTTTGTCGTTAGCTATTCGCGCTGGCCTTGCCCGCGCCACTTTTTTTCCTTTATCGCTATCTTTTTTTTTCCTTGGTCGTCGCTGCACTAATTCGCCGTTTACACGCGCGGCTATTAATTCTACTCGCGCACAACCACCGGCTGGCGTTTAATATCGCCCCGAACTTAAGCCGCGGCTTCATTAACTCTGAAACACTGCACATTTTTTACTCGACCGTAAGCGCAGGAGTCGCGGATGAAAAGTTCACTGCGAGAAGAAATTTATTTAATGCCTGTTTGTTGCGTTTCGTGCGCTCATCTTAATGTATAATTTGGGATAATGATGATGACATTTAGATCGACACCGGGACTGCGATACTGCTTTATATCTTCATGTTTTCTCGTGTCTTTTTGTCGCCCGTTAAGTAAAAACTAAGCTAAAAATTTCAATGGTATCTCTAAATCGAATACGAGAATTAGAAATGAATTTACTAACATCGCAATTTACGAAGGATCGTCTTGAATTCAAGAACGCGCAAAAATATTTTTGTTTCCGATTTTTACAAATTACAATTTACAATGCTTTGCATATAATTATTTTTATTATTTCTTTATTATCTTTAATTCGTATTATGTAATTTCTCCTGCTTATATAAATGGGAACGAAAAGAGTGGACCTCGAACGAGCGACGTACGTCCATTTGCGTGTATGCGACGCTGCTTGCGTCGCCGCGTTTATTTCTGGACTTAGAATGTATATCAAGAGGGTGGCGACGAGCGAGGGGTTGCGAGGGGAGAGGCAGGAGAGATAGGAGCCACCTTTTCCAACCTTCCCCTCGTCCTAGGCGCCTAAAGTCGGAATCAATTTCTTCGACGCCACCTGCGTCACCGTCCCTTGGAATTATTTCGTTGGGGTGACACGGGAGATTGAGAACGGGGACGAAGGGGTGATTCGGGACGCCCCCGACTGATCCAGAAAAATTACGCAGTGCGGTGTAAAATGCGAACGATCCGGAAATTTGGATGTTTCTTGAGTGAAAGAGATACCTCGGAAAATTTTCGATACTTCTCGCTTTTTTTAAATTAATCACGTTTAACGAACGCGCGTACACAGAAAAA
>NJRP01000067.1:913855-1087098 GCA_003063835.1 Aphaenogaster floridana | reverse complement strand
TTAGGTTGAGAATGAGAACGCTGAGTCTGTTGTGCAGTGCGGCGATGCTGCTGTCACTGATTTGCGGAAATGGTGTGTTTAGGTTAGGATTAAATGGACGTTGTCGAATATCCACGAGCCGGCACATGCCACGACTTTGATATAACGCGCGGCCGGATGAAGAACGGCAGCAGGGAGACCATGTCTTATCTACGTGATTGGCGACAGGCGTTGCGCGCACCGCACGTCTATCGGGTGGCAAACAGTACTTTTCGCATCCAGGGTCAGTTCCTGGCGTTGATCCTTCTCGTTTTGAGCATACCGATCTTCTTCCTCGCGTATCCGTTGCTACGTGGCATCATGTGCTCGCCACCCAGCCAGACTCTTGCCCAGTGTCGCTACTACAAGTACAATCGAACGTACCCTACCTCGACGCCTATCAGAACCTCCAAGGGCATTACCTACCGAATAGCAATAGTGAGCGATCTTGATCACGATTCCAAGCTTATGGACAAGAAAGACACGTGGCATAGTCTTATGAGAACAGGCAGTCTCTATTGGAATCCCGGCAGTAATTTTCTGTCTATTATTTGGGACGACAGAACTGTCGTACTGTCCTCGTCGTTGTCTATGAAGGGACGTGGAATGGAGCTGTCGGAATTAGTGACTTTTGACGGTCGTCTATTGTCCTTCGATGACCGTACAGGAATGATATATTTTATTGAAGGTGATCAAGTTTACCCATGGGTTATTTTAATGGATGGCAATGGTAAAAATCACAAGGGTAGGTTGTTTAGTGAACAATGAATATTACCGTTGCTTCCGATACTTACAAGATATTTTTCTTATTAAAATTTTATTTATATGTAATGTATATATAAGGATTTAAATCCGAATGGGCATCTATCAAAGATGAACAATTGTACATTGGCAGTATGGGGAAGGAATGGACTACGCCATCCGGTGAATTTGAACATAATAATCCATTATGGGTTAAAGTAGTGTCACCACGTGGTGAGACACATTCTCTTAATTGGATTTCTTACTACAAACGATTAAGGCAAGCGATTAACATCGACTATCCAGGTATGCGGATATTTATAAGTTGTGAATGCACGAATTAATTTATCATACATATACTTTGCATAGGTTACATGATACATGAATCTGGAGCTTGGAGCGATATACATAAGAGCTGGTTCTTCTTGCCTAGAAGATGTTCCCATGAACGTTACAATGAAACGCGGGACGAAACAATGAGCTGCAACGTTATGCTGACTGCAGATGAAAACTTTGTTGATATTAAAGTGCGTGTTTTTAATAATTACATTAATCACATACACACATTAATATTTTGATATCTTGATGAATTGTAACAATTATGAAATTTATTACAGGTTACTCATATCGGAGATCTAATTCCAATCAGAGGTTTTTCTAGTTTTAAATTTTTGCCTGGTTCGCAAGATTCTATCATAATAGCCTTAAAGACTGAGGAATACCAAGGGCGAACCGCAACGTATATTATGGCCTTTACGATAGAAGGAACGATAATAATGCCCGAGAATAAAATAATGGATAAAAAATTCGAAGGGCTAGAATTTATATGACATTTAGAAGTAATTGTTAATTATTTAATAAAAAATTGTAAATAAATGTACAGAATGCATAGTTCTAAGTTTCTACGAGATAAAATTGCTGGAAAGTTAAACAGTGTAATTAAGACCGTTCCTTTGAATGATCAGTATTGCTACATTCGAAGCACCAGGGTACAAATTTTATTCTCATTGACATTAAATGCCTGTAAATGTATACCGGACACTACAATTGTAAATACATGTATGTGTGTGTATATATATATATACACACACAAAAATTTGTATATATATATATATATATATATATATACAAAAGTAAAAACTGCCACCACCGCTGCGTTTGACGACGGAAATCGTAATTTCCATTTGATGCATGCTCATTCATGCTCCATGCTGTCTTGACAAAGGTACTCTCAAGCTGCGTTCGGTTTGGGCGCTCACGCGCTGTAAGCGTCATACTATCTTTGTTCTACATTTAATGAACAACAAAGTAGCATGATGCTTACAGCGCGTGAGCACCCAAATCGAACCGCAGCCTCAGTGGTTTGCCATTGCCTTCCGAGAGGTGGTGATCAATTAAAAATTTGATATGTTCTGCTTGGATTTGAACCTGGATCTTTGGCACAGAAAGCAGACGCGCAACTTTTACGCCACGATCATCACAAAAAATATATATATAAATATATATATTGTGTGTGTATATATATATATATATATATATATATATATATTCATAAATTTGCAATTGTGTTCAAAAGTACGAGAATATACGAGATACATTATATGTTATGTCTTCAATTGTATCATGCTAAAGTAGTCTTGATATTTATTACAAAGAAAATTGGGTATCGGAATTCAAATATTAGAAGTGCAGGATAGCAAAATCACGCTAAAAGATCCTGTTGTCTCGAACTTTTTACATCATATATATATAGCGAATTTTTTTTTTCTCTTGTCTCATTGCGCGCGCTTACAATATGTACTTCTATGCCAAAATCAATAATACAAGTATATATCTAGTCCGGAGGTGGTGGCAGCAGCACTGCGTTTCTTCAGCAGGGTTTAGTCAACCCGGTGCACAGCAAGGATACGGTTCGCAGCTCGAGCATGTATCGCGGTTTGCGTGCATTTGTTATACATGCTCGTTCGCAGTCTTTCGAGAAGTGACATTACTCCGGTAGTATGTCAGTGTCCGGTAACTATCGAACTTTTATAAGAAACGGAAGCGGCATCAAAATTTTACATCGCAGTTAGGTGGTCTTCCCTGCAATCCGTATTTGCATTTTGCGTCCAGATAAATACACAATAAAACTCGTCCTTACTCCAAAGATTTTGAGGAACAATACGTTCAATGAAGAATTTTGACTGTTCATCGCGCTCCGTATATAAATAATTTCAAAAAAATTGATAAAAGATAAATGCATCAATAGAGATTGAAGTGGTCATATATGACGACAGAAGCTTACATAACAACTGCACAAACGGCTTGAATTGCTTAATCAGATCAAGTATGTGTATCTGAACGAGACATGTATGAAGGGTAGGTCCATCCCAGTGGTTCAATTTGCTACATTACGCCGGAAAATCAAAATTCTAGGCAAAGCACAATTAAATTTTAAATATGTACAAAACGCATTAAAAGTAGCTCTTCCTGTTTTGCGGCTTGTACAAGGAGGAAATGCGGCACTCGTAAGGATGCATCGTATGTGTCAGTGACGACAGCGGCGACCGCAACGCGGCTGGCACGCTCGTGATGTAAATGTACGGGATATTCCGCATACCGTGTATGTTTTCCCGACCGTTGAACTTATCTTTTGAGACAGCAATAAATCAACAATTATCAATATGCTCGCGCGAGTAAGTGACCTTGACGTAAACTGTCGATTGACAATCCCGCACGGCGAAAAGATGCTTTCCATTTGACAAACACGTAGCCGATAGTCACAGGAGAAAGACTTTTATCATTCGGGTAGTTCTTTAAAAATCTTTTTCACTGATAATGGCGACTGCGAAAGACGCGATGAAGGACTGGAAAGTCGCCAGGACCAGCATCTCCCTGCTGCTGAACAACAAAACTGAGGAAGCTGAAGCTCTGTTTACCGAATATCCTCATAGCTTCCACGTCAAAGCCGGCCGTTGCTTTGTTCTCTTCATGGTACGTAATCGCGTGATGAGGCATATCGATTCCACTGTATTCCAACGAGGTTCGCTTAATGTCTCAAGGCCGCGAAAGAATGTTGTTATTTAATCGGTTTTAATAATAAACCGCGAGCATACGCGTGCATCGGAAAATATAAAATCGATACCGATTGATACCTCACCCCAGGACAGACGAATCAAGTAAAAGTAATCTTACAATTCTATTGCGATATAACAGAATCATGAGAAAACGAGCGCGCTTTGCTCCGATTTACATATAAAAAATGCAAGGCACACGCCTTGAATGTTTTACTGAAGATAGTAATTTTTAATGCAATTTGATGAATCGTGCAGAATGCCCTGATGACTTTTGAAGAGGACAAGTTTCAGCAAGCCACGTTATTACTAAAGGATATGGAACGAGAATGTGCAGGCGATATAGGGTGGCTGAAATCCGTGAAAAGTAAAGTATTTAGAGCAGAAGAGACCGACGTAAGTTTCCTCAGCAGAATTATTAATATAATTTTGTTCAGTTCTCTCACAGATTTTCTGACATATATTTGGAGAAATGATCTCTGCGATTATCGTTGATCGTAACAATGAAAACTAAAATCCATTTAAGATATATTTCTTGTACCTCTGATACCGAAATTTTAATTTAAATTAACATTGTGCTTCAAGCTTTAATTATCGATATAATACATCGGTACAATTATAATACCACGTAAAATGTTTATAATTACGTTAACGAATTTACGAGATAGTTTGATAAATAAAAAAAAATAATTACAAAATTAATTTCAGAAGGATTACGTGAATAAGTTAGAGCGCCAAATCGTTCTAGCGGATACGCAAGTGTTCTCGGCTGTATCATTGTTCCTCCAACAAGAGCTAACTGGATACGTTCGCGGTTGTTGGATGCTTCGCAAAGCTTGGCGTGTTTATCAGCACGCATACAGTCAGATTTCACAACTGTATCGTCGTACCTTCGGTACAAATCCGACTGGTGCGTAATCACATTGATGTGATACGTAAAGGCGAAGATTCAAGAAATCAGAATTTCAATCGTAGCAGCTTTGTAGAGATAGCGACATTTAATTGCAACATCTATAGTTTCATTAATTAATTTGACAAAAGAATTAAAATAAGAATTCAATAAATTCTTAGGTCGGTGTATTCATAGTCCGTTCTAAGCGATATATTTATATAAAACCATCTTAAATACCCACAATCTTAAAATATCATGAACCAATCACAGAGCCGTATTAGTGTCTTAAGACGTTACTTAAGACAGTCTTGAAATAAGAACAGACTATGAATATCGACCTTACTATTGTTTTTTTATTATTGTAACTCGTCATATATAAATAATATATTGCTTTTTATAGCGAATATATCATAAACAAATTCCATTTTCTCAGCAGGATTTAGCCCGTGTTGCATCAATCCGACGAGCAATGGATCTTCTGTGCAGAGCCCGCAGAGCCCGGAATCTTCGGAATGGTCGATACCATCCTGCAACGGTTACACGAACAACGTGACACCTGTGTCGTCGCCATCAGGTCTGCGAAGCTCTCTATCAATGTTCTTCTCGCTCACTGGCATCACGTCCGAACAACAGACACCGTAATTGTTCTTAATGAAAATTTTTCGTCTCCTTTCGTCTCCTTTTTGCCTATCGCCCTCTCCTCTCATAAGAGAAAGGCATTGCCGTCGTGCGTGTTGGCACCTATCGACATATTTGGCGGAGTGCGCGATCGAATCTCCGCTCACGTTAACGATCCGTAATTTTGCGCCGATAAACTCACACACTGTCTCGTATACTCGCTTCGCGAAAGTAGTAGTGAAGTTTGTAGCTAGCTTCGATCACTTTGCTTTTCTTTCTCCCTCGTTCGCACGTTCTAAGCTCGCGCAAGTCGTACTTAAAAACTTATAATTAAAGCAGAATGTATTTCGCAGCTTCGTGGAACCTACGGAGGTGACACGTTTAATGTCGGCTGCAAGTTTTGGTTACGGTATATATCAACTGTGCGTGAGTCTCTTGCCACCGTCTGTGCTGAAAGTAATCCACTTCTTCGGCTTCGAGGGTAACAGGCAATCTGGTCTTACCGCCCTTATGTACGCACGACTTGGTGAAGATATGCGCGCACCGCTCGCCACGTGAGTGTATTATTTCGAATGACATATTTCGAACGTCTCCCTAAGTGTATTTTTACAAATCAATACACATAAAATAATTGTACACTTACATAAAATATTTAGTATCTTATAAGCATGGTATTTGTTGCTCTTTTCTTATATTGAATCTTCTTTTTTCACTTTGACTAAATGTACAACGTATGTTAGAGTATAAATATATCAATCTTCATGTTTGTTATACTCTTTTGCACAATATGACTGGTTAATATGCGACTATTTTATTGTAGATTAGCTCTACTTTGGTATCACACAATTGTACGTCCGTTTTTCGCGCTCGACGGATGCAATGTAAAAGCAGGCGTCGCTGCAGCGAAGCAGCTGATAACTGAATGCCATGCCGAATTCCAAAACTCTGCCCTTTTTCTCTTCTTCGCCGGCAGAATGGAACGCTTGGAGGTACTAATGAATAAATAATTGAGTACTAATAAACATTATCTTCTACAATTTTTTATAAATTTATTTTATATAAAATTATTCTTACTGATAATGAGCCTTCAGAATCCTACATTTACAATATTATTATTAAGATTTTTATTTACGAACATCTCTAGGTGCGTTCTGGTAGAAAGATATTTTTTGCACTTGATTGTACAGCTTAGTTTGTTGAAATTTTAATTCCATGTATTTTGACATCAATATAATATTATTCATTATTGCATGATCCGATCGTTTCGTAGACAAATGTTGATGGAGCGCTAGAAGCGTTCGGCAAAGCTGTGGAAGTTGCAACTCAAAGAGAAGTTAAACTGCTGTGTTTGCACGAGGTGGCTTGGTGCCATGTAATACGCTTGAACTACGACGAAGCGTATCGATCCTTATTGCAGTTACAGCAGCAGTCGAGATGGTCCAAGGGCTTCTACGCGTACTTAGCCATGGGTAACTTCAACATCGCCCCCACGCCTGAATAAGCAGACTCGGGTTTCTTCATTGTGCTACATTTGCAGTTTGTTGCGGAGCGAACGGCAAGTTCGATGTTCTCTTGTCGATGTACGGCAAGATCCTCCCGTGGTTCCACGAGACGAAAAGTGAGTCGCAACTCGACATTTTTATCATGCGCAGGATGCCGAAAATCGTCGATAAGGAGACCGGACATCCTTACACAGCTCTGTATTATAAATTATTCGTATACGAATCACTGTATTTGTGGAATGCCCTTCCGTCCTGTTCCACGGAATCGCTGCGGAAAATATCATATGGTAATAATAGATTTATTTTCAGTTCCATCCATTTTATATTCTGTAACGTGTAACCAATTTTATTTCAACACAGAAGTCGAGAAGACGGCTAAAAAATTGAGATGCCATTTAAATATTTTATGTTTTCTTAATTTTAAGCGCGAAAAAACGTCTTTATGTCTTACTTATCATATAACATTATTATCAGAATTTAAGGAAAATCATTCCGAAGAGCCAATGGTGGGTTTGACTGACCTTATTGAAGGCGCAGCATGTCTTTATCTGGGAGACACCGAAGTGGCCATTAAAAATTTCCGAAATTGTCTGAAACGTAGGTATCCGTCCAAGGACGAGTATGACCAGCACGTTAGTGCGTTTGCGCTGTATGAACTAGGAAGTAGCCTTAGTAACAATAACGTAAGTATACTGAATACACACATGTATACTCATCGTCTTTTTCGTTATTCCTTACGCAACTTTGTATCTCATATTTTAGAATCCTAACGAAGGCAAAAATTTCCTATTGAAAGCGCAAACTCAGTACAAAGATTACGATTTCGAAACTCGACTCAACTTGCGTATACATGCCGCCCTGAAAAATATATAGTGACGTTAATTCGTCGACATTTAAGCGTCCGATATTACATCACAATGTAAGATAGCTTTAGCATTGAAAAAAATATATTTACATTTGCATACAGTAACATTTTATGTATGTTACTATCGTCCAAGATCTTGTTATTTCGTTTAATAATAAAGATCAACGAAGATCAAATTTAAGGGAATCTACACCATAAATATGATTTTATGGATCTTATATATTTCATTTTATTAATATTATGCTTTATGCATAAATATCGATGCAAACATAATTTCATGTATGTAATTTCGAAGATGAAAGATATTTTAAAATATTATATCGTACAATTTATCACATTTATTTAGAGCGATAGATTTTATTTGCAAAAAATATGTTAAATTTTGCAGTAGAGCATAGCGATTTATACGAAGTGAATTACGAGTGTTATTTTATTCCGTCTAAAAAATATGTAGGTATAGGCAAACGGAATTGGATCGCATCTTTTTGCATGATTATTCGAGAAAGCTGTTTACTTGAAAAATCATGTATATATACATACATTGTCATACATTTACCCTGTACATATATCTTGTGTACACCTGCAAATATACAATAACATGAAAATAGGGTAAGAAAATATATTTGAATATTTCATCAAAATGAAATTTTCTTTTCACTCCAGAACTGTTTGATATTTGTTTATCGTTTTCACTCCACGTGTATTTCTTCCTTGTATACGGCAATTTACGTATCTCGAATCGCAATTCATCTTTTTGCAAAATATATCGATTATGTATACTACATACAGACGATACCGGTTGTCAATGGTACCAGTTGTCACCTAAGCTTTGACACATACGTTCAGCGAAAATACGTGCGATTACCACTCATAAGAAGTGTCGCCAATATCTAGTATAAATTAATTTTATTGACTCTTATTAGCGCGTCTCTTCTGAGAGAACTCGGGACACAATTGCGTAATGAAACGACGCCAATGAGTGCGCGGAATACCTTCTGTTGTGTTAATGCAGGGAATTGTCCGGGTACTCCAGTCAGTCAACGATCCGCTTGGTACACTAAACTCATCAAACCTTTTGCTTTCTGCGTCATTACGTCGATGCTCGGTACGAGATTTCATCTTGATAAATTAACTCATGAAAAATTTCGATTGATTCTCTTGATATCTCTATACGATCGGTTTGTGAATTTAATATAAATCTAATTCATAAGTCAATTTATAAAAAGCTCCGATATTTTTAGCGATGTCCGTATCCCACCTCTGCGATAAATATTCCGCAAGTGCGTCATTCAAAATGATCAAGGCAGACTTGGGAAATCTCAGATCTCATTTGGGTACTCTCTCGGTAATTGTTCGCTATCCTAATATTTTCCAAGCATAAACTTTTTTTACCTTAATATTATTGTACAATAAAATTGGCGCTTTTTCCGCAAAAAATTGCATTAGCTGGAGGTGAAGAATGTAATAGAGATGCGCAACGAACTGAAGAGCAAATTGAAGGAAGTGGGCAATGTGATTCCAAAAATGTCAGAAGCCATTCTCAACCTGAGGAACGAAGTGTTCGAGGGTAAGAAAGGTGCGGCGTATTAATGTTGACCGGATGCTACGCCTGGTGCAGTGGCATTTCTCTGACGTCAAATATATCGACTAAATAAATAGAGCGACGTATTGTGCTTACCCACATCGCAAGAGCTCACATGAGACAGAATGAAAGCCTTTCTCTTTGTATCATTCACGCGCGTCTAATTATTTATTATACATTTATTTTTATCTTTTTATTCGACAAACGATTTCGTTGTTTGTCAGTTTTTAATTATCACAAGTGCACGTTGCAACAGAGATGAGTCTGCATACAAAGAACTTGCTAAAGGCTTTGTCACCGGAGACCGTGAGAAATATGGTGAGAAATGAATTACAGACATATGATGCCGACAAAACGGGAAGAACAGATTACGCTCTTGAAAGTTCAGGTTCTATATTCAATAATCTATTTTTACGTAGCTTTTTTTATATAAAACGTATTAATTAAAGGGCGCTCTGATGCGACCCGCTAATAATCTCATGCGTAAGTAGGATACAAAGTGGCCTTTTTACTTTTTTTTTCAGTCGGCTTGAAAATAACTTGTAGTAATCTTTTTTGTAACTTTTTTGTAACTTTTCTCAGACTATCATACAATTTGAAATTTTATAAAAAAGATATGCATATATGCTTTTCGCAGTCGTAGAATTATCTCTCTTCTATTAATAGATGTTTTCTTGATAGTTTAAAAAATTTTTGAATAAAAAAGGATTGTAAGAGCATAATGATGCGTTGTTATACGGTCCTTTATTCGCAGGCGGTGCGATCCTTTCGACACGAGACACTGAACCTTACTCGATCGGTGCACCTGTGCTCAATCTATTCGGCATACCGCTTTGTCAACAGCAAAACACACCCCGAGCCATGATACAGGTTACCTGACTATAACTAATATTATTAATGTTCTGATCCCAAAGTATTTACCAGACTGGCGTTTTGCCGGGCGAATGCTGGGCCTTTAAAGGCAGCAGCGGCAGCGTGGTGATTCGATTACTTGGTCATGTGCACGTATCCGGAGTTAGTCTCGAGCACATCTCCTCATTGATATCTCCGACTGGGGAGACTGCCACGGCGCCTAAAGATTTTTCCGTTTGGGTGAGCTGATTATTATGTAACTATATATAACATCGTTTATAGTTTGTATATTGTATAATAT
This sequence comes from Aphaenogaster floridana, assembly GCA_003063835.1. Taxonomy (NCBI): domain Eukaryota; kingdom Metazoa; phylum Arthropoda; class Insecta; order Hymenoptera; family Formicidae; genus Aphaenogaster; species Aphaenogaster floridana. Next base: position 1,076,674 of record NJRP01000067.1, on the reverse strand, counting down.
TGTAATATTATAAATAAATATATCTAATATCTTAGTATGTACCATAGGTATCGTATTTGCTATTTTAAATAGCTGCCTGTTACTTTTATTAAGGCTATTCTACATCTATCGTAACGCTTTAATCGTAATCAATCGTACGAGTGGTCGTAATAGAAGAAGCTGTCGTAAACATTGTCTGTCTACATAAAATCGCAATGCGCTTTAAGAAGGCTGTATTCTCAATGGCTGTTGTAACGACAGACAAGCGTCGTAGTCGTAAGAGTTTAATTTAAATTGAGTCAACTCTTACGATGAGCTTACGACAGCTGTTACAACGAGCGTTACGATCGTCGTAAGAAGCTTACGATAGGTATTTACGATAGATTACGATAGATGTATATAGAATACACTGAAAGAAAAGCTTGGTTATAAAAATCCAGGCTTGATTAATGTTAGCAAGCACCTTGGTGAAATAGTTTCAACTAAACGTATAATAAGTATTACATAATTTAGTTGGCTCGACTAAACAAAATTTGCTCTTTTATAATTATTACAAATGTTTATAATTATTACAAAATGTTTTGTTATTATTATTATAATTGGTAATAATAATCAAATACTTCAAAAAAAGTATTACTAAATGCATCTCACAAGTTTACCAAGAATTTTTTTTAAGTATAGCCTTTATATATATATTGATTTTAGGGTTTGATGGATCTTGAAGATAAGAAGCCTTTCTCATTTGGCAGTTTTAAATACGACAATACTGGTTTGCCGTTGCAATATTTTGAAGTCCAGGTAGTATATTCAATACGATATGCTTTTATATAATTAACATTTATTGTTGCAATTCGCTCAATTGTCAATTTTTGTACTTAATTAAATGAAAAATTAATTGCAGAATCGAGCGAAAGAGGCATACGAGATAATTGAGTTGAAAATCCATTCTAATAGCGGTAATCCGGAGTACACATGTATCTACAGAATAAGAGTGCACGGTACACTTAGTGAAATATGAATGTATACATCAGGTACGTGAAAGTCATATTTCTCCTAAAATTATATATTTAATTCTATATAATTTAACCAAATAAAATTCAGCAAAAGACATTCAATGAAATGTAATTCGATGGAACTTACAATGGAATTTGTAATAATATTAATAATAATTTTATACAACAACAATAAGTTATCATCATAATTAACAGATTCTCGCGGATTGACCGGATGTACCGAGACAGTTTGCCACTTGATATCAAAAGATATTGTTAATTATAATATTGATTAGGTGTTGAATGTAAATCAGGGCGGTGGGTGGTTGCTCAATAAAAACAATAAGCCAGTTCAACGTAATCGTCGCTCGATTTATTACATTTGTACATATTTAGTTTTTCCCCTCGAACTCTACGCTATCTCGAATCTCTCCTCACGCGTTCTCCGTCGCACACGTATCCCACATTTTTATCATACTCTCTGGCTTTATATGGTGGAGCAAGGCCAAAGTTTCGCATCAACCATCAAGCGCATTCACGCAGGACATCAGGCAGACAGGAAAAGACGCTTTCCGGCGGTTCTACGGACACCAGCCGTTATCATATACCCCATTACCGTAATTAAAATAGCACGTTATATATCTCGGGACCGGCCGCGGCCCGATCTTGGCCTCTGCTTCTCTCTATTATGCTCAGGGGCCCTATTCTATACTTGGCTACCGACGATTATCGGTGTCGTTAGCGAGCGATAGCCTATGAGAGTTGCGCTTTTCACCAAGATTGTCCTTGCCATTGGCTGTCGCTAGTTAACGACACCGACAACCGTCGGTAGCCAAGTACAGAGCCCCAGTTTTGTATTTTTACGTTTTCATTAATTTGACGATTACGCACTGCCTTCTCTATGGGCGAAGAACAGACTCGAGAGGCACGCTGCGAGTTTCGATACGATATTTCTCTCTCCATCACGCGTGCACACATACGCACGATCGTAAAATTTTCTAACGACACTTTACTTTTCTCCATCCTTTTGACCCGATCTTTCTATGTATCTTTTTTTTATACAGTACGTAACTGCCGAACTATCGATACGTGTGCAGCTGATCGGCGAACTCGCGCACGATCGTAATCGGCGCGTATTTAGAGTAACTATAATTCGGAGGTCAGTCGTCTAACGCTATCGAGCTATCGAGAGCCGGTCGTGGTGCCGAAGAAACGCGAGTACATGTACATAAGCATATGGATACGAGATTATCTATGTACTTTCCTTAAAATGTCTACAGCCGGATCTAGACCAAGCAAACAAACATGAATGAACAACTTGCTCTAATGAATGCAAATGGCGCTGCCTTGTTCATTCGCGTTTGTTCGTGCTTATTATTTGGTCTGGATACGACTTAACATGATCTGATAGCAATTTGGAATCGCTCGTTGCTTCTCACTATGCTTACTATCTTTTTCTTTTGTGCTACGTCGTTTCCAGTTGAAATTTATCCATCAGAATGGCAAAGATAATCACTGAATTGCTACATATTCTTTTTAAATCTTAAAGCTTGTGAATTTGTAAAAGTTTCAAGTCTTAATTTCTCTTTCACATAATGACACAAAGTTCCAAACTGTATAAATCATACATTTCATTTATACACTATTTCAAATATATCGATCATTTTAGAAATAATTAATTTAGTGTGTAATTCATGAGAAAATATCATCGAAAGTATTCAAGAAACGAGATATAATGGAGTTAACTTACTATATAATATAAATTTTCTTATGCACGTTATAAGAAACTATTCTTCTAAACAGCAAATTCTCAGCCATTCTGATGTTAAGCGCAACTCCATAGAACCACTATGCGTTCACGAAAATGTTTCCAACGAAGACTCAATGATGGAGTCCAATTGTTCCGATCAGCATTGGACCAGGAATTCCACTTAAACTCAACGCAAAAACGTCGCTCAACTCGAAATTTTATTAGGCTTTTTAAATGAAACGCAGTATCGATCGAGCGATCGATCGATCGATGATTACTACTAATTTTTTTTCAAGCGATATGACACGCTCGGCGCGTCTGAACATGATTTTAGCGACTACACCTTCGACCCGACGAAGGGTGGTTGGAGTCGTCGGTCGCCCTTTCGCAACTGAAAAAAAAGAACGCGGGCACCACCACCGCACGAAGGTTCGTCAACGCTCGTAAAAGGCATAGAGTTGTTTATTCTTACTTCTTTTTTTTTTGTTAGATTTACTTCGACAATCGTTAAATATATTACCGCACGCGGTAGTATCAAAATAAACCACACCAAGTGTAGAGTATAGAATATTCGTAGGTGTATGTATGTACAGTATAGAGTTTCTATTTATCTTTGTTTTGTCTCTCTATTTTTACGCCCCACGAAAGCCACCGAAACATTGGTTTTCGTTTTATTAAAAAGTCAGCTACATTCCTAAATTGTTGCTGTTCCTTGCTGCCGCTGTTGTTACTGCTGCTGCTGCTGATGTTACGATTTCATTCTGATATTTGCTGTTACCGTTAGGAAATACACTACGATTAAAGTATATCACAGATGTCAACGAGAAGAACGCTCTAGTGTGTGAAAAGAGTGAAGTGAACGAAACGAAGATAAATCACGATTCTCGAACGCCGATTGTCCAATAATCGTCACAATTGATCGATCGAATCTTTAATTTCAGTTAAAAGAAATTATATAATCATGAAAAAATCAAAGTCTCTTTATTATTCCAATATTCAAATGTAAGATCAATAATAATTATCATGTCCTTTTTCTAAACTCTAAATGAATTTGAATTTATATATATCTGATTATTCTAGTTAAAAGATCAGACACGTGTATATATAATCGCAAAAAATTCACCTCAGTCCAATTTGGTCAATTAATTATCATTCTTGTTAGTCGATCCAATGACTAGAATTCAAACCGCATCGATCGATTGTAGACGTCTTTGATTTTCAATCGGCGAACCGCGCGCAATTTTTAAGAGTTAGAGAATAAGGAAAGGCGAGACAGTGTGGTCCAATTAATTGCAGTTTTGTCGCGTAGATTCGACATAAGATCTAGCTATAAACTACTGAAATTCTCTCTCTCTCTCTTCCTAATTTTTATCGACGCAATCTACGTCGTTCTTCTTTCTACCAATTCCTACGAATCGACTTCCATCGACGCTTCGGAAACGGAACAATGAGGTCAGTTCCGTTGGCAATAAGAGATTGTCATAGGTTTTTAAGCTGCGTGATGCGCGTATATAGCGCGTTTTGCGTAGCCGTTTTGCGCTACACATTGGTAGATTGTCCTAATTACATCATGCTGTTCGCGCGATCGTATCTCGTTTACGCAATGCGCGGGATATTCTTTTCGTACTCTCTATCTCGCTCCTTCTCCCAAAAGTTCAACCTCTCTCTAAATGCTCGACTTGTTCGTTTTGGCAAGTTCACGGCGGCGAAGTGACTAGAATATAACGACTATATTGTCATGCACTACAGTCTTTCTTAGAGCCCTTTCTCAAATCCCTCCTACGATCTTCCACCATGGTGTTTTTCCGCCGTGGAGTGTATACCATGTGTATAACATGTGTGTACTGTGTTTCATCCCTTCGAAACATCCCGTACGTACAACTAGAGACTACATCGGCTGGTTCGCCCTGGATTAAGAGGGATCCAACGATTCACCGGTGGAGGACGGTCTCTCGGGTGTCTCTTTGCTTTCGTCCGTGCCGCCACTGCCTCTACCGTTTCGCATCGTCGTAGTGGAGGAGACGGTGGTCGAGGCGTCCATGGCCTCTTCGTCGCGCAATCTGCCACCGCGCCGTTGTCCGTTGCTGCTGCTCGCCGAGTCTGTGTCGTCCACATATATCCTTACATCAGATCCGATGGCGCCGCCTTCGCCGATGTGCACCCCACCGCCGTTGCCGCTGCCGTTACCACTGCCGTTGCCGCTCCGGCTACCGCTACCATTGCCGCTACCGTTGCTGATGCTGCCAGCCGCGCCGGCACTAACGGCAACGCTTAGGCTGGCGACAGCGCTGAGACTACCGGCGACGCTTAGGCTGCCGGTGCCGGTGCTTTCGCTGGTGTTGCCACACGGCGATGGGACTTCGTCGGATCTATCCTCGGTGGTGACATAGATATGGCTGTAACCCTCACCGCGGATCATCGCGCTGTACTGATCGCTGGCGATGCTGGTGGTGGTGGACGCGCCGGTGGCGTCGTGTGTCTTCAGCTTGGACGGCCTCCTCTCGTTGATAACGGACTGCACATCGAGGTCTTCTTGGGGCGCCGTCGGCGCCATCATCGTCGGGCGTCTTCTCTCCTCTGTCTTTATCTTTGGTTCTTCTAGTCGAGCTTTGCCGCCGGCATAGCCATTCGCGATACTGGGCGTTCGTGTGCTGCTAGTACCAGCGCCCGCGCTTGCACTTGCGCTCGTATCTGATTGCGTCGGTGATTGTGTTTCGCTCGATGTCCGGCGACTCATCGTCGCCTTGGACGGGTAGATCTCGGCGGTCGGCATGAGGTAACGATCGCTGGTCAATTTCGGAGGGACGTTCAGGGTACTGCTTGAGCCGGTGGAAATGACCAGGGAGGGACTGGTCGACGGCTTACTCACGGTTAACAGAGACTTGTTCTCACGCGATTCACTAGTGATCGGCTGCAAAATTGATGTTGATCGTATAATCATACTGATGTCCCAATTCATTAATTTTGGATGATAATTTTTGTAAACGTCAGAACAAACTTTTTGTTGAGAGATAGATAGATAAAGGTGTTTATTAATATTCTAGGGTAAGCCTTCTAAGAACATAAAAAATGACAACTAAAAAGAAAACAAAAAAAACGGTAATAAAAATAATACAAAATAAGAGAAAGAGAGAATTTTATTATATCTATATCATTCTCATACTGTAAAGATAAATAATAACGGAAAATCTATTCGCTGAATCAAATAGGCAAAGGATATTTTGATCTTTTTTCATGATAATTTATGGTGTGGTCAATGCCACTTGCTTCTTTTTTACTATACGAAATCTGAATCTATATTATCGGAATATGATTTCTTACCGGCAACTTTTGACGTTGTACGCGACTGACGTCTTGACTAGTTGTGGCGTAGCTGCGATGTGGAATAATTCGAGGCACGCTCAAATTGCTCACAGGCTTCTCAAAGACTTCGGCGACCTCGAAGTGCATTGGCAGCAGTGACCTTCGTTGATGATGGCTCGAATGGAAGGTTTGCCGACGTTTTGACTTAAACTTGGACGGTCTTGAACTCGAACTGCGGTAATACGAATTGCGACGTTTCTCGTCCAAGGACACGGAAATCGAGGCATCTGGAAAATATAAAAGCCAATTAGTTTTGTAATGAGACGCGATAGCAGAGAAAAAGATATAATATTGCAATATTACAATAATCAGCCTATAAATAGTTAATAACGCCCTCACCATCGATGTTTCTCTCCCTCGGTGGATTGTAAATAAAATTTGCAGGTAAAGACCGAACTTTGGCCAATCCTGGTCTCGCGGCATGTATTTTTTCATTTACCACCATTGATTCGCGTTCCTTATCATCATCATCGTCATCTTCATCGCCATCTATTCTACCATTCATCGCTACGTCATCCTCATCTTCTTCCTCAAGGAGTTCTTCTTGCTCCGCCGCTAATTCTCTCTCTAACTGCGTTTCCATATCGAGCTCGTCTTCCATCTGGAAAATTAAAATATTATATTTCTCGTAATTAAAGTAAAGTCAAATCTATTATATATACATTGTCCGAAAACATTACCTGTTTGTGACTTTCCTCCAGATGTTTCATCAGCACAGCGACGACGACGTTTACCAGTACAAATTGCGCCATCAAAACAAAAATCACGAAAAATATCGGTGCAATGATGGTGCTCACGCAACAATTTTTAACACAGTCCGCTGCATCATCGCAATCGTCCCTCAGCGTGTCCTTCATGATTCCATTCCAGTTGTCACCAGTGGCGACACGGAAAAGCGTCAAAAAGGCCATGCCAAAGTTACTAAAATGCGCGTGCTCGCCAAGACCTTGGCAAGGCATCTCATCATTGCATTCTGTGTGACAAATTAACATCATTCAATTTAAGTTAATCTTTTCTTGTGTAAATCTATGCAAGCAATATTTTTTTATAACACATTACCAATGTTTAAATTCTTGTAATCACATTGTAATCACAAGAATCATATCTAAGGAAAGAATCATATCTAATTTATCACAAAGATTACACTGTCCGACAAATTAAAATTTTTTTTAAACCACGAACCAGATAAGACAAGGTGATTCTTATAGATTCGAGCAATTTTATTTGCGGATTTGTTTTCAGCGACAAAAATCTATAAGAATCACCTTGTCTGATTTGTGGTCTAAAATCCGTGTCGGACAATGTTATCCGAATAGTTCGTATAATTACATAAACGTGCGTCTTTCTTGTTAAATCTATGCTTAGGAAAAATTCTCATTAACTAAAACGTCAAACTTAAAAAATTATTACATTATAAAGAACTTTTCTAAAGTTATCCAGCTATTATTATGGTCTCACAAGAGCTAATTAAATTTATGTCAGAGTAACAATTACCTAGTCGCCCGAAGAGTTCCACCCCTAGAGCAGCAAATATAAAGAAAAGTAAAAAAAATAACAGCCCCAGATTGCCGACCTGCGGTAATGCCTGCATCACTGTGTCCAAGAGGGCACGTATGCCCTTTGCCATTTTCAAAAGTTTTAACACCCGAGCTATTCGCAACACTCGCATTACGCGAATTATTGTGGGATTAATGGGGATAATTTTAGATTCGACCTCTTCTAGCACGATGCCAACTACTGATAGTATCACTATCCCCACGTCCAATTGGTTCCACCTACAAGAAGAACACTATTAGAACCTTCTTTCTTATGAGACTATTGGTAACGTTGCGCTTATCTTACAATCAACGACGTGATTCTTAATAAAGGTTCGTAAAAATACTGAAAAAAGAAGGCTTACTTATCCTTCAGATAAAGATGCGCGCCGAGTGCGACAAGTTTCATGAAGGATTCGAGAATGAAGACGGCGGTGAAGAAGTAATTAAAAATCTTCAATGCGTAAGTGAGTGCTTTCGGCATCATATAAAATTCCATCGCCATCGTGACGACATTGAGACCGATAACGGCGGCAATCGCCAGATCGAAGTACTTGGACGTCACAACGTTGTGGACGAACAGCCGTGACTTGGAATAATGGGTGTAATACGGCGGCTCATGCATCTCTGAAAATTATCATCATTGCATATACACCAGCATCTTTCGATGCATAATCTGCTGCGTGATGTAGAAGTGGAATTAACCTAGTTGACCCGGCGGCCACTCACTTCGTCTCTTTTTCTCCATCTGCAACGCGCGCTTGGCCGCCCTTCGCACGCGTTCTTCTTTCTCCTGTTCCTCGCGGCACCTATGAAAATTCTCGACCACCACGCCGACGAACATATTCAGCACGAAGAAACCCACCAGCAATATGAACGCGATGAAATATAATAATCGCCACTCGGAATAATTTTCGATAGGCTGCAATCAATTCCATTTCGTCAGATCGTTGGAAATTACTCGAGTACTTGAATTCAATTATATTTTTTATAGCATGCATAATGAAACATATAAATAAAGCGGCACTGCTTCGAACACACTTCGAAGATTATCATGCTGCAAATTGAAACATCTGCTTATCCAAATCAGAATTAGTGGAAAAATATCTTTGAGATCAACTGATAAAGAAATATTGGCAGAGGAAAAAAATATTTATTCTTACTCGTTGTGATTTTCTCACCTGCTGGTCGACTCCGACAGCATCTAGACCGGTATACATGATGTTCACCCATCCATCTCGCGACGATAAAACGAACAACGACATAAGGGCTTTGCCAAGATCGTCGAAATTGTACTTTCTGTTCAGCCACAGGTTTCGCTTGTCGGCCAGGCAGTCCGTTTTATTGCGTACGTTCTTGATATCGGGGCCTTCGCAATAATAGAACGCACCCTTGAACAGCTGTACCCCAAGAATACCAAAGATCACGAAAAACGTGCAGCAAATGAGAACGATGTTGCCGATGGGCCGTAATGAAGACAGCAACGTTTGAACGACCAGTTTTAAGCCAGGTGCACGATTGATGACTCGCAGAGGTCTCAATGATCTCAGTAACCTAAATACCTACATTTTTTCACAGATTGATTGAAGAAAGGCATATTACATCAGCATTAATTTTTAATAAAATTTAATCTATTTATACATATTTATCATAATTTTATTTATTCTCAATGTTAAACATCGTCAAATAAATGGAAGCAGTTGTATTAATTTCCATCAGGACAGTATTTACCCGGGTAAAAATTTGAATACCATCCGTTTACGTTAGCCAGAATTGCCGTCCTAGTGAGAATTAAAAAGTATAGCATATTTATTGAAAAATAATGATAGACTTACTCTTAATATGCCAAATATTCTGGGGCTACTGGACGAGAGCAACGACATCGATAGATCAATTATAGAAATGATAACAAGAGATCCGTCCATAATATTCCAACCTGATGTAAAATAAGCATCTGGACCATACAACATACTCGTTGCCACAACCTAAAAGAATATTGAAATGCACAATTTTATAATTATGACAATTTCTCTCTCTTTCATTCTTTCTCAGTTAAAAACAAAATTTTATTTGAGACATTAGTTTTGTTCAAAATTATTGTATGGGTGTTTATAAAATTTACCTTAATAAACATCTCAATGGCGAAAACGCCAGTAAAAATATAATTCGCGCTGGATAGGAAAACTCTCTCACGACTGTCCGGTGGTATATTCGGTCGTTCCATCGCCAGAGTAATGCAATTTAACCCGATAAATAAGAGTACCACGTTGTCAAACCATTTTTGATCTACGAACCATTGACACAAGATGCGAAATCTGAAGCATCGAGAAAGTTATGAATTGTATATCACATATTCTCTAGTTGTATTAAAAATTTGCTAATTATTTATTCAAGCTTAATTTAATACATATAATAGAATCATGTTATCTTTACTGCTCAATTTATTCTATTACATTTTTATTATTCTTTATTATTATATCCCTGTCATAGCATCTCTCGTTCGTTTATAATATTACCTGTTGTTTGGTGGGAATAAATACAGAGAATAATTTTCGCGCTCCTGCAGGCAGCCCTTAGGTTCGAAAAACATGAATATCTTTTTGATTTTCTCGATGCTGCTCGCACTACCATGACCGTTCGATGGCGGTGTTTGCTCGTCACCAGTTCTCGGGCGTTCCTCTTCTTGTTCGTGAAATCGTTTGATTCTCGGCAGTGGACCGGTCTCCATCGAGAGATTGTTGATTGTACGTGGGGTTGAGGACGGCGCGAGCATCTCGTCCAACGGCAGCGTCTTTCTCGTGGACGTCTGGACATTCTCATATCCGCGCAGTGAATTCCTCCTCGAAAGCTCGCCGATCCATCGCATCTGCAAATCGCGACGTTCCAATAATCGTATTCTATAGAGATTCGTGGAAAACTCTTCTCTTTTAGTCGCTTAAAATCAAGATTGTAACATATAAAATGTAATGTTTATATAATTATACATGATGATTTATTGTTGTTATAATATTTTATGCAGCACCTTTTAATAGTTAAAAACATGTCGGTAACACAGCGGTAAAATCAACACGAAAGTAAAACAATAATTTATGATTTGGCATATGTTAACAAAGATCGTGTCGCAACTTACCTGATTAGGCGTAACTGTATAACGACGAATCGACCATGGGCCATGGCTTTCGAGCGAATTATTAGGACTCAAACTACGATTATTGCTTGTCAGGACGGTAGTTCGATTATTGGGTGCATCGCGTTGCGTATCGTTTCTTATCGAACCATGTAAATAACCGCCATTAAATCTGCAAGAGAAGTTATATTTTATATTTATTGTTAATATTACAACTATTACTACATCATGATATTGATTTTATTATTTCTGTATTAATTTAACACGTATGAAAAACTAACAAAAATTTTGCGTAATCTAAAATAGCGATTCCGCAAATTTGCTTTGGGATAATGTTTTTATCGTCTTACGTTAGATTGGATCCAACGAGAGTACTGCGCCCATTATTAAGTACAGTAGTATGGCCGGTATGCTCGTCATCGCTTTGCGACCATCGCTTCCTCCGCAAAGATGGCCGTGACAAGCGCCACGAGTATCCTCTTTGTACCCTCGGCGGACTGAAGTGAAAAGAAGGGGTATTAGAAAAAAGAGAACGGTATTTAATGCCACCAAGAAATGATGAAATGCAAATACCTAGAACTCGAGTCCCTCGTTGAGGGATTAACAACGGCCGTAACAAGGCTTATGCGTCTTGGGAATTGACCAGCTATTAAGTTATTCGTCGGTATTTTGTTGGATACGTCGGGCAGCTTTAGCAACCCCGAGGGTATACTGCATTGACTCTGCGAATACAAAAAGCACTCATTATCATATTTTCTCGTAACGCGTACCCTGGTAAAAAATTTTTCATATATAAATATGTATATACATATTTCATACATAATTATATATGTTTATATATCTTTATATATGTTTATATCTATTAATATATATTTATATATGAAAAATTGTTTACCGGGCGTACGCTTCACAACCTAATATTCTAACAAAATACAGCAGAAAACCTTTCAAATTCAAAATCATATGATAACTTCATCGAGATATTGACTGATCAAATTTGATATAAAAAAGAAAAACGGAAAAATTTCTATTTTCAAGTACAAACGCGAATGTTCCGTTATATCAATCGCGCAACGAAAATTTCCGTCTGCGTGTAATAACGATGAGTTTTTTTTATTGAAATTACACAACGTACACCAGATCGATCGATGGACTCGATTGAAAGGGCAGCAGCCGGATAAACTGCACGGCAATTGAGGTCTCTGTAGCCGACGTCCAACGTGGTGTTCGGGGAGTCTTGAGGAGTAGCTGCCGTATGAGTGATTATCGGCGGCTGACCCGCCACACCCATCATCTTGCTCTCTTTCTGGATATTGCACTTGGGTTCATCGATCCGCTGCTTCCACACGCTGTTCTGCTTTTCCCTGTTGTCCTTGTACTTCCTAAGCTCCTCCGCACTCTGCCACGAGTTCTTTTGATCCTGCAAATCGCGCAAGGGAAAATTAGTGCCGTGTAAAACTGAGATAAATCATTTTATTAGATAAATCTCGTTTGTGATAACTTTACCCGTACTTCTCTAAACAGCCAATGCAATGAGTAATGTACACAAAACTCGGAAATTATATTTTTTCGCATATTTGATTCATGCCTTGAATATATTAAATATTTTATGAATCTTTATAGAGTATTACATTGGTCCTTTCTCGTAAAAGGTTCGGAAAAAGTCGAGCAAAAAGAATATTCCAAAATAGGGTCGACCTTTGCAATCAATCTTCTCCGCGTGTCAGAAAACGGGGAATAAACGAGCGTAGTATACGGGATTTATTTATTTGGAGCGACCGCGAGCAACTACCTGGGTATACGTATCGCTGTCAGAGATCGAATGTGATCCCGATACTCTCGACGATCCATCCTCGCTGCCCATTCCAGCTTCTTTTGCAGCGAGTCTTTTCGCCCATTCTCTCTGCTCTCGTTCTCTCCTCTCGTTTCTCTGCAAAATACACCATCAGTTATTATATTCTTCATATATTTGCAATAAATTAAATTTTCATAAATATAAATATATTTAAGACAATTCCTTCTGCAATATAAAACACTCAGATTAAATTCTTAACACAGAAGACTTAAATAAATGTCATGTACTTATGTGTGCCTTCTGCATTACACGTCAGATACTGAATAAAAAAATAATGTATTATTTTCTAATTCTTACCTCCGACGAAAAACCTTCAACGAGAATGGCGACCAGAAGATTAAAGAGGACGTAGTTGCCGAAGGTCATCAACGCTACGAAATAGAGTGCAGCCCAGTGAGAAGTTTTCTGCATGCCGTTGAAAAGGACGACGTTCCAATCTTCCTGTGTGAGGATCTATATAAAAAGAAGAATGGGAAGAGACTCCCGCTGCATATAAAATGGCGTAGATATCCACACTTATTTGATAAGGCACGTGATCGGCAAGACGTTCTTTCTTTCGAAGCGTGCTAAAATTAATGAAGTGTAAAACATGCTCGCGGATGAAAAAATTTTTATGTCTTTGATTAAGATTCAAATTGTATGTGTGTGTGTGTGTGTGTGTGTGTGTGTGTGTGTGTGTGTGTGTGTGTGTGTGTGTGTGTGTGTGTGTGTGTGTGTGTGTGTTTGCAAGATATAATGAATACGGTCAACTAATTGAAATCATTGGACAAATGGAACAATGTAATGAGCTTGCAGTAATAGAATTAATTATAACAACGTTATGATACCATTATGCATAATTATAAATGTATATTCATCAACACTTTAAGATTTTATATAGTATCTATTAACTTGGTCGTTAGAATATTAATATGTTGGTGTCAACAATTTTAATTACGCTATTTCGAGTATTGAATTATACACTATGTTAGATACAGTTATTTACATTTATGTGAAATTGAACGGTGAAATATAGAAGTATATTAAACAACTTGATATGATTTGCATTAACTAGATTCGGAGGCAAACAGTTTATTTTTACAGAATATTCTTTAAATCGTTTTTATTAAAACCATTTGGATACATGCAATCGCGAGAGATCGGCGTACAAAACGAGTCGGCATTGCATCCGCACCGCATCCAAATACTCAATAGAGACGCACGAAACGTTTTGCCAACCAGTGTCGCAATACTTCGTAAAAATGCATGCGTAGTGTTTTTACGAATTTCTCTTTGCAAGAGCTTTCGTATCTACCCACGTATTCGTCTATCTATCTTTATCAACTCTCCAGTCTATCTTCTACTTCTCCTTCTAGCCTGATAACGTTACACGCTGTCCACAATTTAAAAAAATCATCAACATTTAAAGGAAATTAATTTAACGTTCTGAACAGTTAGCATTGAGTGTTAGCAGGATTGTTATTTACATGCGCAAGAAATACATCGTAGTAGCTGTTAATAGTATTCCATCAAATTCGAATTTAAACAACTTCCACGCGTACAATGACACAAGAATAAGATTCAACGATACAATTAGAATGCAACTGTCGACATATTCATTATTCAATTTATTAACATTTATTAACGTTACTCTTTTTAAGTTATTGTACAAGTATCCAGGGTTGGGAACGTTACTCTAAAAAAGTAACGCGTTACCGTTACCGTTACTTTTTGTAAAAAGTAACTCGTTACCGTTACTCGTTACTAATTTTAAAAAGTAACGCGTTACCGTTACCGTTACTTAGAAAGTAACGTTTCGTTACTTTTTTCGTTACTTTTTTGAAATGCTAAAGTAAGATGTTAGATTATAAAATTACATTATTTATAATAATCAAAATTAAAACTTGAAACTCTAAACAAGTTTCTATATAGCAAGCCTTTTTATATTAAACTTAACTAATAATTCTTCTAATTCTTTATATTAATATCTTTATTTTTTAGTATACTTATCTTTATAGGAATTTATATTGTAATTCACAAATGTCATTTTGTCAAAACTTTTAATCAATAATGCGCACGACCAGCGCGCGATCTATTGAACAGATATAAAAGATAATAGGAAACTAAAGTAACGATAAAAGTAACGGCTGAATTCATTACCATTACTGTAAAAAAGTAACGATCGTTACCGAAAAAAAGTAACAAAAACGGTAACGGCGTTACAAGTAACGCGTTACTTCCCAACCCTGCAAGTATCTATTATCGCGAATGAACATAGAGGTGTGCCATTGATATATAATACTAATTAATTTTGCATTGACAAATTTAGGACGTTATCGATATGCCATCAGACTGCATCGTAGAATACAGATGTAAACGGAAACACGTGATAGAAAGGTAGAAGCTCGTTCGAGCGGCTTCTGCAGCACATTAGTTGCTTTACATGGATGACGCGTGTGCTGAATCGAGATCACAACACACTCGTGGGTAGAGTCGTCGTCGCGCAGTTTGATCTGCACGAGCAAGTGAAATGGTGAACGTGAACGTCGACATGTATACGTATATACCGATTGCACGCATGTTAAATACAAAGCAACCATTAAAGGCTCTGTCACTCGGCACGGATAACAAAGAGAGAAAAATGGACAAAGCGTAGGCGGGCTTAGGGGACAGTGGGATCAGATGTCGGGGACCGTTTGCTCAACACGAAGAAATATATGTATATATACATATATATATATACGATCCGGCGATCTGTACAGAGAGAGAAAACGTGGACACGAACATAGGTAGGAGGAAAAAGACCGTGTACAAAATTGGCTACGCATATATACGTGTATGTCGCTTTAAACATGTAAAAAAACCGTTATGATATAGTGTTAAGTGAGGGAGGAACAGTGGTACCTGAAAAACAGTGACTAGTGCCCAGACGATGTCGTTGAAATGTTTGCGATCACAGCGACACAATGGGTGCCGCGAGACCACCTCGGCACAGGTGCAGGGCCGACTCCGGTCCGCCCACATGCAAAACTTACCCCCGAACAGGTACATCCCTAGGATGCTGCAACCGAGACAATCCGCTGGCCTAAAGTATCTCCGCGATAGAGATTCAACAATAGGATGAGGTAAGACCGGTTAACGGGATTGGGACTTGGTACGATCGCCGTTCAGTGTCTCCGTTCTCACCGTACTATATATATATATAGTGACCTCGTCATTCAAGTAATTAATTATGCAGGAAGTATAATTAATTAACTTTTATATCCGGTCATAAAAACCGCTGTTACGTCAGTGGCATTTGGGTGCAAATATTGTACGAACATTGACGTCATTAATGTCGATCACTAGCATTTTTGCATCAATTGGCAGCTGACAGCTAACGGAGTTGGTGATCTATGAAATACGTCCGGATAAAAAATATAAAAATTTAGCGTAAAATAGCGCATCGTTTTCTATTTGTTTAACACACATGATCGTATAACAGCTCGATTTTTAGTTAGCTCTTTGGAGTGTCAGTATGCACGATAAAAATGTTTGTTAAGTAAATTGCTTTTACCCGTATCAGTCTATAGTTAGTTATTTTTGTGCTTAAATGCTCAAAGTAACGATCTAGGTTTAAAGCTCATATTTTAAAAATACTTTCACAAAGAGAAATGTCTATTTTTAACTCTTATTGTGTATGTGTGTGCGATACGAGATTTTTTCCATTTTTCCATTCATCGTGCCAATAGATATATATTACAGATATAAATATCTGACTTTAACACTTTTATATCTCGTAAACCATATTATATAGCATAAAATTTTTAAGTAATACTGAAATATTGTTACATACACACATATTGAATTAATATCCAAAAACTTAAATTTATTGCAAAAACGCGTTTTCTCTCAAATTACAAAATTTTTAGTTACTATTTAAAGGTGTATGATTTGTAAATTTTGAAAAATTTTAATATTTCTCAAACTTACTTTTCTTTGCATCAAGAGGTTTTAAACTGATTTAAAATTGATTTTAATAGATTCGGCTTTTGGAGAACGGAGGCACTGTGTATCGGTAAGGGATTAAGCAACTGTGTTGGACAAAACAGCGAAAACGACTGTCACTCGAAGCTCGTATAGTCACATTCTGCAAGTTCGGCGTGTCAGTATATATAATATAAATATATGTATTTTGTATATTTGCAACAATACAGGCGAATGCGTGTAAAGGTATACATTTATGGATTGTGGACGGATCGTATCGACTGTGTGCGGTTGTAACGGGCTTCATACGACGGGACGGAGCAAGGAACAAGAACCAAAAAATTCAAAAAATTAGTTATCTTTTTCTCAAAGAATAATTATAAAATTTCTTTATCAAAAAGCACATTTAATTCTTCCTGAAATTACCCGATGAAGTGTCAATGTAAATCAGACATTTCATATGCGTTCGCATACGTCATATAATCACTCGATGTAATGCGTCATAGGAGCATATTAATTGTTTAATGTTTCACGCGGGCAATCAATAATGCTAATTTTAGGACGCGCGTTGAAACAATAATTGACTTTAACGCGACGTGACATCTGGTCTGCGGAAGTCATAACAAACAGTTATTCGGGCGCGTTCGCAAAAGAATTATCTGTCAAGCCTGTCAGTTGTATTACGTCAGCTGATTTTTCTTGCGAATTTCGTTTCGTTGACGTTGAAGCGAAGTCGGGGGCGCCGAACGCGGGCAAATATGACGAGCTTTAAATCAACGCCCGGGTCGACAGATATCCGCACACACTTTACGAATGTAAACTGGCGTGAAAATAAACGGGGCGGAAAGAGATCTCCGGGAACGCGGTCGCGAAGAGAAAAGAATAGTGGAGGAAATAAGGCACCTGCCGTTGCAGAATGTCACGGCGAACGTTTGCGAGAGAGGGGAAAAAGGGATAATTGCCACAAGCGTAAATATATAATCCTCTAATACGCAAATATGGTATAATATGTATTACGGCGTATATATGTATTTCGTTTTAGCGAGTATTTACAAAAGGTACGCACAAATCTACCGAGACTGCTGATGTTAGTACGATATTACGTGCCTTGCGCGATCTACCTGGCTCGTATCTCTAAGATTATGTAAAAAGAAATTGTGTCTCTCTCTACGACTAAAAAATATCTAGTTGGTAGCCTCTCGGACTACCGTAATGACTTGATAACTTAGGCTACCAAAGCTGGATCAAATTTGATCCAACTTTTAAAAAGCATTCTCTTTCCTGGAATATGTATATATTTAGCAAGAAAATATGTAATAATAATTTTAAATGAGTATTTACTTTTAAATAGATGCAGATACGTGCGGTAACATAAAAATGGTAAACAAGAGTAAAAGCTGTTTAATTATTCGGAAATTTCTGAAATCTGTGTGTTGAGCCTTATCTAGCCCGTACATTAGTTCACATCGAAAGTAAAAACGCGTTCTGTTCGTGTTATTTATGTGCGATGGACACGGAGTCTCATCTCAGGTCCTCAGGTGTTTAATTATCAAGGACCTGCTGACGCGGCGATTCTCCTGTCGGGTCGAGTCGATATTTCACGCACGCATTGTATAACCCGGGACGAAGTTCTTTTTGCGCTCGAGTCGTCGTGGGCGTTTAAAAGAGAAAGTGACAGAAAAGTTACGGATAGAACGAATAAGAGAAGAAGAAGAGAAAGAGAGAGGTAGAGAGGACAGTAAGAAGAGAAGTGTAATGTCATAAGTGGTGAGGTGAAGTATAGTGAAGTATAGTGAAGTATAGTGAAGTATAGTGAAGTATAGTGAAGTACAGGGGAGACAAAGAGAAATAAGCGTGTGACAGAACAGTTTATTGTGCTACACTGTTAAAAACGTGTGACGTGATATCGAGGCGTCGTTCATGTACGTTTAGAGTGCGTAATTATTGTAGGTGAAGTGTGTGAAGAGGCACGAACGCCGAGGCACAAGTTGCTGGCTCGGCGTGATCTCACTTCTAATTTTGCAGAGAATCAGAGAACACGACTCGCGCGCTACTTGTTGGTGTCGCCGCGATGTCACGAGAACCGACATACAAGAAATCGGTTGCCGCTGGTCGCGGTGCTTCTTTTTAGCAGTGTAACTGGCAGAAATCTGTAGTGAGATACATGAATGTCGATTCTTCGTGAGGAGACGTAATGTGCAGCCAGTTGTGATATATACGCGCGGTACAAAAAGACGACGGCAACAACAACGACGACAACGGCGACCAAATGCCTAAGAAGACATATCGCATGCAAAGCAATTTGCGCAACACGCGTGTTGCAGCGATATGAGCCAGGCAAGAGTCTCATTTCTGTCGATATATTGGCAGTCCAAGCCAGGACAAAGAGCCAACCCTGGGATCGCCGGGTAATCCTAGAACGGCCATTTACCGTGTCATTTCGGCAGGATATGGCGTGTCCGGGCAATCCTAGGGTAGCTGCCAAACAACACAAATATTCCAAGCACGTTCAGAAAAACATCGATTTGTCTTCTAGACAACTTTATCGTGTCTTTCTCAAATTTTTGTTATCTCATTTCACTCATAATTTAGATGTTTGTATTATTTGCGTTGTTGTTGGACACGCATAATGGATATTTTTTGTCCATCGATATGCGACGAACATATGGAAACAATTGTGATCGAATTTTTCAGACTTATATATTAGAACTCTACTAAATCAAGTGTGATCCTGTTTCCATCATTCGAAATGGCTTCGAGACTCTATCAGCAAAATTTCTGTACATCGGCTTTCGGTGTTTCCTATGTTGTTAAAGACTCCGATGGCGCAACGGATATTATAACTACTCTGATAACATCAATATAAAAGTAACATCAACATCGCCGATACGGGGATAAGCGAATGAGTATGCAAAGCGTTTAAGCAGAGTTTTCTTGATGCCTGAGCGAAAATACCTGCATTTTCACGAAAATCTTGAATTTCTAAAAGCACGTTCGATCATATTAATTCATCGATGGACCCAATATTACGCGATCGTTACGAACCATATCATTCTTTCTTCTATTTTCTTTCTTTATATGCCAGAAAATTGTGCCAATTTCGATAGTTACTGCTTGAAACACTCGTAAGATGCAGGCGATTTCGCTCATCATTACGAACACACAGAGACAACAGACGCATGCGAAGGCATGCCAAAAGGGAGCCAGCTCGACGCACTTGCAGAAGACGCGGCAGGAGGCAGCGTATTAACGCGCGCGTGTTGTGTTTGTAAAGCGACAGATGTATCACAAATGGATAAACGCGAAATGAAGAAGCACCGAAATTATTGCCGGCAATCGTTTGATAATTCAGATAATCCGCATCCCCCGTTCGTGAGCCCCCAGCACCGGTTCTAATCCGGCTTTTTCTCCCCATCCCTTTTCTCAATATATTCACTACAAGAAATATAGTGTTGGAAACGATCTGAAGAATCATCTCTCTTAGAGAAAAAAAAACACTTATATAATGTTTCGTTAAAGTTTGTGTTACTCCTAAAGTCGATACTGGTAGCCTCCTCCTGCCTTTCCCCCCTTCCCCCCATTGAAGAAATGACGACGACATGCTGGAAAGCGCTTATTCTCCCAGTATACGTTACCTGAGGCCTCAGAAATCATATTAAGTGTAGGCGGACGCACGTTGCGAGAGATCGCACGACTTTAACTTATCGAAAAACCGTGACAGTACGTATGTATACTTAGCGTATATATATATATGTAGATGCGGTGTAGTACAACGTTAATATATATATATATGCACGAATAAATATATATAAGTAATATACACTATATAGAGAGAAGTCAAAAATGCCCTCGAGAAGATACGTGAAAAAGTATCCTTTTTCTTTCTTTTTTTTGGTAGGTACCTGAAACACCGTCACAATAGCCCAGAGTAACGAGTCAAAGTTTTTCCTATCACACTCGACGTCAGAGCTGCCTTTCATCGTTTCACAGAATTTGCAACCAAACAGGTTCATCCCGAGAATACTACAACACAACGAAACGTGCAATGTACTTCCTTATCCATATATATATGTATATATATATATATACGTAGACTGAGATAAAATGACAAAGAATGATAAAGAGAGAAAGAGTGAGAGAATAAACGGAAAGAGAGGGGAATAAAGCTCGATTAAGACAGAGTCGCGATTTATAAAGCGTCACTCGGCCAAGTAACCGATCTGTTCAAAATGCATATATACAAGATGTTCTAAAACCTTCTGGAATATCCTTTCAACTTATTAATTTAACGACAAAAATAAATTGGATTTTCTTTAAAGAAAATTTTCTAAGAGAATGTCACAGGTTTTTAATTTTAAACACTGAAAAAGAGGGAGAAAGAGGAGAAATACTAAATTAGAAATTTATTTGAGTAAAGTTTACTTAATAGGATCAACTAATTCGCAGAAGCCCCACCAAAAATAACATTCAATGTTGAATTTATCTACGGTTGAATGAATATCCGGTAGTTTTACGACACTTCGTATATATTGTGTGTCTCGTAATACGACGAAAGTGCAGAATCGATCGAGCGACATCCTTTCGCGATCTTTTCGTCGTAAAGTATAATGTCCGTGTACATGGCGTATCTTATAAAAGAAAATGTGTAGGGTGATAATACCGATCTCTAGAAGCGCTCAAAAAGAAAGTTCGAATTGATTTTGACATGAACTTTCGTCGTCCGTCGTAACCTGAAACCTTGGCCGAGTAAGTCGGGATCCTGGTTGCGATCCCGATGCAAGTACATCGTGAGTACTTTATTATTTAGCGCACGCCGGCCGATCAAGAAAGGAAAATTCTTCTAAAGCGGATCTGTCGGAACTTCATTCGCGGCTTGCGGCTAAAGAAAGATGCAAACACCTAGAGATGGCCGTCGAAGAAGATGTCTACGGATCGGCGCGCAGAGACGTACCCGCAAGCATCTGCATAGTTTCATACGACTTTGTATTCACTTTCGAAAGTTTGCTTTATCTCGAAGGAAGTTTCGAACGGAAAAAGATTACCCGGATTTGCGTCAGCGAGAAGCGCGACGTTACTGAATATGTTCTTCTTTTCTTTACAATTCCCCGAAAAATCCGCGCGCATGTAATTTACACGTAACAAAATATTAATTTTCCACTCTATTTTAATTCAAGAAATGCTTAAGAATATTCCTAATGTCACAATTGTTTAAAAAATGTTAGCTGTCACATAGTTAGATAAAGGCAATTTTTAGATTTTTACGTGATTATTGATAACACACTCAAGAATAATAAAATCTCAAAATTTTTTACTTTTAAGCGTTTAATTAATTGTTAAAGCTATTCAAGTACGGTAAAATTTTCAATGTTTGCGTTTACGTGTCTGCGGCAGATATCGGGCAATCAGTTGCAGTATCGAAATCGCAATAGCGAAGGCTGCAGCTGCGGTGGACGGCAGATCGGCTATCGGACGGTCGTAAAACGCGTCGTAAACGCACGGATGTATATAGCGGGAGATCCTACGCAGCATGACGAGATATATATGTATATATATGTAATTCTGCAGAGGGGGATATATGTCGAACATTCGCAAGCTGTTCTAATATCGAGGGCCACACCGAGGCGCACGCACTTAATATAGGCGCTCAGAGTAGCAAGAGAGAACGACAGCGGGAAAGATTCACGTGTATATATGAATATAAATCAAGAATATGATGATAATAAATATATATATATACATATAGCCTTTCATACTCGTCGCTAAGACGTCCAGCAGAAAAGCATCACATGCACACACATGTAAATATATATTCCATATACGTATATATATATTTATATATAGATATATCTTCTAAATAAACGTCGAAAGTACGTTCGATGCCTCAAGCCATAAAAGAGGGGCCGGCAGCAGACCGGCTCCCCCCTCGTAATAGATCGTGCTAACAAATACCATCGTCATTACCATTAACAACGTCAGAAAATATGCCGCTCAAAGAAACGCTAGGAGACGCGAGAACACGGGACAACTGCTGGTAAAACTTGAGAACTTCTATATATATATATATGTGATATGCATTAACTGGTGGCGGCTCAAACACCGCGCGGAAACAAAGTAAAAGCGAATAAAGTAGAAGAGAAAGGTATGAACGGAAGACAGTCACCTAATGTAGGTCTCAGCTCGAAGAGCAGCGGCGCGCGATTTGCTCCTGAAGCTCGAAAGCTCGTAGAAGCGAGCAAGAAGCTGTTTTCGAAATATCGAGCGTCGACGACATTATTATCAGCGTCATTACTATCTTATAGTCAAATGCATATAATTTAATCTAACGTAATGTTCAAAGAATAATTAATAAGCAAAGAAAAGGAAGAAACAAAGATAGAAATTTTTAATTTAGAGAATTATAATTATTATATGTCTTTTCAAACATATATAGTATTTTAAATAAAAATAATAATATCCATGAAAATTTTTCAATACCTATCTTAGGTTATTCTTCTTTTTTAAGAGTTAGAAAAGACGTTTTAATATATGTGTATATTATATATCTAAAAATAATTTTTAAGAGGATTATAAGTATTCTAGCATCATTTTTTATGTTTATAAAGCTACCGAATAACATGGATAAAAATTGATTATTAAACATAGCTTCTATCGCTATTATCGCCGGGAACGATATGAATACGTTATTATTATGAAACACGAAAAGCTCATCGAGCTTTTTCGTGACTCTATTGTAAGTCGAATATTTTATATTGTCATAGAATCAATGGCTATTGTCATCGATGCTTCATATTTCAAAGCTCTTGCCCAATTTGTTTGACAATACCTATCGGCAGTTTCGTAACTTCGATCCGCCTTGCCAGACATGCAAACGTTACTAGGCTGATGAGATGATAATTAGAACAGGAAGACGCGATAGCGCCCCGAGTTAAACGCGACGCGTAGATTCGGTCGGGCGGTTTCCTCGCGGTCGAACTCGATTGAATTAATCTCGATGATACCGGTTCGCGAAGCGGGCGGGCGACCACACACGCAAGAAAAAAAAGAAAAGAAACAGAGAAACGGAAACGGAGAGAAGATCCGGCGACACGGGCCCGGAATTCCGGCAGTGTCGCTGACGCGGACGAAAATAAGACAGCGACTTACCTGAATATAAAGATGAAAAGTACTAAAAGAGAAAAGAATACGGCAACGTTATCCATGGTGCGCAGCATCACGAAGAGCTGGCGTCGCAGATTGGGCAGAAATCGCACTAGCTTCAGGATCCTGAGGAGGCGGAAGGTACGCAGGACACTCAGACCGGAACTGCCCCCGCGATCTTCCACGACTGACTGGCAGAGCTCGATGACGCTGTAAACGTAATATAGGCGAAGCAATCATGTCAGTAGACAATCTATTCATGAAGAATTTTACGAGACAGCCACAACAATTCGCCGCTGTTCATGGCTTTCTCGTAAAATCGGAATGTAACCATGAAATTGAGAGATTACGCTAACAGTCGTGTGTGTGCGTACATTTTACAAGATATGTACAGTACTACATGATGTTTATTTAATATTATCGTTTATATGACGACGTATTATCGTAATACGATTGCTGTATTTATTTTCTTATATTATAATATAAAAATTGATAAAGAAAGTTGCCCTACCTCAGGACGACGACGATGCCGTCGAAAACGTTGAAGCCATTGCTGATATAACCGAACGGACCTTCCGCTATTACCTTAAGCAACATTTCCACCGCGAAGATTGCTGAGAATACGATGTTGCTTATCTCAACGGCCACCGTTAATTGTTCCGGCTGCGTACACAACATTATGTAATTAGTAACACAATCATGATTAGTAATTACACTTTGCGGAGTATTAACTTCATTTTAGCTTTGTCAGAATGTAATTACACAAAAACTTTTGCTTTTTACACTCAAAGTAAAGAGTGTCATACCGAGCTTGTAACTTAATAACAAAACACAAAGTAATCATTACATCAAAAAGATCCAAACTAAGATACCGAAGTAATAGTCAGGTTCGAGTGAGGAATCACCTGATTGTGATACTCGATTCCCATGCTCAAAGTGTTGATAAGGATTGCCAGTAGAATACCCTGCTGAAAGTATTTGTACTCGACAAGTTTCTTGATCCACCGTCTTATACAGCGTAGTGTGCAGATACAGCAGCTACCGGCGCGTGTCAGAAACCGTTTAGGCCGCGAAGACTTTTGCCACTTCTCGCCGTCGTCCGGCCACTGATCACCTCCTTGCAGCTCGCAGCAACATGAACAATTGTCAACGTCGGATGTTAACCACTGCGTACGATCTTCCAACGTGATATGACGATCTGTTATACCTATGTAACATATATTAATTCCCTTTCATATTTCTTCTTTCGTCTTGGCTAAAATTTAAATGGCTTGCGAATTTATTAAAAAAAGGATATAAAAGCATTCACGTTTATCAAAATTTACAATAATTTATAATATCTTTCTCTCTTAAAAGTGTAATATTTAAATAAAAAGATTTTATTATTTTGATAGTTTCTATTTTAATTTCTGAAAATTGGACGTAACGATAACTTGTCTAATAATGTCTAAAAAATCTTCGAAATATTTTAGATAACAATTCGTAATAATTTATGAACTTTGGTTTCATGATAAATAACGTTCGTCAAATAGACTTGCCTTTTGTGAGAGAATTTAAAAACGAATCGAGCGCTAGCTGGCCGGTGGGCAGAGCAGCGCTGAGAGCACCGCTGAGAGCCAGCAATTCCTGACACGTCATAGCCTCGTTGCCACCCAGCTCGGCTTGCATCTGCGACAGTATGCGTTATTTATGAAGGGAAGAGACTTCCACGATTTATGGAGCAACCATGGAAGTTGGAAATTACCTGTGCGTGGTCCGATAGCTGACTGGACCAAACGTTACCATCGCCCGTCTGTGTCATCTTCTCGCTCGAGCAGACGTTACGTTCGCCCGGTGTCACCGTCAACCCCGGCTGCAACGCATTCCCGACATTATTGCTGCCATGGAGCAGTACCACGTCGCTAAACATTACGCTGCTTCTTCTTCGATAATGCGTACATGGTGGACTCAACAACGTGCTGTTCGTCTAGAAGGCGATAATCAAGCATACGTTACGCGTGTACAACACACTACGACAGGCGCTCTCTCTCGTAACCGTTCTCGGCCCAAACTTGTAGCATTAAGGGAAGAAACTTTATGCACGATATCTTGCCATACCTAAAGCTCAAAATTACCGTTCTCTTTGTGTAAACGTACTCTTTACCGTCGATGAGAACTCGACGGAACGTGAGGAAACGTAAATACTAATGTTCTTCTACATGAAAAGCATGTATAATCACTATGATGTACACTACTATCGATATAAAGCAGAAGATAAATGTCAGCGAAGAGAATAGCTTAACGGGAAGAGCGCTAAACGAGTCATTCATAGATGTTCTTGCTTGCCTACAGTTGCCTACCAAGATCAAAGTCGAGTGTAATGTTTCTAGAGAGCAAAAGCTCGAGCGGCATAATTGAGACCGCCAGAGAAACGAAATAACGTTGTGAATCTCCAATAATAAAATCAATACTTACCGTTTCGCTATTTTAACTCACTTTATTTAAATTTTATTAATTAATTATTTAACCATTATATATTATTGGAAAATCATTTTCCGATATTTCATTTTCCGAACTTCAATTACGCCGCTCGTCTTTATCGCTTGAAAAATCTCGTAACGTGTCCTCGCATGCATATTTACGATATCGGCACTTGCCTCGGCCGCGTTTCCCACGACGGCGTTGTCGCTTCCGTTACAGGACACGGACGAGGCGCGGTGGACGCTCAATCTGTAGCACATATTCGCGGAAGCCTCGGCCTCGGAAAGCTCGGGGCTGGCTCGAGGCGCGGTGCCCAGATTTCCGCTACCACCAACGCTGTTGCCGACGGTCGCGGGCGCGGCAATCGCCATCGCCGATTGCGTCGGGGATGTGATCGTGGCGAAATCGGCGACAGATCCGCCGTTGCCACTGGCAGCCTGTTGCTGCTGCTGCTGCTGCTGTTGCTCCGCATATTCTAGGGCGGCGAGAAGCCGCGGACACCTCCCGTGATGCAGTCTTCTATCTGAATGTGCAACAATTTCGGAAGTTCGAGATCGATTAGGAATTTTAGACTTCTATTTCAAGTCCCGTGTACAATTTTGTTTTTTTCTAATATTTGATTTTTATAATTTAAAATTACTTACCGCCCGGTACGCGATTCGGTCCAACAATAGGGGCGTTCGAACGAGACACTTGAGTCTGCTGTTCTTTGAGTAGATTCTGTTCTCGCTTCTGCTGCCTCTTGTATAGCCACAGGCGATATCTCTTCATCAGTCTTCGTTTACCCCGTCGCCAGAGATGGCCGATATATCTGAAAAGAGACATTAAATTGTTATCCATCGTAAAACACAAGCGCCGCGAATCTTCCGCGGATAAATGAGCGACGAGGAGCAATCCGGCTCGCGCGAACAGCGTCCTCGGGGGACGTACAACGACGACGAGTACCCACTTGACGATTTCAGCATAACAAGTAGTAGGCTCCGAGGTATTCGTGGACGAGGCAAGCGTCGAGGTCGAATGGTAACGCGCGCGTTCTAGCCGCATTCTTTCCATTTCTCGCTTTTTCGTCTCCGAGAATTGCGTCGCAATTACGACCAGGCAGAGGTTGATCATGAAGAACGAGCCAATCTGCAAGCGCGGGCCTTTTTTATTAATCCATACATTCTTAATTCTTTTATAATATACTCAGCGTTTGTTTTATATTTATATTGTAATCATTATTCCCATCTTCTCATGGATTATATTACACTCTTGTATTACCAGTGGATAATTAAAAGCACGATTATTAATAATTATATAATTATTAATATTAATATACTATTATATGCTATTATATAATTATTAATAAACCGTGGAAAATACACGAAAGTGAGAAATTGGCAGCACATATTATTCATTATATTTTACATATTGCGTTCGCCGTGCAATTGGGATAGGAAATGGAGCACTTACTACTATCAAGAGAACGAAGTATATCCAGTCCCAGAAGGAGTGGGCGTCTTGCACGTAATACATTATGTCCGTCCATCCTTCCAGGCTAATTACCTATAAATCGACATGATTGCGCTACTCAAGATTACAGCAAAATAGCGACTAATAACGCGACAAACTTAATTTATTAATAACTTAATAATTTAATTTATTAAGATAAATTACGAACCAAAGAAAACCGTCACGTCTAAATTTTAATGAAAAATTGGGGAAAAAAATTTATTCAGAGAAATCATGCTACGCGTTAAAAGGAAATACGTTGCGAATGAAGACTCATACATTTTCGTCATATAAAAATACGAAGTCTTCCAGCTAGCACATTACTCACTGGCGATAACATCTTATCGAATGAAAACCAATTCGTCCGCAACATCGTCGATAGCATAATTTTTCTCTTGGCACTTTCGCGGACTAATGTGCGCAATCCGCATTTCCATCGACTTTCGGGCGCCATAAAAGTATTTTACTTATAAATAAGAGAAATATTCCGTGCCACATGTACATGTTTGAGTATGTGTACATATGCATATTGAATTATTCTGAACGAATGTAGGACGAGTAACTAAAGCGCTCACAAGAAATATGGCAACCCAGGCGAGACCGATGTTATCGAACGAAATTGTTCCTTGGAATGGATTGTTGCCCTGGCCCTTGCACTCGGTGTAGTAGTAGTTCCAATTAACGCAGGTATCATTGTTGATGAACGTGACGTTACTGTTTGGCACAGCAGTATTGTTGCACACCACATTCCCTGAATGCGAAAAACGCCGTTGCATTCGATTACGGTGATCGGGCAATAAATTACCCAAACATGGGATAACGTGATAGACTCAGAATATTGTAGAGCTCGTAAAGCTAAAGAAAATTTGACTCTAATATTTGTTAAAGCATCTCTCATCAAAATTTAAAAACTCCTATAAGATGTTTTTGAATTTTAGATTTCTGAAGCATCTTGTATATAAAGCACTCTTTTAGTCTCACAATTCTACATGATTGTTAGAGATTTAAATTTAGTGGGATTACGCATATATTTTATTAAATTATATTTTGCAAGTTTATCTAAAATTTTTTGACGGAGAAATATTTTTTGTACTCACCCAACTTGAGAGGCGGCAGATTGCTGCATAAGTGCATCCCGCTGTCGTCGGGACGCGAACAAATGTAATCCTGACCCTGGTACTCGAAATACTTCTCCAGATCGCTGGAAAACCAACAAAGTCACGATTAAAAATTTACGCACACCGATCCTCGCGTAGACTCTTAAGTTTAAAGACTTGCGTATATATGCCTTATTATGCACGGATGCACTCTTCGCATGCTTCGCTTATGCGTACATTGTATGTAGGTATGCAGAGCGTGTTTGATATAATATATAGTATATAGAGTAAATGTATATAGAACGAGTCATTAGAAACTATCATCTAAAATAATTTCTTATACACTGATTTAAAAAAGAAATTCTTCAAACGGAATAAATCGTCGAACAAATTTTATCTTTAGTTAACCTCGTATTATTTGAAAATATCAAAGCGACTTTGCCAAGAATAAAAAATAAATTCGATAGTATAACACGATTTTAAATGATTTTAAGTTTTCAGAAAGGTACGCATCTTCTCTGAAGAAAGAAATTGCAACCAAATCGTAAGATATAATAAGAAATTATTTTAGATGATGATCTTTAATAATTCGTTCGATATATATATTCATATATTCATAATATAATATTCAGAGGGTCGCGGAATTACCGGAGGAGCTCCCAGTGCGGCTTTTTGCATAAATAGATACTGGAACCTAACTGAAAATATGTAAATACAATCGATCGGAGTAGGCTCTCGTGCTATAGATTCCGAAGGATGTATATGCATACGAATGAAGGCTAATCGTAAACGACCTGCGCCGCGCAAATCATTGTCAGCGTGAAGCGGCTGTGGCATTGATTCGCGAAACTGATCGATACATGCTTAACGCGGTATTCGCACCGAGATTGCTTCGAATAAAGCGCGTGTTGTTCAGAAAATCGGGCGCGTTTCCCATCGGCCTTGTCATGCTTACACTTTCGACCCTGTTTATATCACTGGTCGACAGCTCGTCCAATGATTCTCGGACACCTCGTATAGTATAGTATACGTACATGTAGATGCTGATGTACAACGTACGTGCGCAACGATTGAGAGAAATATAGGCAAATGCAGATATACGTATACCGACACGAGTTTGCGTGCACGCGACTGGTATGACGCCGAAAATAGTCGGCTGGTGCGAAAAGAAACACAATTAACACGTTCCTCGCGAATGGATGCCGAAAATTAACGACCGTTTCTAGCTTCGAAGATTACAAGTTACGCCGTTGAGTCACATGAACAAAATCTTACTCTTGAAGAAACTCGAAGGATATTGAGCTTCGACGTTCGAGAGACGGTCGCAAATCAAATGCCGTTTCATATAATTGCAAAAAAGATGTGATAAGTAACTACTTAATATTATTATTAAATATAAGTAATTACTTAATATTACTTTTATAATATAAGTAATTATTTGATATTATTATCATTAGATATGAAAAAGTATTAGAAAACAAAAGTGATGATGTTCTCTCTCTCATGTGCGGATTAATATGTTCATAATTTTGAACATATTAATGTGAAATATGGGCAAATTTGTGTCTCAAGTCAGACGGATAATTCATAATTTTATGCTATGCCTTTTAAGATCAGAGGGTATTGTGCCATCTTTCTCCAAGCTCGATTATACTCCTCTATCGTATGTATCTTGGTATCTTTTATTCCGGATTCTCAGACGTTCTCATGATTGATAATCCCATTAAAATCAGATGATTGATCTCACTTTGCACTTTACCTTGCTTTGCACTGATATTTTTAAATTTTATAACAATGTCATGCTAAAATATCGTATTTCTTGATATTCATTTATAATATAATACCATAATAAAAGTCATTGACCGAACAGAAAAAATGGAGCAATAGAGGAATATTGCATTATGAGGCGTTACACTTGCTGAAATAATGCGGCACAATTTTACGTTATTCAAACACACGCTATGTATGCTTAATTAGCAGTGTGCACGTGATCGCTTGTGCTCTCTTTAATTTGCGTGCCTTTAACGCGGCATAGGCGTGTGCTTCACGTTTGTGCTTGCTGTGCTGATCGTGCCCATCGTTCTAGATCCTCTCGTATGTTATATATTTATAAGGTGACTAGATGTCCTACTTTTAAACAATATATTAATCCCCATAATGTATTGCTTCGTCGCGTATATTGCAATAAACTTTCCCTATTCGTGCCTGTATTTTGATGCAAAATCAATTTAACTTGGAAACGATTGTAAAATATGATTCCACAAAGAGACGTTTAAAACTTTATGAAAAAATATTTCACAAAAAAGACATGGGCATAAATTAAAATTGAATGTAATTAAACTTAATCTGACAATCGTAGTCTCTATATTTATGACAGTACGCCGCACTTAATCTATTCATCATAATGCTTTTTCCTAAAGCAAAAGAGACTATACAACGAGAGCAATACAACAGATTATGGGATCATAAAAATCTGGTCGCATTGTACATTTGGCAGCGCGCTCTACGAGTAGCGATGGCATCTCGATGTTCTCAAGTAAAATAAATAAACACATAATAGTTTCTAGGATAAAAAATTCTCAATTGCGTTCATATATGTTCTCTTCCAAAACTACAAGCATATTACTTTAGACATTATTGCACGTAGAGTCAAATACATTGTGATATTGTTTTTACTTACTCGAATCACCGATATCACCAGCAACTGCGAGATAGACAGTGATGCATTTTCAAGAATACATTTGGCTTGCGTGTTTTAAAAATTACGAGTTGATATCGCTTTCCAGGGCCATCGCTATCCGCGTGGCTCCAGCGCTGCGCTACCAGGGCGCGGGAACGGCAGTAACGCCGGTGCAGAAGTCGATAAACGTTCGAAAATAGCTGCTACGTATACCGGAATAGACCGCGCGAGCACCGCGCGTTTAATTAGCTCTCTCTCTGGGCTTGAGCTTGGAGCTTATGGAGCCTACTTCTCTTGCTGCACTATCGCGCTACGCGAGTTCGGAATTAAAGCGACTCCGGGGCACTGTGCACCCGGGCGCGCAAGTATGCATCTAGGACGGCGGATCTTGAAATGTGCGACGAAGCTTCCTGGTTCCCTAAACACGTCGTATCCCAATGAAAACAAAACGTCCCACGAAATATGCGGACGTGAAAGTCTAGCTAGAGATCGGCTCGTTTTATAGTTGATAGCAACATCATCAATATTCAGAGCCCATGATTCCGCGTTCATGTTCCACATAATGAGGTCTTTAAGGAAAAGTAACGTCAATTTTTCCTTAAAATGTTGAAGCCTCAATCTTTTGAATTGTAAAGGATTAGAGATGAGAAACTTCCCATTTCAAGGAAATATCAACTTCAAATCCATAGACCAAAAATCTCGCTATTTAGTGCATGGCTCTCGGAGTTCAGGATGCTCTATACGTAACGGAAGGATATGCTATCGTGAAAGCAGTGCGATGTAGTGAAACCACAGAAATCACCGATGCCACAGACAGTTGCTTAGACGTTAGTTCACATATGCAGAAAGCATCGTTAACGTTTACCGACTAGACACACGCTGAGGGAGGATAAAATAGAGAGGCAGAGAGTGAAGGGGACAGTGAGAGTGAGAGTGAGAGAGGCGCGCGAGCCGCGAAAAGGGTATGTCCAGAGCAAAGAAGAAGGAGAACATCGAGTCGTGCATCGAAGAGATCCCGAAGTGTCGGAGTACAGTAATCTTGTGGAAAAATGTGTTTAGAGTTTCCGGGTCGCCAACAAATTACGAATCCCTCCTCCATCATCGACGTATCCCCGCTTTTCAAGCGTACCACGCAATTTATGTACACATGTATATCGAGGAGAGAGTTTCAGTGCTAGAACGATTAAGTGTAGAGACGGTGAACTAGCCTGGACACTAAAATGCTATTTCGAAGTTTAGGAAGGTTGATCTCTTTTCTCGCTCTCAGGGATCTCCCGAAAACCATCGTTTCCTTGATCAACAGCCAGTATATGAAATAGTGTTTTATTCGTCATCGGTCGAGTCGACATGCTCTATGTGAGTACACACTACGGTACAGTCGCACACTGGTACAGTGGTCAAGAGAGAAGAAATAAAAGATGAAGAGACAGAGGGAGAGATAGAAAGAGAGAGCGAGAGAGAAAGAGAGAAAGAGAGAGAGCGAAATAAAGAGAGAAAGTGAGAGAAAAAGAGAGATATTATATACATATGCACATCACGTATGGTTGCATGTATATACATATATGTACATATGGATGCCACGTGTATACTCTGTGATTTATATAGGTATGTATTATTGAGAGAAAGAAAGAGAGAGAGAGAGAGAGAGAGAGAGAGATATATATGTATGTACAGCACATTGTTCTCTACTAGAGCTTACTAAATGCGTGATCGAACCGAGTACTCGTCCGAGAGTAACCTGCAACAGCGAAACAATAGCCTGTCACTGCCTCCCTGGGGTCATGTACTTACATGTCTAGTTTTTTTAGTCACGAGGAGCAGAAAAGGGAGAAAGAAAGAAAAAAGGAGAGAAAAAGAAAGAGAGAAAGGGAGGAGAGCGTCGTAGATCGCCTAACGTGATATACTCCTGTAAAGCAAAAGTTCAGGAAGTAGAACATACTGATCCATCCAGGGCTTTTCACGAACTTCTCATGGTCCCTTTCGCCATCGATGATATCTTTCTCATCTAGAACGCGCCAACAATCTCAAATCGATATCCGAACATTTGACAAAAAGGTCGCTGTAAGTGTCTTTAAAATGACTTTCACTTTCAAAAAAATTTTATATATTAGGATTGGTAAAGAGAGGGAGGAGGGGGGCAATGATTGCCGCTTACTAAATTATTCATGTGACAGAAAAAGAAAAGTACTTTTATACATTATAAATAAATATTATTTAGAAAAATGATTTGAAATTTCTATATTCTACATTTACAGATCTTCCTGTATGTCAAGACTTCCTTTATGTCAACTATTCACATAAATTTTCAAACAAGTTACCAATAATAAAAAAAATACTGTTAAGAGAAACTAATTAATCTTGTTTTTTATGTTTAAATATATAGATACCACATATATATATAACATTAAAACATAATAAATATTCCCGCAAAGAAAAAATAACATTTGAAAAATATAAGAAAAAAGATGTACAGATTATTTGTGATATATTTTCTGTTACTTGCGACAAACGCGATATTACATAGGTATGCTTTAAGAGTGTTTAATTATTCACTTTCGTTAAGTTGCGTCCATCTCAAGTTCGAGACGATGATATTTTATGGGTAGTTTCGTGATAAGCCGAGCGGAGTGAGCATGAGTTACGAAGTTTGCACTGTATTCTGAGCAAATATCGATCGTCTGGTAAAAGCAAATCGAGCGCAAAGTACTGGCGCAGAGAAGAACTGGCGAAAGACAGAGAGCGAAGGAAGAAAAGAGCGGAGCGTTAAATTTACAGCAAGAAAAACTCGGCAAGCGATGCTTTGCGACAACTGGAGCTACTCGCCATGCAATCTGGATATATTAGATTACAGTTGGGCTCCGCGCGAACAAACCGCACGACCAAGTCGTTTATTCGATGTTGAATCGCGTGCACGTATGCGGCTGGTTTGCCGCACTCTCGAACCTTTGACCATTCGCAGACGCAAGTCCCATAACTAAAATCCCGAAGAAACCCGCATCGTCTTAGGCGACGAAAACAATTGCAGGCGTGTCAAATATAAATGTTCTACCTAAGCAAAAAATTGCGTACGCAGAGTAATAGACTTTTTATGCAATAGCATGCTTTGATCACGGTAAACGCAAATACGCCTGATAGTGTAAAAAGAAGTACTCCTCCTGGTCGTTTCACACATGAAGCCGTAGCGTTTACTGTATTCTGACGTATGTTATTGCAAAAGTTCCCAGAATAGAATTTTTGCACAAAAGCGAAAGTGTTTCAAATACGGATCTTGGCTAAATCCATTTTTACGATAAGTCTTAGATGAAAATTACTAAAATTGAGAGACTGTTTTGCGCTGAACGCGATGCTTTACCTTTTATCATGTTCGGAGTATACGGTGTCGCGAAAAATTTTTAGTTAACGACGAATTGCCGGATGCGAGTTATTGAGTTCCGCATATTTCGCCGTCTCGCGGAAATGCGACGATCGGCGACAAGGCGCTTCAAACTGCACAGCGATCGAAAGACAGACAGAGGAGAAAAAACGAGATGCGATGCAGCGTGAGGCGCAGTAACGTGAAGAATCGAAGTCGAACATTTATAATAATAAAAAAAAATAGTCACAACGAATAGTCCGCGGACCAAAGGTTCTCGCTGACTTACTCGGGATATCTGATGTTGGGCAGAGCCTTGAGGAAGCAGCGTTGGCGCAGTATGCCCTCCCACAGCTGCACGCCGACGATGCCGAATATGAAGAAAACGAAGAAGCACAATAACAAGACGTTGCCCAGCATGGGAAGGGTGTCGAGCAGCAGCATCACCAGTATCCGCATACCTGTCGGAGGTGTGTTCGTGAAAGTAACGCTTTGTAAGCGATTAATAACACGCAAGTGTGTAATGCCTCGTCGACATCGTCGTAAATCATTATCGAGTTCTTTGAACCAAGACAATATTGATTCTGCCTGTGGGTATTCTTCTTTAGATACTGGAATAGTCTGATGCTATCTTGATTGTTTTCTTTCTACAAATATACGCGACAATTTGAAAATATATTGTACTCGGAATGATCCAACTTCTCGATTTTAATGAAAACCATTATTTATAGAAATTTTTCAGTGTCCAACATTAAATATCTCAGTCATTGACGTTTAAGAGAAAGGAATTTGAAGCTACAATAAAATTTTGTTATTCAATTTTGCTTTAAAAAATAACTCGCGCAAAACTCGTTTCAACAGTTTGCGATTTGAATGTCTTGATATGAAAATAAAAAGGGAGATATAACATACATTAATCCAAGAAAACGGTTTTAATCGGTTATTAAAATTAAGGTTGTGAATTCCGGGACACGTGTGCATGTTTCGCGCTTACGTGAAATTCAACCTTGAATTTCGATCTTAACATTTGTAACTAAATGCCTCTTCTTGCCAACTTTGTTTGTTCTTGTTCGATATGATTATATGTACTTCTCTGCCTTCGCCACGTTTCAATTCCAAGATGAAATCAACCGTGAATGCGTTACGATCTATACGCGGCGGTTATGCACCTGGCAATGCACCGTGAAATCGACGACGGAAGCAAACTGGAGTTAACCGTCAACTATCGAGGTTTCTGACATATCGCAAAGATCTCGTTACTTACTTGGTATTCGATTGATCGCCCGTAACGGCCTTAATACTCTTATCGTTCGGATGGCTGACAGATTCATATTTTCCACGTTTAGGCAGTATTCCATAGCGCTACAACCAAGTCACTTTTTAAATTCTTTTAACATATTTATTTTACAATCATAGCAAAATCTTTTTATAATTAAATAATGTATTGTATTGTAATATAATCTGCATAGTAAGCATTGCATAAAATATATCTAGTATAGTTCTGAATTTAAATTTAAAGATGAGAGGAATTAAAAACTATACTATATCATAACTATATAATACATTTTACACAATCGTCTAAACAGAAAATATAGAAAGTATTATAAACATAGAATAATTTTATTGTCATAGAATAATTGCCATAATTATTATAAAATTATTGCAATTGTTATTATACTGAAAAGTTGTCTATTCTTATTTCATATTGTTTATTTATCATAATACATTTCACAAAGATTCTCGTAGGTATTGTACAAAAACTTTTTAAAAAACAAGACGATTCAAATTAGGAAACATAATGAAATATTCAAATAAAATACTCACCCAGCCAGCACTATAAAGAAGTCTAATCTATTCCAGGAATCCGCGAGATAAGTCCCTTTACCATAAATCCCCATCGCCACCATCTTTATAGTCATCTCCAAGGAGAAGAAGGCAAAAATGATATCATCGAACATCTGGAAGAAATAGGTAGAACACTAGGGCTTGATTAGAACAGGGTATGATCGACGTAATTCGCCGTGATTGATTTAGGGCACTCTAGTAGAGGATTCGATTAACGGCTGTGCCATGTCGGTAATTTTCTCATCTCTTTCCCATCCCATTTTCCTCCTCCTCTTCCTCCTCATCCGCCACCTTTGCTAGACTAATTGCGAACCGGCCGGAAACCGTGTCAAGATGCGCAATCGATTAATTCGCTTATCGGCGCGCCGTATAATCGCTGCCTTTACGCGAAAATTCCTCGTAAGTTGACTTAATTGAATTGTAAATATTCCCATTCCGATATTGGACTTTTCTCCCTGGCACGCGAACATATAAATGCAAGACTCGCGAAGAGATACGTTCTTATGGAAATGGCTCTTACATAAACCCGATACGCTACACTTCGCTTTCTCAAATCCGGATGCGATAAGTACGGATTACTCTGGTTCTTCTTCTTCTTCCTTTTTTTCTTCTTTTTCTAGCCAGCTTCCACGAGATATGAAATACGTACCTGCAGTATCTTACATCGATTCGTTACGCACTGGTCGTCCACGCACGGCTGGTACATTCCGAGCGTGATGCAGTTCAGAAGAATCACCATCATGCTCACCCTTTCGAACCACGTGAGTCTTTGTTAAGGAAAAGATAGCTGGATATTTTTCAATCTCTCCTGATTAAAGATAACAGATCGCAAGCGGATTACACGTTATTGCCACGTTAAACTAATGTAAAAGAGAATCTTTAAATATATTACACACATTACATGTAAAAAGTGTATGAGAAATGTATTGGAAATATCTCGCACTCAATTATGCTCCAACAACTCTCCCTAATTCATTTACCGTAACTAAAGAATCTTCAACTGTTGTACTAAATAAATAAACTCTTAATTTTTATAATATACGAATGTGATTCTCATTTCCATTATTTGCATAAAAATTATTTACCAAGTATCGAAATAATTCAGTTA
Organism: Aphaenogaster floridana; assembly: GCA_003063835.1. Classification (NCBI taxonomy): domain Eukaryota; kingdom Metazoa; phylum Arthropoda; class Insecta; order Hymenoptera; family Formicidae; genus Aphaenogaster; species Aphaenogaster floridana. The sequence goes on along the minus strand of NJRP01000067.1, from coordinate 1,038,958 downwards.
ACTTTATTACTACGTATTAAAAGTAAGAATGACGTTAATGAATATGAAATTGCAGAATTTTTCGCAATTGTTGAATAATCGTATGTCTTGATTGTTAAGAACACAATCATTATCAACAACTGAACACACACATAATCTCATTCTGGCAATCCGTAATTTTTTTCTGGCGTCGATCGATGAAAGTCAAATCGTCGTAATTGGCGCACTGATTGGTCGTTGTCAAGTGACTATCATCTAAACATCGTGTTTTCTCGCAGCGCGTTTCTCAACATGCCTATTTAACAAGCAGACAAGTTATGCGATTACATCTAATCGCGTGTCTCTTAGAAAAAATGCCGCAGACGAGTACACGACTAATACTGAATAAAGTACTATTCAATCATCATTACATCCACGATTTATTCAAACATCCAATTTTTCTTTAACGTCACGACACACGAGTGATAACATACTGAAATTTGATATAAGGTCAAATCGGAATCGATAATCAAGATGTGTGTGCAAGCGACGCGATGCAGTGAGTTTCCGATCGCACAATTAGCAGCTATCAGTTTTCGGTAGTTACAGCTTTTAATAGGGTTGCGATATCTCAGTATCAAATGCAATTATTAATTACGTGCAAATATCATTTTAAATTCTCTAAATACTAAACAGTTAATACTGCACGTTAAATATAAATTTTATATACATATAACATATAAATATCGTGTAAAAACGTTTATATAAATCTAATTTTAGTAGTATCAATTAATCTTTTTACATCTATTTCCACCAATGTAGATTAGCTTTAACGTCGGTTTAACTTACTTAATTTAATTCTTAGAACTAAAAAAAGATAAAAAGTAAGTTAAACCGAGATTAAAGTTAATCTACATTGGTGGAAATGGACATTAGAAGTTTTTAATTTTATTTGTTCTATTTCTTTATTTGTTTTATTTTGGTTTTATTTGTATATTGTTAAAAAAATAAATCTCATTTAAAGATATATCATTGTTCTACTTATACCCCGGGAAGATATTTAATGATCCTCTCTACCTCAGAAATATCTTACGACATGACAGATTTTCGAGAACGTAACATTTTATCATGATATCCTTTTAATGTGGAGATAAATCGAGTGCGTGACGCGCGGGAATAAGAAACCGAGACATCGATTTCCTAGCGCGATTCATATTCCACTCTTAGTTTGCGGGACGGTGTTATACGACGTCGCGATGTTCATCAGCGTCGCGTGCAAGCGGCTATTCACGTGTTAGCTAGCCGGCTACTGACATCGAGATTTACACGCGAGGCCGACGCCCTTTTCGAAAGGTTAAAAGTAAGGAGCGCTATTAAGATAAGGATTACCGCAATCTCTTATTCCGACTGAATTCTTTTCAGCGCAACTTGTTGCGCTCAATTAATTATAGGCCACGTAGACGATTCGCGACTTCGAATTACACCGAATCGATCGACATGTCGCGAGAACCGTCCGAAAATAAGCGCCCATGGTGTGACATCTGAACTTGAACCCGTCTATCTTCATAAATGACCTTCGTTACTTTTTATGGTATTCGGACGATAAATGGCCCGACCGAGCGCGCAGGAAATTGGTAGACTAAAAATAAATCGATCGCCGCTTATCACGCGAGCGGAACATTTCGTACATTTCGATATTAGTTGAAACGGTTCTTCGGGATATATTTCTCTGCCAAAGATTAGGAAGTATAGCCCTAGGCCAAAGATTGGAGAGTAATTAGCCTAATGACAAAATCGACACACGACGATTCGCCTGCCCACAAATCAATCTGCCATTAGGCTCCCTAAAACATTTCCATTTAATCTCAGCAGAAATTTCATTACGGATATAGAGTTAAAAGGCTGTGTATTTCAGAAACTCGGAAAGCTCTCGTTGAATAAAATATAGATTTTATCTAGCTGATTCTGAATTAAATTCTTTAAAAAAATTTAATTCAAATCGTAATAATCTCTGTTCATGCGTATTCAACGATTAAAATATCGGACTTATCGTTTTACAGAATACAACACTTTCCCTCGCTAAGTAAAATACTTCTCTAGGCAACGCAGACGTCTGAAAGAGTTTATTAAAGAGTCCGCAATTCGACGTGTTAATATTATAAAAGACGTCTTTATTTTTTTAACGTCAGTCAGACGTTTTTATAACTTTTGTGTTGTACAGATCAGTATTTCAAAAGCTTCTCGACCCGAATTAAACATGGAATCGTACAATCTACGCAGTTCACGCCGGATGCGTGATAGATTGCCATACGATCGCGAAAGCCCGCGAAGCGACGGTGTATCATAATAGCGATCTATCACGCCGACACGATCTCGCGTGTCAGGCGCCGATATCGACGAGCATTTGTACGAGCGGCTCTTAGCCTCTCCGTGTGGTTAGAGACGATCGCGAGCACCTGTAACGTCTCATCTCCGGCGAAGAACGGGGCCAATGATGGGTGAAAGAAGGTGCCGGAAGAACTCTCGTATTAAAAAGCAGCATCTCGGTGATTTTGACAGGCGGATTGCGAAGAACCTTCTGCGTTATCTGCTCCCACAAACATGCTCGGAGTGTGTTCGATCAATAAACACGGTTGGCCTCCACCGAGCTCTCTCTCTCTCTCTCTCTCTCTCTCTCTCTCTCTCTCTTTTGCTCTCGCTCTCTTTCTCCAGCGTGCAACCCTCGCATCTTGGCGAACATCGCCGGCCACTAATGCAAAGGAGGCAATTGATGATACACATTCGTACATTCCTTGCGATGACGAATAGATTTCCTCTATTAAGACCGGAAATTTACATTCCCCAGAAGCTGAGACAAAATACCTGGAAGTGGACCCAAACAGTAGATATTTCAGAATGAAAAAATATATTATCTCAGAAGAAAAATGAATTTCTATTATTCTTTACTTTACTCAAATAGCGAACATAATAAAATGAGATTTTGTCCAAAAATTTTTATTGCCGGTTTTGATTATTGACTCTAAGTATCGGCGGCTTCATATATATAAATAATTATAGGAAATATGATACAATTATTAACGCGCTAATTGCAAGGCAAATTTAGTTTAATCAGTTCTCTACATTGGTATAAATATAATTCTTTTAAAATACAGGCTTATGTATGTATATTAGTTACATTTTATATGTACGTCAACATGACAGTCAATATTATATCACCGATGACCTCATAACACTCAACATATTAAAGCCGAATAATTAACGCAGATGCATAAAGGATATCTGTGTAATTATTAAAGTCATATAATTAACAAAGGCATGATATCTGCGTATATCGAAATGATTGCTCTGTTATTCTTCCAGCAAATGCTCCAGTTCACACACAATGGATTCCGCATCGGTGTGCACGGGTGGCACGTCGTCCGACAGGTGTATCCGCTCAAGTAGAAAACGGCTGAATGTATGAGAAGCTTTGCGCGCTGAACCTAATGGATCGTGCTGTTGTTGCTGTTAACTTTCATCCCCTTACGAGGTATGCACCGCTCTTGTTGCTAAGCCTTCCCCAGTAGGTTAATCATTTACAGCAGCGTTACATGAAGGAAGGACAAATGACTGTATTGCTCAGACATCAAATTCACAGAGTACTAATACTGAGAGTTTTTAATAAACGAGACGTAGCAAATGAGCATAACAAGTCCCCTTTCTAAAAAAGACATGTTACCTGAGTAAATTTAATTTCTATCAAAGCTTTGAGGCCTCTTTTCCGCGATTGGTCATCTCGCTTGTGTGTCTTGTGCGTAGCTTGCTTCGCGCGTAGCATACGCATGTCATCGTGCGAGGTTCGTTTCGTGTTTGACAGTGCGAGGTTAAAGAGAGAAGAAACACTGATTGTGAGTTTAAAATTCTAAATGTTTCTAATTCTTAACGCGAGAGACAAGAATCTATATACTTTATATACTCTATATTCTGGCAATTCTTGATTAATAAATATTTTTTAATATATTTAACATATTATATATTAACGTATTTATAATATACTGTTTAATATATATATATATATATATATATATTATATATTATAATTTAAAAAATATTAAAGATAAGAAAATAAATGGCGCGCGCGTAGCACGCGCCTGTGTTATTCTAGTATATATAATTATTCCTGTTATCATTGGAAGATTATTATTATCATATTTATCAAACAAATTTATTCACTTATTTTAACCCAATTAGATCTCGTCGTGTATATATTAGATAATTCAAGATGTAATTTGATCATAGCATTTTTAGATTTCAAAAACAATTTATCTTTGCATAAACGTATCATTAATTTTTAATATAGGTAATCAGATAGAATTAATCTTCATTAGGTATCTATTTCGTATGTAAAGAAATATCGTTATTGTTTCACACCTTCGTAAATCCATACGATAAATCTTTCAGTAACATTTAGCTTTTAATCCTAATATATATGATCCCCTAATATAATATACTCAGGTAATCTTGATTCCCTGTGAAACATTAGATATCAAAACATCACGTCAGGAAAATAATGTAATAAGAGAGATTAATGAGAAAGCAATGTAATAAGATAGATAAATAGACAAAGAGAGAGAAACAGACAGAGTAATTTCCATTTTTATATGTATATCAAGCACTCTTTCATTATTATCCATTGACCCGATTGCTCCTTATTTGCATGAAACAATGTAATAAGAAAAGAATGTGTGTTGAAAAGCAATGTGCATTTGGTTGAAAATGCAAACATAGATGACAGAGTAAATAATAATAACGGCGAAGAAATGGAGACGACGATGGAAAAGGCAGAATTATTTCAACTCTATTCCCCATTGTATACAACGTGTCCCAGAAGCATTAAACATTTTCCCAGAACATATTTTTCTTAAGACAACAGAATGAGATATTTAGAATCTTTTCTTGTAACAAAAAGAGAAAAAGAGTTCTCCAAGATGTATTTATATTTCGAAAATTTTTAGTTTTCGATATCTTGTGTGACGAACATATATGACTCTTAAAACTTCAGACTTCTCGAAATAAAATCTGATTAAAATAAAAAGGAAAGAAAGGAAAAATAAGATTATCTATTTATACCTTTCACACATGCTTAATTTGCCAAAATTTAATTTTCGATACTTAATTTTTGAACACTAAACCTACCACCGCCGGTTGAATGAACGTTTTTAAACTTTTGATTAACACTAAAACTACCACCGCCGATCAAATGACCGTTTTTAAACTTTTGATAAAAATTCTGCATTCAATGTTATCGCTTTTCCTCACTTGACTTCACGACTTTTTCTTAATATACATATATAATTCGGTTCGGTAGAAATAGGTATATATAAATTGTCGGTAGTTTTGGTGTTAACAACACTGTTGATATCTCGCCATTAAATTCAATTTAACGCCCTTTTTCATAGAACGTTCTCCAGCGTCTATAGTTGAAGGGCATCCAGTGGTACTCAGGACACGCAATCGGTGCTCAGTCAACAGGATGTCTGATATGAAGAAGCGAGGAAAAGCCGCGGTAGAGTGTCAGAGACGTCGATCTGCGACCGAACTCCTTTCCGGATTCGTCGTTCACGCCACGATCGATTCAACGAAGTCGACGCTGCCTGGAGAGACCTAAATCATCGAAAATCCTCCGCCAAGGGACGTTTCTCCTACTCTCTCGTGACGGTCTCGTCCCAAGTCGTTTCGACAGCTGCTACTGAAGAAGGTTCACCGCAATTTGTCGCGGTCGTTTAAAACGACAAAAACCAGAAGATGGAATATACATGCAATTTGTCAGATTTTCCCTTTTCCCTGTATTATTGTGACCGGATGGAAATCGTAATGGGACTTCCAGATAAAACGCGCGCCGCCCTATCCGTGGAAAATCGAACAAAAAAGTGTTTTATGCTCGAATTACTTAATCAATCGCGCCGAAATTGACGACTCGACTTCGTTGATTTTCGCGCAAATCGCGAATCTTACGAGGAACAAGTCTTCACGCAAAAACAGCTACACGAAACCGTATGTACTCGGTTCTTTTAAAATCATTTAATAACTTTAATTAATAAGTTAATTAAAGTTATAAAAGTTATTAATTAGAAGTTATGAGAAAACAGTAGTTCTAGAAATTTAGATTTAAAATTATAGAATTAATAGAGAGAAAAAAAAATTTTTAATTGCGGCAAACATTTAACTGCGGATATCTTTTATTTATTAATTTTTCGTTTTAAATAAATAATTGTGCTGCACAAGTTATTGAATTTGTAAGGAGCGCAAGGAGTTTTAAATCGCTATTTCTACTTTTGCTTCTAAATAACTGTATATCTTCCGGAAAACGAGAAAATTACTCAAGGGAATCTCTCGAGTAACAGACTGCGTTTCATACGACCGCGTTGAATTCGGCCGTGACGGTACTATTTTCACGCTCGTATATTCCAGGAGCAAGGAACGAAGACGGGCATTCCTCATTTCCGGAATGAGTAATTAAATCGTTACGAGAATAAACGCGAGCGTTTTGCGAAGGGACAAATGCCTTCTATCTCGCGGATCCACGCGCGCTACTAAAAATAAATTCCGCCCCGTTTTAACGCGCGCGGAGATAAGCAGCGCCAGCGGAAAATAATCAATTCGATTGCTCCGCACGAGGGCCGTAGGTATTACAAGACCCCGGAGCCCTAGATAACCGTTTATCGTACGGTGCAATCTGTACCCGTGTCGCCCCGGTCGGCGTGCCTGCGACCGCGTTAAGTATCGTTCGTGTAAGGATTAATATCGTTGCAGCACGCTGCAGAATTCTCTTGGCTCGCTGCAACAATACGCGACCGTTTACATAAATCTTGCACTAGCGTCGAGTGTTATGTCGCGATGCGGAAGCACGCGAGCTTCAGAATACAATTGCGACTGAAGAAATTGGCCGACCGGAATTTGTAGCCGATTTCGCTAATTTAGAAAATCTTCACATAGCTTAAATCATTTTGCGATATCTGCATTGACAGCGCGTACGTTTTTCCGATGAAAAATTGTTTCTTTATCAGAGAGAAAACGGAGAGAGAGAGACAAAAGAAGTTTAATATGAGAAGTTATATTAATAATTACTATGCATTTTTATTATGAGAAATATATACTTTTCAATATCATATTATATTTCATATTCAATAGAAGATATTTATTACATTAATCCTTTATCTTGATTTTTAATAGAAATGTTATATCGGTAATATTGATTTAAAAAATAGCATTGGACTAATTAAATTCAATGAAAAATTGATCCTTATACAATAAATGTATTTTCAAATGTCATTACCAACAGACGTTGCATTCATTAACGCGAGACATTATAAACAACGGTTAGGTAAGGCTTTTGGAATAATTAAGGATGCTTTAATTAACAAATTACTTTTAATTAAAATGAGTCACATCGCGTCGTATAATTTTAAAAGAGAGAAAGAGAGAGATATATATTAATTAATATAAATTACTATGAACTTCTTATGTGGACGGTATCTGTACGGTATCTGTACGGTATCAACGACGGTATGATACTAGTTGTACTGCAACGTTGCAAAACACACACACACACACACAAATATACACACATACAAAACCCCGATAAGCCTTGTGCGATACGATAGGCGATTGATTTTTATGTGCGCGCCCGTTACGTGTCGATCGGTCGGTGATGGCCCGTCAACCTGTTCCTCATCGACGCCTCTCGCTCTCATCGGTGCTCATTTACGCGGCGCTTAATAGACAATCAAGCGGCCGAGGCGGCCGAGCAAATTGTTTCGATCGACTGCCGCTTCCGGCGACGTTCGAGGCCGCGGATGATTGCCTCGTTTACATCGCTTTAGTCACTCGATTATTTTTCCCCGGTCCTACAGCCGTCCTGACCTCGTGCCCGTATTCGGCGTCGATCGATAACAAATCTTCGGGAGGATCCAGCGAAAAATCTGGAAGATCGCGCGAAAACACGGGGAGATCAACGGGAAACCGCTCCTGAGACCAGACCGTTCGATCCACTGCTTTTGATTATAGCCGCAATATCACATTGTTCACCGCAAAACCACGATTGTCGTGCCACGTGAAGTTGACACCTACTTACACTAATATTACGTTTATCAACGTAGCAAGAAACGCGCCGCAAATATTGCGCGATATTACGTATCCTTTTCCCGTTACATTTTCCAGACTTTCATCTTTAGAGCGACAAATTTAATACATTTCTAATGTCCAATATCTTTTTCTCAACGTGCACTCGAGGAAAAGATGGTTTCTTTCTATAAATATTTTAATATTTATTTAGATCCTTCGTTGTGGATTCAATGTGGATTCCAAGAGTCATACATAAACGATAAATATTCGCCAAATCGATAAAAGTAAGCAAAGTATACGTCTATATGACAATGTTCCAATTTGATGTATATGTAAAATTGCATTGTTATATACATATATATATATATATATGTATATAACAATGCAATCAAATTCACATAAAAACAGCAAATTTGCTGTTTGTCAAATATTTGGCAAATAATTGCATTGCTTGGTCTGGTATCGCTTTAATGGAAATGAAATAAAAACAAAAAGTAATATGAATGCAGTAGAGACGGCCGATCGTTTGCGAGAATCAGTAGCTCGAGTGCAATTCAAGCAACGCAGTAGAGTAGTGCAATCATGCGTCGGACAAGAGCGATAAGTAGTCAAAGCTCGCAATGTCAGCCCGCGCGGAGGAGTGGATGTTTCTTCTTTCATAACATATAGAACGTTTCGTTAATTCTAAAGAATTGCGCATTTACAAAAATTTTGAAACCAAAGAATAAGATGTGATGGAGAACAAGGTATTTAGAAAAAGAAAGAAATAATTTAAACGTATAATATTCTCGAAAACGAAATATAATTCAATACATCATTTTTTTCTGTGTGTAACTCTTGTACTTAAAACTAATTAACTTTTTAAAACTTGAAACTAAACAACCTGTCTTTATAAATTAGCATTAGCATTATACGAATTAATTAAATGTGGAAGATACCTGTAATCAGATTAAACCGTAAATAACTGCTCGGCCTTTTATAGTACTTAAGATAATGAAGTAAAGTATCAAACTGGAATGGAGAGATGGCCGTTTATTTTGTTAATTGTAACCCTTTCACATAATCTGCGTCATGTAATCTCGCACTTAGCCACTAAACAGAAAAACCGGAAGCAAAGTATTCTCGTGGATTATGTTTTGACGAATTAAAAGAACTGCGATGGCTTTTTATTGATCCGATTCTCGAGCCCCGTTAACCGCTTAACCCCATACTTATAAGCCAAGTAAATAAACTTCCTGAACTATGCAACGGGCTATAAAAATGAATTAATTATTTATGTATGTATAAAATTAAAATTGCTTTTTAGAAAATTAATCAACACTTAAATCTTTAAATTTTTATTAGCTAACTATCATAATTATGTCCTAAAAAAACGAAAAACTTTTTATTTTAATTTCTTTTCGTAATATAAGTATATCTTTCTTTCGTCCGATCTTTCTGGAGATGAAAAATTCAGTCTATTTAATTTGGAATTAGTTCTGTTAGAGCGAGTTAAAAAAACATCGTCAACGTTTAATCGAACATCAGGAGTGTTAATTGGTTAGTGGATAATTGGTTTTTATTTTAGTTCATCTTTTTGCAATTTTATACATGATTCTTTTTATATATTTACGAAGATATCAACGCAAAAGAATATTGACATTAAGTGTCAACGTATGTTATAACAATTGATTTATTGAGATCGGATTAAACGCAGATGCTGGTGCATTTTGAATAAAGTGCGAATATAAAATGCATTACTATAATCTTATTAATGTTAAAATTAGTATTAGACAAAAAGCAACCGTGTTTATTTATGTATAAAAATTAGATATGTTATGAGAACTAAATTTATAAAAGTTTAAACCACAATTACAACATGTAGTTCAAGGAAAGATGTAGTTTGACATTCCCTGACCCGCCCTTGGTTCCGCTAGGATTAAACATCGATGGGTCAAGGTCTCCGCCGCTTTGACACACATATACATCTTTGTGTAAAATGTATCTCCAAAAAAATTTCCAAAATTGAAACCATCCAGTCTCAATTTTCTGTACAACATGAATTAGCTGCGCGGTAATACTGCAATTCAAACGCGCTTATAGTTTAATATCGTGTTGTCCCACTATTGTTTTCGTTATTGAACGCATGTTTTCGTTCCGAAATAAGCATCCTCGTGATTTGATCCCGCGAGAAGGCGAGCGCGTACTGCGCAGCATATAGAAATTTATTAAATTCTTTATGTCAAGGGACCTGGATTAAATTGAGGGACACCTCGGTGTATCCGAAGGTCTCCTCGCCGAAGGGATTCGGGAATTTCTGTTAAAAATGCGCGGTATCTGAGAATCCAATTTCAACGAAAGAGCCGCGACGAAACGCGATTACGGCGGGACAAGGGTGGCGTGAGGAGCGGCGAACGACGGTTTTGCAGTGGGAACGTGAAACAGGCTCCGCATTCGCATTCGGTGCTACAGCGTGCTCCAAGCTCCAACCCGCGCCCATTGTCCTCGCGCGCACAATGGAGATCTTTCTGACGCGCGGCGCGCTTCTCTCGGTGCTTGTTGCTCCGATGGTCGGCTGACTAAACTTTGCCCGGACGTCGCCGCCGTCACCGCCGCCGCTGCCTCACCACGTGCAGTGCACGTCCCACACGCCCTCCCCCTCAGTAATTTCCCGCACAAACGGATATAGGCGCTCCGGCCGTATACGCGCCGGGAATCGGAGGAGGGATCGGGTGCCGTGAGAGGGTGAGCAAAATGTGCGAGAAGGAGAACGGGAACGCCACTGTGCGGAGGAGAAAAAGGAGAACCGCCGCTGCCGCCGCCGCCGTTGCCGTGCCGAGAGGAGCGAGATAGGAGAGAACTGTGCCACTGTGGAAAGCGGCTACGCGCGCAGTAGGATTCGCCTGGGGATAGGTCAATCAATGACCTATTTAAGGTGTCTTCAGACCGGTCTCCCTCGGCACCCGCCACCGCGTTTGCCGCCCTCGATCGGGGCTATTCGGCGACAAATACTTGCCCGGTGGCGGAGATCCTACATTCAACAAATGAGGCGGAAGTGCTGCGCGTTCGTGAGGGCGTGAGAGGTTCCATAAGTTAAAGACGTCGCGCGAAAACGACGAAAACAAGAGCGATCAAGCGTATTCTCGAAGTGTTTCCACTTTGGAAGCGTCGCACGTAAAGGGGACGATTACTTTAGAGAGTACCGATCGAACCTTCGAATTTTTATTCCCTAGCTACTATCATAATTACGTTCTGAGAAACGATCTTTCAGGAAAGATGAAATTTTCCTTATTCCAATTTTTTTCCGTAAAATGAAGACACTTTTTTCTATTCGTGCTAATTTGATTCCTAAGAAGAAATCCAATCTCTCTACAATTTAGCATTAGTTCTTGGTTATTGTAGCACATTAGATTTAACAGCATTGCAAACTTTTAATCGTACGTCGGAAAGAGCGCATAATTGGTTTCTATTTTAATTCATGTGTTTTTATGATTTTATTCTCTTTATCTATAAAGATATCAACGTGAAATAGTATTGACATTAGCTGTCAACCATTAATGTACATTGTAACATGGCTGATTTATTGAGATCGAGTTAAACTCATCACACATTCTGTATAAGTGCGAATACGTAAAAATCCCGTTGCTGTCGATAATTTGTACAGCTGGATAAACGCGCGTGTGCCTAGATATCGTCTTCCATCTAATCTTATTTGATAATATGCTGCACATTGCACAGCGACTTAGGAAAATCAACAAATCCTGATAGCTACGGCGAATGCTGACGCACGCGCAACCTTGTATAGTCAGAGAGATGAAATAAATTCCTAATGAAGATCGACTGGAACAGTTCGCATCAGCTTACCACGACCATGAAAAGCGAATCTGTATTCGTAAAATGTACACAAAGATGCCTCCCTCACAAAAGCTACCGTAGAAACTCGATATCCAATAATCGCTTCTAATTCTGTTTTTGAAAAAGATTTATCGGGCCTATAAAATATATCGCAAACAATATAAACGTCAAAAATCGTCTAAAAAACTTTTTAATTATTGAGAAGCTCTTTAAACTTCATAAAAACGTGTATATAAAAAACATCCAAGTCTGTCAGGCATTCCTTCAATATCCTAAAGATACGTTCTTTCAGATATTCTTCAAAAATCTGTGAGGCGGTCCTAATTTCTTAGATTTTCCTTAAATGCTCAAAATATATTTAAAAAGTAATCTCCTAACTATATTTCAAAATTTCTATAAATTATTTTTGGAAATGTTTTAGATTTTTAAGTTGGTTGGAGCGCAATGTACGAGATCGTGTATGTAGGTCGACGTATGTGCTACAAAGCAGAGTTTGCCATACCCAGCCGAGAAGTACCAAAAGGATATGGATTAGTAATCAGCGCGAGACACCAGTTGCGCGGTCGTGTGGTCTGGTCGAGATATCTGAGAGCGATCGGAATGAAGCCTGGATAGGGTAGACCTTCGCCTTCCTCCTCCTCGTCCTCATCGTCGTCATCCTCGTCGTCGTCGTCATCGTCGTCATCGTCCTCATCGTCCACGTCGTTCTCACCATCCTCGTCATCCTCATCTTCGTCCTCCTCCTCGACCGCTCGCTGTGCAGCGGACTCGCGAGCCCCGTCTTCGTCCTCGTCGTCCTCGAGGTCGCTGAGCTCCGCCACGTCGCTGTCGGAGCCCTGCTCGCCGACCCCCGTCCCGCTGATCGTCCTCGACGCGGATCGGTACCGGTAGCCCTGAGGATAGTGTAACGACATCCTAGAGTACCTCGAGTGCCTCTCTTTCGCGAACGCAGCGTTTCTCCAGCGACTACGGAGGCCTTCAACGACGTCGCGGCCTTCTCGGCGCCCGGGACTGCGTGAGGCGACGATTCCGGGACTCCTCGACCGTTCGAGGGGAGATTCTCATCGCCCGATCTTGCACGTCCAGTCTTCCTTTCCGCACGCGCGCGACTCCCTCTTGACTAATCGTGTGAACAATTGGTCGTTCTCGGCGGCGTCATCGGGGATGCTCTGTACTCTCAATTCGTTGCGCCAATCCTTTGACGAGTGTCTTCTTCTCCAATACACCCGACGTCTTAATCCCGCCGCTCGTGGGCTGCTCCGCACTGTCGCGATCGACGTAACGAGCGAGTGCCCGCCGATCGCATCTTACGTCGGAGCCGGGGAGATAGTGAATCCAGGTGTGGAGTTGCACCTCTCGATGCGCCTGCCCGGTGATTCCTCTCACCTGCGCTTCTCACCTGAGGACGTAGCGAGCGCGCAGTAACCTTGCCCCGGTATCGCAGTGTCTCCGGAGGATGTGATAGCGCCGCGATCCTCGCCACGAGGTCACGCGAAACGGGGGGTGTTTGAAATCTTTCCCGAGAAAGAATGAACTCTCGACAGCGCGAATTCAAGTCTCGGAAGAGGAGCACGTGAAGCGCGTGGCTGAGAACTGATTCACTGCACCACCACCACCTCTTCCTCTTGCTCCTCGTCCTCTTTTTCCGGGTATCCTCCACCTGGCTGTATCCTCCCTCGTCAGGTGCGGGGCCTATCGACCGCGATGTCGGTCGCGCGGACACGCGGGCACTAGCGCGGGCTGTTGTCCGCGAGGCGAGCGTCGAGCGCGGACGTACGGTGCGGTGGTGGTAGCCAGCAGCTGAACGCCGCGCGATCGCGGCCGTGTTCACGACGACGACGGTGCCCGGCGCAGCGTCGACCGGTGACTGAAAAAAACGTCGAACATCCTCTACCGATGGTGGCGGACGCATGCGCGACCCCCGGTGTGTATGCGTGTCCCTCGCCTCATCCGCGTCTCGCGACCTCCAACACACATCCTCCCCTAGAGAAAATCCGGAGATCTTCCTACTCTTTCCCACCTCTTCTCGGCCTCGTACACCATCTTCTCTTCCTCTTTCTCCTCTTCCTTCTGCTCTTTCTTGCCCTTCTCCCTCACCCCTCGGTCGACCGAGAAGCACCTTGACGACTGGTACTCGAGGTGGGCAGAACGGAGGGAAAGAGAGAGAAATAGGGGGATGGAGAGGTGACTGGAGAGGATCCAGCGAAGTCCTTGAGATTGCTTTCACTTTCGGCGCCGACCAAGTGACACTTGTGCCTTTTTCTTGCCATCATTTGCCAGAAAGGTGTTATCTCACTCCAAATTCCACACCCGTATCGATGCCTGGCTAATTGATGACCCATGGGTCATCGCGTGATCGGCATCGGCGATTCCTCGCGGGGCACGAAAGGTAATCGAGCGAAAGACAAGTTCAGCGAAAGAGAAGTTTCTTTCTTTGGGTCGCGCTCGAGTAACAGGGAGGAGGGGAAGAGAGAATGGGGAGCATCGATAACACCGGGGGTGTATTTGATGGATGACTATTCGATGACACATTCGTTGTCGAAGGGTTGAACTTCGCTCGATAAAGGGGCGATAAGAAATCGCGACGATCTTATTCTACAGTGTTGAAGTTCAGCGTTTCGGGAACCTCTAGAAAATATTTTCCAAGTATTTCTCGTGCTTGTAAGCTGAAAGAAACTCTCATCGGAAATAATGTATCAAAAATAGAAATGTTCCTCAAAAATAGAAATGACCACAGTTAACTTTTTCTCTTCTGATATGCAGCTTATATTGCAACAGTGCTTTTGGATTCTGGAGAATTGTCGATATTAATAATTGATATCATATATATGTATATAATCGATTATGGTCAAAATTATTTTTCCTGACATGCAAAGGTATATATTTAAACATTATGAGCTTGGAAAGAAACGAGAAGTATACTTCATATACTTAATAATTATGCTTCACTTATTGCAATGCAATAAATTAAATGCAGTAATTATACATCAAATGCAAAAAACAACCAAATATAATACAGTGCATTAACACCCGCACAACTGACGAACAAAAGATAGCAAATTTTCATTTTCTAGTGCCACAATTTTCCAGCGAAGGTTTCAATGGTACAACGGAGTCGGAGAAATCATAACGGTCGCTGAGACTCTATGCGCTTCGTCTATTTTTGCTCGGAAGTTGGAAAACAGAGAAGGAGCAGGCCGCGTGTGTATCGTGCCGTTACACGATTTCTCGAACGAGAGAACGACAAGGTATCGGCGATAATCAACCGCCGGATACTGGATACGCGATTAAAGTCAGCGCTGTGTCCGGAAACGATAAAACTCGTTGGAGATTACAAACGCGCCGTCGTCGGCCTTAATCGACTCCGCGTGCGCAGCCGAAAATAGAAACTCAACCACGCGCGTTCCTCGTTCGCCGTTCGGTCATTTCAAGTGGCTGGCATAATTTGCGGCATTTGATGTTTCGCGAAACACTCTTCTCGGGGATCTTGATAGAAAAAAGGCCAGAGAGAGAAAGAAAAAGAGAGAGCGAGAGGAAGGGAAGAGAGATATCTCTATCTCTTTTTACACACTTGCAACATTTTATTCAGAATGAAGATAAACGCTTACAATGCAATATACAGCAGGAACGTTGAATTATTATGGCGTTGCTGTTGCATATCGCACCGGATATATCCATATATCTACACGAAAAGAATGGTTTTGCTGAAATATTAAAAAATTTGGCCAGATACAGATCTGAAAAATAATTTTGTTGGATCATCAAAATAATTATGTAGGACGCCTAAAATAGTTGCTAGAATATCAAAACTTTTTGCAGCATTATCATTATGTTGGAGTGTCCTACATAATTATTTTGATGATTCAACAAAATTATTTTTCAGATCTGTATCTGGCCAATTTTTTAATATTTCAGCAAAACCGTTCTTTTCGCTGTCTCTTATACACATCTAGATGTGTATAAGAGACAGGATCTGTATCTGGCCAATTTTTTAATATTTCAGTAAAACCGTTCTTTCCGTGTACGTATTCGGCTGCGACACGTTATTAATCCGCTCGCGTTTATGAATATAACAGTGGCTAATTTATGGTGTTACACACCGAAAGAACGGTTTTACTGAAATATTAAAAAATTTGACCAGATATACAGATCTGAAAAATAATTTTGTTGGATTATTAAAATAATTATGTAGGACACTCCAATATAATGATAATGCTGCAAAAAGTTTTGATATTCTAGCAACTATTTTAGGTATCCTACATAATTATTTTGATGATCCAACAAAATTATTTTTTAAATCTGTATCTGGCCAAATTTTTTAATATTTCAACAAAACCGTTCTTTCCGTGCAGCGTTTGAATATACTAATCTATGGGTTAACATTGTATTATTTATGTCCACCAACGTAGATTAACTTTAATCTCGGTTTAACTTACTCTTTTTCTTTTTCTAATTCTTAGAACTAGAAAAAGATGAAGAGTAAGTAAATCGAGATTAAAGTTAATATACATTTGATGGAAATGGACGTTAATATAGTAAATCGTTTTATACAGATAAAAGCACGCCGTATATATTATCAAATATTTTGACGACGTTTTTCCTTGTTGCATTGTTCCTCCCTCTTTGATGCGCGACGGACGCATCGCAATACAAATTTCAACGCGCAATCTTGCCATTTATAAATAGGAAAATTCCTTCTTATCTAACTCGGAAACAAGATGATTAGAATTTGAAATGGGCAGAAAACATGTATGCCGATGACGTACAAGGACCAGCGTCCGGTTCTATAACTTCATTTTGCTAACAACTATTATTACAGAACAACACGCTGTCTTGCTCCTCATTGACTATTACGAGCATTCCTCCGAATATCAGATATGCGGATTATGTTCAGCATCTCAATCAGCTCCTCGGGGCATTCGCTTTTCTGCTACATAAATCTGAAAAGAAAAGAAAAATCCACAGCAGAAATATGTCAAGAGTATCTAAAGTTTGAAAACTCTATCGTTAGCGGTAGAAGCAGATGCACATACCTGTAACATGTAATATTCGAGCAGCTTTAACACCATTTGTGGAAACACAATCGGACTGTTCATAGATTTGTTATCGAACGCGCACAGAATTCGTTCAGCTTTATTCCTGAACTCATTGCGATCCAAGTAAACCGCTAGTTTCAGCAAATTGGAGCATACGATTGAATTACTGGACAGCTTCGTCGTAGTGAGCTGCAAGAAAAGACCTTAGACGTTCGATATTTTTGATAGTTAACTAGAAATATTAGTGTTCCCTTATCTTTGAACATAATATCTAGAAATATTAGTGTTCCCTTATCTTTGAACATAATATCTAGACTATGTTGAAGACATGTATGTCGATATAACAACCGAATGTAATGAGACATTCAACAGACGGTGCTATAAATATTTAGATATGATGATCTTTATGGCAGAATGCGGCTTTGCTTGGTTTCGTTTACTTGACGTAACTGCCGTGACTACGCGCATTAAAGTACCCGGTGTTTAATGGCCAAACTAAAATTACCACAAGAGCAGCCGAGCGTACTGTCTTTCATCCGTAGAATTATCAGAGAATCCTCAACCATGATGAAGTAACCGCCATCTTTTCCGAATCCCAGAACAATTGGTTCTGAATATCCTGTAGTTTATCCGGCAAATTTGATTCAATGCGATCAAACGGCTTCGTACAAACCGAGCAACCCCTTCATAAGAAACGTATAGTTCGGGATGCTTTTCTATAAATTGTATCATACATTTCGTATCATAACATTGATACAGAGATAAGACAATATTCACATTATATTGTAATTGTATAGTTATATTATGTGTGTGTAATTGAGATAAGATAATATTCACATAATTACATTGTAATTATACAATTGTACAATTTCATCGTTACAATTTTATTCTTATCGCGGTAGCAACTGCGAGAGATAGCGCATCTATATTATATCTATCAAAAATAACTCTTTACAACAGCGTCCATTGCTAATGATTTACTTCTCATTTTTTAATTCCAGTATGCGCAAAGTTACTTATCTTAAGATCTATAAATAAATCATGAATCGTTAGATTTAGTAAAATTGCGCACCACGAAATCCGTCAAGGCGATGACGATGATATGGACATCATTTATCACGATTCATTATCGTTTCTTGCTATGACGATGAATATTATCTTATCGTTCAAGTGAAGTCGCGATTTCTTCAATCTTTCTTCAAACAATATCTGATATCTTCCTTAATATTTTATATCCTTAATTCTTTGTATCCTCTAATTTAATGTCAAAGTCTGGTTAGCTGTAACTTTTACTTCTCTGTGCGTAATAAATATATATTTATCCATGAGCTCGTCATGAAGCCAGAAATAATATTGCTTAGATTGCTTGCCGAAACAGAATATAAATTTCAATGCAAAAATTCTTTAATATAAAAATAAGATTAGATATTAGATAAGATAGAATTATAAAAATTATTACTTGTCAAATAAGTAAGTCAATCTTTATTATAAGATATTTATTTATATATATCACATATGTGTGTGTGCTGTTAAGTTTATTTTTTTATATAAATACTAAATAAAATTGTTTAATTATTAAGTACCTATAAATTTGAAAGTAAGATGATAGAATCATTAAGCAATTTTGGAAACTGCAGTGTGCATAAGTAAGAATTCATATGAATTTATAGGTAAAAATAAAGAAACCAGTATACTTAACAATACACATAAGAAAATATAGCAAAGAATACACAGAGTTTACGCATCAATAAAAAAAGTTATATAAAAGGGTTTTACAAAGTTTCATTATAAAGATACAGCTTTTCAAAGTTTGAATTACAATAATCACTGGATAGGGCAAGAAAGCCTAGTAGAATAACTCTTACGTTCACCAGGTTTAAATCCATTAAGTTCTTATGTGTGGGATTATTTAAAACAGCTAGTTTATTCAACTTTGATTAATGATGTAGACAGTCTGAAAAAACGAATTTTTGACTGTTGCGCAACGGTGCGTAACCTTCCCAGTACTCTTTACTGCGTGCGTAAATCCATGTGTAAATGTGCTAAAGCTTGTGTAAATTCTCAAAGAGGACACTTTAAACATCTTCTTTCAGATTTAAAACTGTTATTGCGTTTGTTTTAATAATATAAAAGAGTTATGCAATGTCACATTTTTGATATGACGTTATTTGTGTAACAAAGCCTTTCAGTACTCTTGTTCATATAATCTTTTTTATTGTTTTGCTGCATAAAACTCATTCTCAAAATTTGTACAGATTTTTCAGTTAAATGTCCTATGTCCAGGATGTTCTTAGTCATTATTTATCTCGCGAAGTAAAGTTTAAATAAAAATGTTGTAATATCTTTATTATATATAGATAATTATACAAAATATAAGTAAATACTGAACAAATATAGCTTAGAACATTATTTATTACTTTCTATCATATTATAGATATTTATATAAATCTTAAACTGTTGTTTTTTTGGTTAATGTTAATTAATCTACGAGATGCATTTTAAACTGACACTTCGCGTATGCTTGATAGATGTTTCCACGAGATTTTCTTGGATGCCCAGTTCGCATTTCGTTGTGCACAAATCCAGTATTTTTAAATTCTTAAGGAAGTTTACAAATTTTCTTTGTATGTTTATTAAGTCTGTTTTTATAAAATTTTGCTATAAACTGTTTCCTAAATGCATTATGTGTCATCCTTTCGATCCTATATGTCACTACTTAAACACGTTCTTGCACATTCATCTGAAAAAAAATGAAATCATAAAGTTATAACATAAAATTTAAAGCAGGTGTAAGCACAATGTAAATTATCCTTATTCTATACAAATATATACATAAGATTATGTTAATAGATAATTTTTCTAAAATTCTCCTTATTTCGTGAGACTTTCGGGATAGACTTTATGTATAAAATTAATTGTATTTATATTGTGTTTTAATAGATATATTAAGTACGTTATTTCTTCATCTTATTTATTTCAATGATGTTAATTAGTATTAGTTGTAGTATTATATTATATGTACAAGATTTTTAATATAAAATTTTAATCAATTTACAATAATTTTACATCTGATTACAAATTTATAATAAAACATAAAATAATTTATTTAATAACGTTTAGAATACAGTGGAATATAGGTTATATTGATTTCAAAGTTCTGAATGCAATTATATTGTTATCTAAATTAATTTAATAGTAATAAATACTTACTTATAAAAAAAATATACTGTAACTAGCACATATATACTGCATATTTTTGTGACATTTTTTAACACTACCAATAATATTATGTCTATGATCAATAGCGATGTATAAGCTGTTCTGTCTTGCCCTTGCCCAGTGTTGGGGGATGCAGGGAGATGTTCTCACATGCGCAGTAAAACAGGCGCTAGCAGACGCTATTAAACCAGTCGCGTACGTATTTTATTGTAATAAGGAGTATATCGTTAGACGTATATCCTCATGGAAAAAATAAGAAAAAATAATATAGTAAGAAATTTTTTATGATATAAGTATTATAATTTATGGATAGAAAAAATTAAATCTATATTAATTTGTTGCATTTACAGCTGATTTTTTCTCACGGGAGTATCAATATTTAAGTAAGAGAAATCACGGAAAATCTTATTTATGTATTATAATAAATATAAAATTATATAAATCATTATAAATGTCATTTAAATGTAAGTATTACTTCAATAAGTATTTTGAATAATTTATGGAGTATATTACATATGAAATAATGTTTTAAATTACATAAATAAAATTAATAAATATTATTAACTATATACATATATAAACGGTTAATATAATATTTAGGATATAAGTGGTGACAAAAAATAAATAATTTATATGGTCTCAAGAAATACTCCGGGCAATATTAGAGCACGAGACGTTGAGATGTCACGTGGTCGATGACGTATATGTACAAAGACATGCGCATATGACTCCGTTTTCCAGTAATTTATCCCTCGTTTTCCTAGCTTCCTATGCTATTACAATTTCACCATTCGTTGGCAACATGTTCCTTTATAACGAGATTTACCTACACGTTTATACGCCCAGAAAATGTCGGAAATCAACATTGAATCAGCAAAGAAGTCTAAAAAGGGCGGAAATCTATGACACTCACTTTTATTTCAGTCAAACAAAAATTAGATTTCATAAAAATAATTTTTATTGACGTTTGTAAATACGCTGTACGTTCGACGGATGATAAGCAAGTGCGTTAGATCAAAGATTTATTTTTTTTATTATAAAAGGATATTTAATGCGATTACGAGAGAAGCCTGATTGGAATGGACATGTTTTAGATGGAACCTGTCCACTGGCGCCTCAATGTGCATGAAACGTTTATCTCGAACTACGTAGCCAGGTAGCCGGATATTTCCGACGGGTAACACATTACATTTACAGTCTTTGATTCTGTTTTGTGCAATATCTACAAAATGTAATTGTCTAACATGCTTTAACAAAAATAATAATTATAAAAATTGGTATAATTTAATAGCGTAAAACATAAGAAATCACGTAAGTAATCAAAGTATACAAAGTTAACTCTTTATACAATAAATGTGCATTTTGAATACAAATTGGATATATTATCGAGTCATATACAGTATATTTACAAAAAAATATCGGGATAATAATATAAAGTATATAATTAATAATTATTCTATTATAAACTGTCTAGATTTTATCAGTCACACAAACTTCTATAAGATTGTCGATCTTTAATAGTACCTTGTTGGTCAAGTCATAGTGTTGCAAAACTTATTTAACACAAAAAATTAATAAAGATAAAAATCGGTATTATACGAGGAATAGTTTTCCAAATTTTAACTATTTACTTAAAAATCTTTGTATTTAATTATTTAAAAAAATAATATTATTAAATTCTTTTATCTAGTTACTTATTAGCAACATTATATCTACATTTTTGAAAGAAGTACTTTACTTTATAAAAACTGCTGTTTGTACAGTTTTCTCAAAATGTACATGTAATTTAATAAATTTTGCAATATTACATATTTCAATTTTAGCATTAATTTTACCATCTGAAACAACACAGTTGCCGTTGTTATCGGAAACTTCATTCTGTTACTTGTCTGCTTGAGATAGATAACGCCACTGCTAAATGTTTAACCAAAATTCAAAATTTCAGCCGAAGATAAATTTCCAAGAAATATTAAAAGTAAATTTTACTTTTTATTTAATTATTTAAAATTGTAAAATTATTTTTAATCATACTAAGTATTAAATTAAATAAATATCGATGGACATTTATAAAAAACGAGAAATAAAATCGAAGACAGAGAAATTAAAAATAGCGTTTTATAAAAAAATTGCTTTTAAAATAATGTTAATGTAAAATAATAACACTCTCTACAATTTACAGCGAGAGATACAATTTATAATTCTAATTAATGTAAACTGTATTTAATTACTGTATTAATGTAAACTGTAATTAATGTAAACACACATGCACATATGTATATTGAAATTAAGGTTTTAATAACAGAGAATTTGCCACGAATAATACAATTGGTTTATCATGACAATACACCTTTATTGCAATATTCCCAAATTAATAAAAAAACCTGCAAATTAAAAAACTCGCTTTCACATTAATCATATACTTTCTGATTTAAGTATATGATAGAATATATCCAAAATGTTCATCCATTTTAAAATGTATTTTTAAATCCAATCTTCGTAAACATGTTTACTTCTCGCATTGGCGCAGTAATATCTTTGGTAACGGACAGAATCTCGGGGATCGATTAAAATTTTTTTCTTTACAAAAATACAAGTGACGAGGTTTGGTTAAATAATCGCGCGCACCTTGTCGCGCACACCCCCGTTGCACTCCACGCAAGCAACCCCCGTTACGTCCGTAAGTAGTAATGCCCGTTTTAGCGCAGCCGCGCGCGGCGCCCCCGCGAGTATCGCGCCCGTACTAATTTGGCCGCGTAGGGTGGTAGGGGATAGGCTGAGAGCGAGAGAGCGTGCGTCTACGTCAGGAAAAGCTCCGAGCTTATTGGTCCTGGTCCATTGTTGCGTATTGATTGCTGTGGAGCAGTGGTATGGTCGTCGGGACACTCGGTCGTCCTCGTCGTCGTCGTCGTCGTCGTCGTCGTCGTCGCCGTCGGTGGTGCTCAGCCGATTAGGTTAAGAGGAGCGGGCGCGCGCGGTCGCAGATATAAGGGAGAGAGAAAGAAGAGGAAAAATAAAACGGTCGTCCGCGTCGTCGTCGCGCATCGTCCGCTCGCGTTTCGTTCGCGTACGCGATCGTAAGCCGCGCTTGCTATGTCCGCACCGTACACGCACGCACTTATATTGTAAAAAAAAATAAAAAGAGTATAATCATATATATGTATGTATATATATATACATATATATATTCGCAAATAGATACACAAGAGAAAGAGAGGGAGAAAGAGAGTATATATAAATATAAGCGGAGGAAACGGGAAGAACTCGTCTCGTGTACTTGTGTATTCGTACGAGCGCGCGTATGTGACACGCGGTAGTCAGTGTTCAGTGAGTTGTGTCTCCTGCCTGTTCTCTATTGCTCCGGCCATTCCTTTCGATCACGGACTCCGACTGGAAGCGATAGACACCTGCGGCATCAGCGGCGGCGGCGGCAGCGGCTGCCGCCGAAGGTGGTGAGAACGAATCAACACGGCGCAAGCCCTCGAGCCGCCAGGATCGGGTATCCGCGGCTGGTTACTGCGCGTACCGTGATAGCTGCGTGGACAGGAAAGCGCGTTCGCCAAGGACGCCGTATCCGGAACTCGGTGATTCTCGCGTGTCCAGCGGAGATATCGACGTGTACATCCGCCTCGGGGTAGACTTGTGGCTAAGATAGCGAATCCTCAATCGAACAATACAGTAGTGCGTCGCCCAGGTTGACGGTGATCGAGTAATCCTCGAATAAAAGGCGCTTACGAACAAGGAAAAAAGCATTTTCCGAGCAAACAGATACAGACGTTATTAGGCAGAATCGAAGGAACAAAGGTGATAAAAGAAAAGAGAGAGACAGAAAGAGAGAAAGGGAGAGGGAGAGAGAGAGAGAGAGAGAGAGAGAGAGAGGGAGAGAAAGGAAGAGTGCGAGAGGTGGTGAAAGAGTGAGAAAGAGTGAGGAGGGGTTGAGAGGGTGAGAGTGGAAGACGAGCTCAGAGTGCCAGCGAGTGTGCGTGGCAGGACAGTAGAAAGGAAGAGAAGAAGAGATTTGGTGATTTTTTCTTCGAACAGAGCGCACGCTCACAAAAGAAGAAAAGAAAAAGAAGAAGCTCGTGGTAGCTGCGTACCGCGAAGACGCGAGAGCAGGCCGTGCACGGGTCCTTCCTAGCGCGTGTCGCGCACCCCCCGGAGGCGGCGCGAAATTATGAAGCGTATAAAGTGCGTCCTACTGGCCGCCGCAGCTGCCGCTTGTGATTGTGATAGTCGCCGGTGAATGTGTGACCCGGGGGCAGCAGAGATCCGCCGGGATGACGACCGAAGGGACGACCGTGCAGCCCCCGGTAGACTGCCTCAAGGAGCGGAAATGGTGGTGCTTCCTGCTGTCGAGCATCTTCACCTTCCTCGCTGGGCTGGCGATCGTGCTCATCTGGCGTGCGTTCGCCTTCCTCTGCTGTCGCAAGGAGCCCGAGCTCTCTCCAAATGACCCGAAGCAGAAGGAGCAGAAGACGGCCCGTCAGGGCAAGGAGTTCGAGGGGACTTTTATGACCGAGGCCAAGGACTGGGCCGGCGAACTGATTTCCGGACAGACCACCACTGGACGTATCCTGGTAAGACTTTCTACTTTCTTTTCATAATTATTGTATCTCAAGACGCATCAAGACTGATTATTACACCAATAATCGGAATATATAATTGCAATATAGAAATACTCACATAAAATATGCCGCTAATAATACTTGATTTGCAACGTAATCTATATTATACATCCTGCGTGCACTCTTTATTATAAATTATCGGATTACGAGAATTATCTCTTTATTATAAATTACTCTATATTATCATTGTCTGTTTAACATTGATTTATATTAAAGAAGAACAATATATTTCAGTAATACTGTTAAATCAAATTACTGACTTCTGCAATTAAGTTTTTACTCATTGCAATAAAGAATTAAATTAATCATCTGTAACATCTAATTGTTAGAAAGTATTTGCTGATGATTTTTATTATTATTGAAAAACAAGTGATTTATATGTATAAAAAGGTAGAAATATTGAGAATACAATAATTCGTATTAATTTTGAGATATGAAGAATTTTAAATGTAGTAATGAATACGTTAGTATTACTTGCTTATACATCTATTACTACTCAAGGACAAATAACAATAACGAAACACATCAAGTACGATTTCTCCGTGTAGAATTTTTCATTCCTAAAATTACATATTGTATTCCTATACACATCGTATTTCTACAGCTTTCAAATCGTTTGAATAATATTTATTAGATATAAAACAATTCTGAAACTGTTCTGTTAAATGGAATAACGTTTATGATATATGTTGAATTTGTTTGATAATTTATATGTAGTAATGTGTACATTCATAAATTATTGTAAATTTACAATTGTTAAATTAAAATACAGTATTAAATTTACAATTGTTAGTTAAAATACAGTAACAAGGAAAAATGTTGATTCATGCAATAATTTCTCGATGTGAAATTTGCTCAAAATTACATTTATCAAACTCGATAAGATTCTTCCACTGCAAACTTTTAAATTATATTTGTAATCGGATTTCCAGAAAATTAAATACAAATCGACTAAATAGGTCATACGCTGAAGAAAGTATAAAACCGATTTCAAAGAAAATCCGATAAGAGTGTCGATTGGGGAGGGAAGAGAGGGGAGAGGCGGGACAGAGGGATGTACTAATTAAAACTGTTCCGTGCAGATTCGTGCCAGTCACGAGACGCCATTACAGAAAATTCGGGTCGGCATTAAATTGTCGTTGAAATTTAATTCAGCTTTGAAAGTTCTCTCTTTCGATCTCGATTCTGACTCCATTGGACGATATCGCGGCAGAAATTTCGATATTGAGGACTCGCCCGCCCCCGTTCGTACCACGCGCCGCGGTGCCCTACCCGGACGCATGAGGATTGACGTCGCGCATCCCGGACGTGCTACGGGGTGAGAACTGGTGGCGAGACGTGTATACACGTAGATTCGCGGCCACTTACACGTGTACGCGCGCGTGCGCGCACACGAGACTCCTAGCCTCGAGCTCGTACGAGAGTACGAGTGTACGTGGCCGGTGACCCAGTTTTCGTTCGTGGAACCAGACACGGCAATGGTCCCGAGGTAGAGGGGTGGCTTCTACGCAGTGCGTGTTGCACCCTGGAAGTGCGTTGCCATCGCATCTGGTTTGGGGGTCCTTTCTTATCTTTGGCCTTATGGCTTACAATTAAATTACAGATCTTTTTGGAGCGCTCAACGTTCGCGAATATATTTGCTCCTTGAACTACACGGGTAGCCGTCCTCCGGTTAGCTATTCTTCTTCTTACACCCTCGCCCCTACTTCTGGTTGAATGCGTTAAGTCGGCCAGGAAGGCTGCGCGCAATTTACGAATGGCTTTATTCAAATTTTATAGTCAGGTGGTACGAGAAGCCCTCGTTCTATCGGGGGTATAAATCGGGAGAAAGGGTCGCGATTTACGGTCGCGATGTTACGTTGGAATAGTTTCGGGGGCTGCGACGAAGAAGCAAGGCGGCTCTTGTGACTCTCCCGCTCGTTGTGAAAAAAAGATTAGATCGTGCACTTGTTCCGCATTTCGTGATGACGCAGAGACATCGATGTCGTGCCCTTGCGGAAACTTAGCCTACTCGTGGAGGCCGAGCCCGACGACAGATTGCAGTCGACCATGCGAGATCGAGTCGACGAAGTTCAGATTGCAATTACAATTCCGACTGTGAATAATAGGAGCTTCGCTATATTGCCGATCTCAGATTTCAATCCCGGCCGACAGCAAGCTGCATCGATAGTAGTTTATTGATGACGTCGGTGAAACGATTTTAATATTCTTTATGATAAATAAGACTGTAGACGTCGCTCTCTAGCAACCAGATTACAACCTGCAAATCGAAATTACGGGGGCGTATTGTAATCTCTAATTTGGATGTCGATTCTTCTTTCTGAATCTATCGACTTTAATTCTTTAATTGTGTTTTTCGCTGAAGCGCAACAGATTGTATTGTTAAAAATATTTCTTTATTTATAAAAATGATATACTATCATTGTGTGTGTGTGTGTGTGTGTGTGTGTGTGTGTGTGTGTGTGTGTGTGTATCTCTCTCTTTTTTTCTGAAAGATAATAAAAATGATGAAACGACTTATAATGCCAGTTTTTCTTGCACTATTAAACAGGAAAATTTTCTAAACTTCTACATTTCTAGAAATTTTTTAACTTAATATAGTACTAATAAACAAATTTTAAATAATACATTTTTTTATATTTAGAGAAATCGTTTTCAATTTTTTCTAATCTTCGATATCCACATGTACTTACCATTAGTTCTATTAAATAAAATTTCTATCGTTTAATACCAGTAATTACAGCGTTCGATGATAATTAAATCGATCGGTTCCTATCTGACAGCGTGCTGACCATTACTACTTCATCATAAAATTAATGTGTTCGAATATTGTGCACAAGTTTCTTGCTGGTCAGCAAGCTTGTTCTGTAACATTTTACATTATTCATAACTCTGTTGAGAGGATTTATACTATGCCATAACAATAATGTTACCGAAAAATTTATTAACTTTTATTAATGAGAACGAATTTGTAGCCATTGTAAAAAAATGACATTTCCATTTTCTGAAAGCATTTTTCTTGCGATAAAGATATTGTTGACCAAATAAATATTTTCACTTTTTTGGTTTACACTTTCTAATTTTCATTTACAAGTCAAGATGCAAAATAGTATTACGTAGAGGCAAAGTACAAAGCAGAAAAAAGATAAAAAAAACTACAAAGTTGTTTCGTAAAATAGGATTCAGGTCAAGCGGTTTGTATATTGAAAACGTTGAAAAATTAAATGTTGTTTTTTCAGAACAGTACAGTTCATCAATGATTAAATTTTCAATTTTTATGCAAAAATGTCGAACAGGTGAGGAAAGTGTCATTCGTTTTTGAAGATTGAATAGTGAATAAAATATGCTTTAGAACATTATTTTTATTTTCCGAAAGATAGTGTGTATTATATATTCTTACAGGATTGACAAGATTTATGCGTTCTTGAATGACATTAGAATACCGACGAATGACTTTCGTGACGTAATCCTTAGTATTCAAGATCAAGTATCATCGAGATGCTTGGCTATCAAGATATGATTCGTATGTTAATTGAGCAATCTAAATTTTGAGTGGCATATACATATTCGAACATATTTACTAGACGAGGTAAACCACTTTTGGCATGATTTTTGGGAGTTGATCCCAACACGCGCTGGCGCCATTGAAACTAAACTTGTATCGACCTTCGTGACCTCGGGTCGCACCGGGAGTAGAAGCAGCAGTTCTCGGCTTTATTCTAGCAGCAAGAAATTACAGAAATGCAAAGTATAATTCATGAAACATTACGCTGTCTAGACGCTGTTTCCACAAAAAATTGAATTATTCTAACTGTATAAATGTTATTCTCTTACTTTTCGAGTTAACGATAGAATTTTATCCATGCGAATTTAGTTAGGTGACATTTGCAAGTAAATTAAATAATTTCATTTTGAGAGATATTTAACATGTATGACATTTTATGCTATAATATTAATATAATATAAAGTTTATGTTATAATATTATACAAATTTTTTATAAAGTAACAATAAAATAGAAGTATATATATAATAATAACAAAATATACTATGCCTTTAAATTATGTCTTCGAAACGAGTACAAAGTAATATATTTGAACTTAATATAACATCTTGATGTATTCTAATTCTTTTATATAATATTTTATTAAGTTTAAAATATAAAATTTAAGTGTAAAATTTGATATGAGTGAAGTTATTAATTAAAGTGCGAGATTATTTCTATCTTCTGAATATTTAACAAAGTCTCTAAATAACTAATGTAACATAACAAAATTTTTTATACCCTAATTAATTAATTTTGATACTCAAGGCTATTATATTTCTTCTCAACAACTTTACTCACAAAATGCTTGATAAGAAGAATTAGAAAAAGCAGAATTTGGCAAGCTGCTTATACCAGCTTCTCGTTAACGATATTTATCTATGTCACGTTCCACATTCGTTCATTTTTGCTTGGTTATATCGAATTTTAGTTTTCTTGCTTGAGAACTTATTATGCTTGCGAGCGATGTGAAACGTTCAGCTTTGATCCTCTTTGACATATCAACTTTAGTTTTTTGGCTGTCGCGGGAATAGTAAAACGCATATCCTCCCGTTTCGGAGCCAAGAACTTCTCGAATATTTAAGCTGTCCCTCGATCGCCAACTTTTTATCTTGTTAGCTGTGCACTATGCATCGTCTGACGCGTCATAAGTGAGAAACTTTTTTAACCGGACTTTCCCCGATAGTTCTCTCGGTATTCACGCACTCCATAAATGTTAATATATACGAGGGAATATACTGGTAGGAATTTATAGAATTTGTATTGTTAGAGTGTGGCACAACGCGAGCTCGCGCGCGAAAAAATCGTATAAATGACCACTCGACAGACAGCTGTATGAATTTCATCTCCGCGATTTACGTTTACACATGATCTACTTCGGAGCTATGTTCTCCATTTTTATATCAGAAGTTAATCTCCAGTTTTTGCCCCAATTCGAGTGCGATGTTTTCTAGTTAATGCTTTATTTATCACAGAGATGTGTCGCAAAAATTTGGACGAACAATGCGCGGATGAGGTTGCTATTTCGATTTCGGAAAATACACGATGGAATCACTTTAGTCTGAATCGTTTATTCAAACTAATTAATTTAGATCATTTTAATCATAAATGCGAAACATCGCACATAGATGCACAACAACAGGATTTTTATTGCATGAAATCACAGGACAACTACAAGAAATAACAAGACAAGTCATATCCGCGAGTATATCCGTTACAAAGATTTATATATTCCTATTAATATATTCCTATATATTCCTATTCGTTGAATTATATCATGATATAATTCAACGAATTAATTTTTTTATTTCTTATGAAATACTTATACTCTTGAGATCTTGCGACAGTTACAAATAAATCCACGAGAAATGAGTAGAAGAGAAAGCCAATAAGAAGAATTCTTCCGCAACGGTGTAATATATATACGTACTTCATATTACATCTGCCGCACATACATTTCAATTTATGTGCGCGCATAAACGCTGCTGCGTGAATAATACAGATAAGTTATCGAATGTTACGGTAAAGATATTCATCGCAATGTTGCTCGTTAAAATACTGTCGTTTGTTAAAATGCATGCGCAGTATTCTGCAAAGGAAATAGGATAGTAGGTCACGATAACATCAATACTGTGGAAGGTAGAACAACTAATGTCATTTTGCAGATTGGGATAGAGGGATTTTATCTGAGCATATTCTAATGATGATTTTGAAATGATGATTTCTTGGGTTCTAAGATATTGCTGTATACAGATATTCAGTAAATATTTGTAAAAATATTTAAATAATATTCTCTCTCTCTCTCTCTCTCTCTCTCTCTCTCTCTCTCTCTCTCTCTCTATTCTTTATGTCAACAATTAGCGAATATTAAATTATAATCATTACATAAATTTTGTGATAGATTGTTATAACTATTAGTATTTAAAGTGGTGACAATAATAGTCATTATATGCCGATAGACTCGTTGTGCAATGATTAGAGATGACGTTAACGTTGATCAATAGTTAAAAGTTGATTGCGTGCGTAAATCGCTTAGTCATAGGATTCATTCTTCAATTTGAATACCTAAACCAATCTTGTCAAATCAGCTTCTAGCGTATCAATTCTGCACGCTTACTTTCATCAACGAAAATGGGTAACGAAGTGGAATTGTTAGGGAAGTCGGAGCGTCTCTATCACGGAATTACGTCATATGCGTCATCGCGGATAACGTATATGAAGCAAAAAAAGACATTTCTAAAGAAAACATTTCTAGAATAGGAAAATAATAATACTATTCAAATTTATTTATTAAACGTTTAATATTTTGGAGAATCGCGAGATGATCGTTTTCAACGATCGAGTACCCTCCATTCCATTTGTAAAAATTTCTTGTACCTACTCTCGCCGCAGTATCGACGTGACGAGATGAGTTTCAACGTGCGATCGTCCGCGCCACGTCGGTGCACTTTATCCGTCAATAACGTCGTTGACATTTACCTCCGCGGCAACCGTCGACGAAGATAATATTACCCGCGATAAAAGTTACTTTAGCGGGTACGCGATGTAACGCGGACGAGGCATCGAGCGTTGGTTGTTGTTGCCGTTTCCACGGACGATTATATCGGTTTTCAAGTTCGTGTCTCGCGTCTTATTTCTCGTGTTAAAGCTCATCGAGTTATAGGACAACTGATGTCGTCTTGCCCGGACTCGGGTATGTTTAATTCAGCACGACGAAGATACGTCGATCGATACGCCAAACGCATATACATGCATACGGAATATCTCTTCCCTTCATCTCCCTCCGCCCTTACAAAAGTGCCTCGCACTTCCTTTTGTATACAGTTTGTCTGACCGATTCGGCGTCAATCCTTTATAAAAATATCCAGACATCGATAGTTTCTGAATTATAAGCGACTGGAAGTCGCGAATTCAGAGATTCCAGAACAATCAGATTCTGATTTATTTAATACATTTGTCTAATACCTTCGTCTAATATCGAAAGAACTAATATTTAATAGAATTTTAATTTAAGAATTAGTGACAATGCAAAGATATTAGAGAAAAAGATATTAGAAAAAGAAAAAGTATTGAAGCGAATTATGTGCAATTAAAATTTTGGCTAAGTAAAATCAACTCCGAGTAAAGATAGTTATGATAAAGATTTAGATAAAGTAAATTATATTTGAGCTGGGACATTCCGTATGTATAAAATAGAACTACTACACTACCGAAGTTGCAGAGTGCTACGAGTACACTATTTCTTTTTCTCGCGTTAAACGTTGGAAAGAATGTCGCATTCCTTTTAGCTGAGAGCGTCTCCACGGAATTTTTTTCTTGGAAAGGATGAGATAGTTACCAGGAAAATTAATGCAAAGGATCCCAGGATGCAACGTCGATATCGAAAAATTTCAGGACGCAAAATTTCGTTCTCGTTATTTTCTGAAAAGTATCTAGATGTTCGAAATTCTCTGGACATGGTTATTCTCTGAAACAAGGCAATGAATATTGATTGTTGATATTAAGAGAAAATACAAGACAGAAGAGCATTATTACTTTTTGCATATTTAAGATAAATGAAACGTAACTCACGTGAATGATAAATTATTTATTTCAAAGGAAATGTCGATAGTCCAACGATGAAACAATATCGCGGTTTTATGTCATGCATAATTGTATGATAGTCGAATTACTATACGGCGTCAAATAATAATGTGATGCTATCTCTAATTACATTTATGACGATACGTATCACAGAAAAAAATGCCTTCTTGACAAGAAAAGAAAAATTCATTTTCTGACTGTCTATTTCGAGCTGTTGAAGTGTATCCCCGAACTTCATTTCGCGTGACTTTTTGCTTGATATATTATTGAGTCACAAGATCCATTGTCTCCTTATATATCTGTTCCTAACTTGGAATGGTCAAGGGCACAAAAAGGGAAACCTCGAGGCAATTCGTTTTTTGGATTCGATAAAAGATGGTTTCTCGGGAACAAAATAAAAGAAAACGAATGAGAACATAGCGTATTTTCTTTGTACTGACAATGAAATAAAATAAGTAAAATGGGATATATAAAAAGAAACGTTATGCAACAATATATTGGTAAATAATAATGGATAGGAATTGTCTTAATTTAGTTTTGTTACGTGTTATAGTATTGTATATTATATATATTCACTATTATATATATGCACTATTATATGCTTTTTTATACATGCACTATTTTTTGTATATATTCGGTATAGTATATACTGTATCAGAGTACAATACTTTAATAACAATGGAGGAAAAGGATATGTTGGATATTGGATTGAAATTTATATAAAAAATTTAATTTATTTATTTTGTTGCCAATCTGTTTGTTTTTTGTAAATTTCAGAATTTACAATTTTAAAATATTTAATTTTAATACAAATTATTTTCAAATCTTTCAAGTATTAATATTTGTATTAATATTAAGCACATATTAACAGTAAACTTAATACCCGCGTTATCTAGGTATTCATATTAAATTAGATGAAACAAAAATGGAGAATTCAATAGAACTAAAAAGTCGTAGCACAACATAACGTTCATACATTTTACATTATAATCGGATAAGAGGTGTGAAGCCACAATCGTGACATCTTTAAGCCGAGGAGGCAAGTCTTATTTCTCGTATTAGGACTTATCGAGTTACAGAATATCCGTCGCGGCCGTCTCATAGAGTACCTACTAGAGTATATTTAATTCAGCATGACCAACCTACCTGGCGCGATCGATACGCCAAGTGTCGCAAACGAAACCGCCAAGCCGAGCAGTTTTTTTTAGACTGAATGAAAAGTTTCTGCCGGTGCGGCGACGCGAAGAGAGTTCTCGAGGAAGATATGGAAAGAATAACTGAAATGAAACTGAAACGGAACGAAAGGTTCGGAGAACATTTGTTCATTTCAGAACGAGGACGAAGTTCAATTACGATTCGTTTTGCACACCTAAAAAACCACGTGCAATTGCAAGAGTGCTCTTTTTCCTTTTATCGTGAAAACGTGGATGTTAATGATTTTAATTCTTAAAGAAATCATGTTACATTGATACAAGCACTAAAATATAAATCGCGGATTCTTTGTCTCTTCGATATAAGGAAAATAAGGAAAATGCTTCTCTGCTACCACATTTACGAAATGACGTATTGTATTGTATACCTATTAAAGAAAAGTCGTCCGCGCGATTCGAAATCCAACGGGGTGCGAACGCGCCCACGTCTCATCGAACATTACGTCTCATCTAATCTCGTTAGAAACGGCTACACCGCGGTTTTGCATTGGAGGTTCAGGTGGCGTATTAAATCCGTCCGTTTCCGAGACGTTTAAGCCGTGCGCCCGACGTCGATTCCTCCGACGTGAGCTGAAAGTTGAAGAAGGATTAACTACGAAATCCTTGTAATTGGTTGGCTAACCGTGCAGTCAACCCAGATTTAACTCTCAAACTACATTATATATGGATCGGTCCTCGATCGTGTGTTAGCGGTGCCGGAGTCGTTATCATTCGAATATATCAGGACGACTCTCATATCCGTAGGAAATGAGTAATTATTGATAAGATGTGCGCAACAGCGAATCTCTCTCTAATTTTGTTTGGGGGTATCCGACGATACCGTAGACTTCTGGAAGACGACGAAATTTTCGAGGAGTACCGGGATGGCGACGCGCGTTTCGACGCGTATAAAATTAAACCGACCTGCAAATATGCAGGCAGATCATAATCCACGTGGCATGATCCACGTAGCCTTGCGTTATGCAGCTGTCAAGTGACGCGCTCGGCTTTTAGCTCGCTCGTACTTTAGGATTTTGGCATCCGCTGGATGGCTACTTCGCCGAATACGTAGGTTAGATTCAAACCTGGATTCGTAACACGCAATAAAATGTTCAGCGATTCGCTATGAAAATATTACTAGCCCGTAATGAATCGAGAGTTTTGAATTATTCATGTCAGCCGGGCAATACCAAGCGGAAAAGATTGAGGGTGAGAATGAAAATTTCTACGATTGAAGAGACCAAAAGAGAAATTAGAAGTTTCTCTACTTTTTAACTCGTTGACTGCCACTGTACAATTAGATTTTTCTCTCTCCCCGACGATCCATTTTTATATTCATTATAGTTATTTTAATATGCTTTTTAATTACACTGTAAAAAAAGTATGTAAAATTACAGGAACAAGTGTAAAAATTATATGTAAATAAGTGTAAAAGTTACATTATTTATAACGGAAACGTAACAAAATTATGTATTTTTACAACAATTATTATTGTGAAAATACGTGATTTTGTAAGTTTCCATCATAAATAGTGAAGTAATATTACATCCTTTTTTTACAGTGTATATTTATTTTTCATCTAAAATTTACAATAAAATTTTATTTCCCCTTCCAAAACAATCGAATCGGCGAATAGTTAACGTTTATTTATAGATCGTCAACTACGAGTTGACTCGTATTCGACGTGTCAACAGTCAACGTGTTAACAAAGAAATAAATATTTTACCCTTTGTCCTTTTGCTTACGATCTTAAAAGTAAAATAGGAAATCTGGTTACAACGGGTTTTATTTGTTTTCCTTTTTTTCTATAAGAAAATATTTGTGATGTTTCGTAATTGTGTCGATCGGGAAAAATTGATCACCCGCTGTGATAATACTGCGGATATTATTTCAACGTAGCGTAGCGCGTTAATCGATTTTAGCAGAATGGAGGACGTGATCATATAGAAATATAATATAGAAAGTTGGATGTGTGTGCTTGCTGTCGTGCAGTAATATTCATGCGCTGTAAGTTGAGTAAACAACCGTATTGATCTTCAAATAAGCATTGCGCTACTCGCTTATCACTTAGGGAGTTGATCGTCCGTGGAACTAATGGTAATGTACGAACTCGCCAGTTAGTTAACTTCTTCATTGTGCGGTAAATTGAATGCTTCTAACGAGCATGAACAATAGGAATTACGTCGAGGGGTGGAAGTTAAGCTTCACCGAATTCCTAGGAAAAATTACGATCATGAAGTATTTAAGAGTTTTGATATTTTCAGAAATATTCCTCTTTCCGATTAGATTTCAAAATAAATACACTAAAAGAAAGGCTTGGTTATAAAAATCCAGGCTTAGTTAATGTCATCAAGCACCTTGGTGAAATAGTTTTAACTAAACGTATAATAAGTATTACATAATTTAGTTGGCTCAACTAAACAAAATTTGCTCTTTTATAATTATTACAAATGTTTATAATTATTACAAAATGTTTTGTTGTTATTATTATTATAATCGGTAATAATAATCAAATACTTCAAAAGAAAGTATAATAAATGCATCTCACAAGTTTACCAAGAATTTTTTTTCAGTGTACGATTGCCCAACTTCGTTGCAGTTATATTATAAATTATCTTTTTATATTATAAATTATCTTCTCAGGCTATATTTCATTTGTTACTTAAAAAATTTTATAATTTTTATTGTGTTAAATAAATAAGATACTCAAATGTATTAACAATTTCAATTAAGTTTATTTATTGATATAATAAATGTTGATTCATTTCGGGTGTATAATACATTTTATGTTATAAGAATCATTTTTGCAGAAGACTTTTCTGTCAAAGATGACAAATACTTTCTCTTTCTTCTTGATATGAAAGAACTTTCAGTTCAGTTCAGTTTAACTGTAGTTGCATTAAATTTATCAACGTTTAAGTAGCAAATTAGTTTCTCTCTTTACACAACGCGACTATCGGCAAAGTACATGGTGCAAGACGAGAAATGAGATTTCTACAGCTCTCCTTGACTCGCCTGGAACTGACGTATCCACTGAAATTACTTGAAAGTCAAGGCAAGAGGGCTACTTGGAACGATCGGTCAAAGAAAGAAATGGCGCGATAGAGGAACCAAAAAGACAGAAGGAAGGAACGCTGAGGCAACAGGGAAGATCGTGACACGCCAGCTTTCATTCACGTCGCGTTGCGCACAGTGAGACGCATTTCCGTCCGTCGAAACTGGGTTACAGTCCAGTTGTACGTGATATCCGGCGCTTTGCGAAATTAGGTTTTCATGCGCTTTTCCGCAATTTAAACTATCGTCACGGAGAGTCACGGCGTCGTAAAAATTGGATTAGCGCACCGATGCTTTGCATCACATTTATTGCCGCCCGGATAGCGATCGGCCACGGGATTGAATGAAATGAACGAGTGATACGAAAGAGCGCGCTATTGTTTTATAATTCTGTCATATCACAAAGAGTTTGACGTTTTATTTCAGCGGTCTGGCTGAAATTAAAGGTGAAGGTATCCGCGGGCGTCGAGCATTCGCATTATTGTTGCAAATGCGTTTACAAAGAGGAAGTGATGTGGAGATGTGAATTATTAAGCATGGATTATTATTCTATCGTTGTTCAATACATCTATCATATATACATGTATTACTTTTTCACACGGCGTATTTTTGAAATGATGCAGCGAATTCATCAATCAGTGTAATCTAGTAGATTTATGTAACTTTTGTTCAAAAGGTGCGCGTGTCAAACGCAAATATCAGACATAAAGATACGTGAGTATTAACTGGCATTTTAAAACCCGGTAATTTTTCGTGATAAATTATTACTTTCGGCGAGCCGTCTCTTTCCAGCGGACGCGAGCGCGGAATGCTTTAATCGATACTCGTGCATAAACCCACTTTTAATTTACCGCTCAGCTATCCTGCCTGATTGCATTCACCTCTTCGCTCTTCTCCATCCCCATCGGGATGTCATTCACAGCTGTACGTCGCGTCGCAAAAACGGTAAAATTGGAGTATGCGAAATCGAATCGAACTCGCCTCCGTGATTTAATACATCGTTAGTCGCTCGCAAGTGGAGCCTATATTCTTACGCTATACGCGCTCCGTGGTGTTCCACTTTTTCTTTCCTTTTTTTTGTTTAATAACCAGAGACCCACAAGAGCGGAACAACGTGTGTCCGTCTTCCTCCGCTCCCTCCGTTCAATTGATCGTCACGGTATCTGCAAGCCAATATTGCACAGTCGCAAAAACCTTGCAACATCCTTTTTGCAATGAGGTCCAGGATGCATATAAGTTTCGGCGGCTTGCACCGCTCCACGTGCAGCGTGTACTGCAACTTATCGTGTAAAACGTGGCATATAAATAATATGTTATGTTCATCGTTGCATACAAATTTACTAAATTACTATATAAACAACTTTCGATAACAAATAAAAAGTAAAATACTGTTGAAGCGTATGTAGATAAATTGATACATAAATTAATTTTTATAAAATTACGAGACATATTCTTCCTTGTGTATTCATTTGTTCCATCGATTGTCATCGATAAATACGATTTAATCGACAAAAAGCATGTTTGGAATTTATGGATAATCGACATTTCCCTCAAGTTTTTCTTTAGGTTGTAAATGTATTTAACAGTTTGGTTGATAAGATTGATTAATGATGTACGTAAAATTAAATTGAATTTAATGCAGTGTGAATGTAATACGCCCGTGTTGAAAGCTCGCTGCATCATGTATATAGTACGGTGAATTTAATTTATACGTGTCCGCAACACACGACTATACGACGGTGCACGCAGAGGCAGGCACTTTATAAAAAGAACACGTTATAATATCGATGAAATAATGAAGTGGTTGCGGAAGAATATGCTGAAACGCGGGCTCGCACGCGAAGCGGGATAGATATTACGGCTGTAGCTGACTAATTAATTACATACATTTATACGTAATTTTTTTAGTCTAATTTGTAATCTTTGCCTGTTGCAAGTTTAAACTTGTTTGATTTATGAACGTACGAATTTATCAAAAGTTATTTTATCAAAAATAAGAGAAAGCTTGACGTATGCACCGAGAACGCGGCAATTTCGCGAATACCTCTCGATGTTATGTCGTCATCAATATAAGCTTTCGCGGCGATAATGAACCTTCGGAGAATTTTCGCAAAACAGGAAGCTCTGTATGCGGTCAGTCAGCTACGTGCGGAGCACGTCGAACGAAGCCGCGTAACACTAATAGCATGTCTGTCGGTGCTAATGGCTGTCGCAACGTAGCTATCTACTAAGGTGCCTTTGAACGCTGTATAGACGCCCAGAGTCTCGCTCTCTATGCGGACGCGCGATGACGAAGATGACCACAACAACCACGATGACGACGACGACGGCGACGGCAATGTTCCGCATGCCTCTCGGTACGCTAATTTCATCGCGAGCGTCGTGCCCGCCGCTGCGCCATCATCGATGATTCGTTCCCGCTCGTTGCCAATCTTATGCCTCCACGCGTAGGCTAAAATAGCGTTCAGGGTTTTCGACGTGAACCAACTCGCCGTGGCGAGTCGATTACGACTCATTTTGGGCAAGACGAACGGGCCATGTTAGGTGTGCGATTTCCCCCCGGAGCGTTCCCGTAAACACAAATGACGACGCAATGAGCCGGCTGGGACCGATAATGCTTTAAGTAATCAACGGCACGATGTCGGCTACCGACGGGGTAGTTGAACGACGATATCACGAGACCTTCTAATGCTATTGGGTTATTATTCATGATAGGAGAACGAGAGATAGGTATTCCCCCGCTGCGTTCTTCTCTCGTCGCCGAAAGACGGTCGGTTATCCTGTGGAGAACCGTAGAAATTTATTATATACATGGAGATATGATAACGTTAAGGTGGAGCTTTTATAGGCCAAATTACTCTAGCTTTTTAACTATATTATTACATAGCGTTATTATATGTATAATATAATAATTTCTAATATAATGTTATTATTTTCTTCTTTATTTTTTATATATTTATAACTTAATTATTTAATGTAGCATGTTCGTACTGCTTCTTATTTATCCGTTTTTGAGATTATGTGGTTTTTAGAAGCGTATAACATAGAGTATAAGAACGAATGAAAATAAATTCATTTTGCTCTTAAAGTAATTAAAATATACTTAATAATATATATATATATATTGAAAGTATTTATTATTAATAAAATATCTCAAATTTAAGATGTTTTAACGTCGATAAAAATTTTGCTATATCATTTCATTAAAGGAAAAAATATGATACTAAAAACGCATATAGACATCGAATTTGCAGCACACGCTAAAATGCACCAGCAGTTAACAGCTTCTTTCATTTTTTCTGAATAAATAATGCCTAATTATTATTTTTTATTTGGATATATTCTCAGGCTAGTAACTTTTGGAACAGTGTATGAGCCTGTAGATATTAAATATAATCCAGACAATGAAACGCTGATGAGTAATTGTATGATTTCAGCGACGTGCCAATCAAGGTGCGCTTTTATGAGATAAACATAAGATTTATTTCTGCTGTACATCCTTACACATTTTGTATTTAAAATTATGTATGTATATATATATAATATTTATTATGTATTTCTTAACAAATTGATATATAGTAAAAACATATACCTACATATAGTTTTCATAATATTAATATTAAATATTAATTAATTTTTTAATAATATTAACCCTCCGAGGCCATACCTCTTTTTTTAATACCCCTCTGCCACACTGGGTGGTCGCCACCCAGACCAAGGGCGTCCGCAGGATTTTTTCCAGAAGGGGGCATGATTTAAAATATTACTTCCAGAATTAGAATACTTATAATTTGAAATATAATCCTATAGATTAGGACAGAAATCGGCAAGGGTAGCACAACTTTGTCTTTCCTTTATTCAAAGGGAGAGCAAATGCTTGAATTTTTGCTGATTCCAGGGGGAGGCAAATGCCCCCTCTTGCCTCCCCCCCCTGCGGACGCCCATGACCCAGACGGATTCAAAGTCTCATAATTCCAGTTAATGTGCACCAATAAAGTTGTAAAAATTCATGAAACATTTTAAGGGTATTGTTCAAAATAATGTATGGTGCAGAACCCGAAATGTGCTCCCAATTTTTTATAAAAGGAAACATTTTTTATATCGAAAAGGAAAAAATTTGTAAAAATGACTTTTTCAATTTAAAAAATCGCATTTTTTTAAAGATTCGATATTAAGTAGCCCATTTAAAGGAAGTTATGTAAAAATGGTGTTATTTTAATGAAAAAAATACGTCACACCCATAATAATTTTCAAATATTTACCAAACATAACAGACATGGCTCAAAGCCTTTCCTACTGCGAAGGGTTAACATTAAATTGTATACATATATATAACTTTTAAAGAAAATGTTATATAATTTAAATATGTATGCATCGAAAGAATCTTCTTTTTAATTTTTCGAAGTTTTCCATGATATAATTCGACTCTGAATTTGTCAAGAAATACATCATTATAATTTAAATTAAACCGAGTTCTGAGACATTCTGTGTATTATTCTCAGTACACCAAATATTTGTCAAGAGAAGATTGGTGTCGCATCCTGCAAATGGAGTAACATGCGTCGGTAGCAATAATGTTGTAATTCTGTAATGTGCGGCGCACATTACATGTTTAATGTTTTTAATACACAACGATAACGCGGTTGAATTAGTTACGTACATAAATGCGCCATAAATGCGATTGGTTTTGTCCTTTTGATAATTTGATACATGAATAGTTTGCTTGATACTGATTCTAGCGATATCACGTAAAATACGTATGTATAGTATTTATATTATAATACGTATATATAGTATTTTAACGTACGATATATCTATGTTGATATACATCGTGCTTTTATAATTGCAGTTTAAGAGGAGCAATTATCGAATAACGAAAAGCTTGGTATCCTTTTAAAGCGCGGGAGAAAGCGCTTTTATAGAGCTTTACGCAAGCGGAACAAGTACAAGCGTGTGACGGATTTTAGTTAAGAGAGACTTAATTATCTTAGGTGGCAGAACACGCGGCCCTGACACGAACAAAGGCTAGGATTATGTTCGCTAACGGATAGGATAAAGGGATTATAAACGTAAATACGTCTTTCGCTTACGTATATTTATGTCTCATAAGACATTACATATATCCGGATATCTTCTTTTAATTACCATCCACGCGAGATTTAATTATAGATATGCCAATAGACTTCTATCAGGATAATATTATTATTATTGTTGTTGTTGTTAATATTATTATTAATTGATTTCTTACATATTTTAAAGTCCTGTAAAATCTAAAAAGTTTAGAGAGAGAGCTAGTTATAAATAATGATAACTGTAAAAGTATGACGACCCCAGTTTAATATCAAGATACTACGAAGACATTTATTATGGAGAAAACTATAGTATTTTTAGAAATTAAGCGTATCTAAATTAATTGAGTAAATAATCAAATTTTATTACTATATTAATTTTAATGGACTTTCATTGAAATACAAGAAGTAATAGCGAGTGTTTTAAGAAACACGCGCTTGAAAAGAACTGTAACGAGTATAGCAATCTTTCTATATCTAACAGTCTATGTTATTTACTCTTTTAATTTAGTCTATAAAGCTTAATTTACGTGCATAGGTGAATTGCGAACATTAAATTGGAAATAAATACAGATCTCCCACGCGCACACCCACATGGAAGCAAAAGAGTCATTTAAAGACCAAATGAACAAGCATTAATGAACCACAAGTGAAACGCGTATCGCTTCGTGTGTATCAGTTAGCGTATTGATCCGGTTTGATCAATTGTCCGTTTCTATCCATTTCCTACCGTTTTCATCCGATTTGCCAGCAGCCTGGTACCGAATTTTGTATTCAGTTGGATTATTTCGAGGAGGTACCGTTGTCAGGGCGCCGTGGACGTAGAAGCGAACAAAAGAGGAAACTTCGAAGGATACCGAGGCAGGTACAGAATGAGAAGTATCATAATATTGTGTTCCCTTCGGCCTCCTCGGTGTCCCCGTTTGTTGTCTGTCTCGTGCGTTAGTCAGTTAGTGTCCTTCGCCATGCTTAGACCTATTTTAACCCCGCGGAACGTACTGTCGTGCTGGCACGAATAGTAACATTGGTATGAAAACGTTTCTTATCGGCCAATAATACGATATTGTCACGGTACCGAGAGCGAGCGCGCATACACAACATGCGGCTCCATGACACGCTTTTGCTCGCGTGCTGTTGATGCTCCGAGCTTCATGCGAATTACAATGCGTCATCTTCCGTTGTTATATCTTGATTTCCGGTCGTTTATCATCCATCCGCAATTTTCATCGTACCATCTTCCAATTGGAATTTTTTATACCGATTCGCATTTCATGAT
This sequence comes from Aphaenogaster floridana, assembly GCA_003063835.1. Taxonomy (NCBI): domain Eukaryota; kingdom Metazoa; phylum Arthropoda; class Insecta; order Hymenoptera; family Formicidae; genus Aphaenogaster; species Aphaenogaster floridana. The sequence continues at coordinate 995,972 of NJRP01000067.1, read as the reverse complement.
GGAATCCCGTTTTTGTGGAGCTCTTTCGCAAACATAATTACTTTCTCTCTTGTCCTCTTTTTCTTTAAATCGAATTATATACACGTATTTTCCTAATAGCCGTAAGCTCTTACCAAGAACAGTGTACGTTTCTCTCCATTACGAAATGTATTTTTTGCTGTGGAAATGTTGTGCAGATTGCAAGTTCGGCTATTACGCGAGTACGAGTCAAAACGGGTCTAAATTGCGAGTACCAGGAAGCCAGAGCTCGTATTATACCAAACGTACGGCTTTTCCCCGCGGAAACCCGCGGCTTTCCCGGAACGTTAACGCATTTAACGGCATACCGACGTCTCCTTCCCGGGACTCGTTCCCGAGGGCGCAAATAGCGACCAGCTCGACCAGTCTATATCCCAGAAGCATCGCCGCAAATGGAAACGGCATCATAATGGTATCGCGGAGACAAAACGAGAGCGTGTATATAATGCGCCAGCTATAACATACACAGACAAACGTGCGCATGTCGCCACCCGCACTCGGGAAAGTGCATGAATGCCGCCGTGCCGGCGTGTGGGTGTCAACCTGCAGTTTATTCGCACTTGAGTTGTTGCCTGGCCACCGGAGACAGAAGGGCGCCCGCAGCGTGACCGAGGGTGACCGAGAGCTTATGGTCCCCCAACGCTCTCGGAAGAGTCTCTAATTTTAACGGAAGTGGGTCGAGCACGCTGCGCCATGACCGATCGAAAACGCATGCCGCGCGCAGTATATTTAATCTCCCGAAAGCTGCATTTTTACAGCTTACGCTGGTCGATACGTTTGTTTTGGAACCTAAAAAGCTGTTTACGACACTAATCTCTTTGTCACAGTAATTGCCGAAGTGTAGGTCTTCTTTTATAAAAAGTATAATTTTGTTATGTCTATCGTTTTATTATATCTATATACTATATATAATTTTGTTATATTTGTCAACGAAGGACCTGACATATATAATATATAATATTGTTATACATGTTACGTCTTGTGATCACAATTAATTAAATTAAAATTAAGTTTTAGATGTTGTATTTTAATCCTAATTGGAAAAATATATTTGTAAGTTTTCGTTGTTTCTACATAACAAAGAAAAATATTTTACATGAAATCGTAAGAGAAACATTTATTACAGAAAGATTATTCGGATTTATAATAGACGTATGTAACTTGCAGCTTTTTTAATTCGCACGTATAATCATGAGCTTCGCGTAAATAGCGTGTAATAATGCGAGCGAGAAGTGATTATAATGCGATCTTAATGTACATTCCGTGTTCCACCGCATTTTCCGCTACAAGAAACGCGAGATAAATTTGGGGACCACGATTAAAATGAATTATTCAGGGGCGCTTGAATCGACCGCGTTCGCGCAATAGGTTCGTATAATTCCTTGAGATCTGTGTTGAAGTGGAATTCCATTTTCTTTTCCCTTCTATATTATTACACCAGTAGTCCTTTCAGCTATAGAAGCGTTAAATTGGAAGTCTTAATAAACGCAGTCTTAATTATCACAGAATCATGTAATAGCTAACATTTCTCGAGATAAATTATGATTTAAATAAATAACGAAATTTTATCCTTTACAAATTTCAATTTGATATTAATTATCAAGATATTTAATATTTTTTAATTTAAAAATTGGTAAGTCGCTATCACAGTATACTCTATTTTTTGAAAAATTAATAGCAATACTAAATTTAATCCAAATATTATGATATAAATGTTATTGTTATAACATTAACGTCATCATTACTTTGTATGTCACGGAAATGTGTGCGCTCAATCTTGAATTTCGTCGTGTTTGCATAGGACATACTTAGGAACATCAATAGCAGTCATTGACAACGTCGTTAAATATAGTCTGCGGTAGACAAGATGCAAGCTGTAATTAGCAGACTGTCACGATCGGCATTTGACCTTTAAACAATTTGCCAAACGTGCGTATATAACAGTCATTATATATAGACCTTGTCTTAAGAATATATAAAATGTCTGCGTGTTTCAAGTGACGAATCATAGATGAGAATAGCAATTGCAATATCTATTTTAATAGTATGTTCAATCAAGGAAATTATCACCCAGAGAGGGTTACACAGCAATTGACTTGTGATTGAACCTGATTAACACTGCCTTCGCAATTATAGGGATTCTCTTTATCTCCTTTTTCCGACGTCATTCTTCTCGAGATACCTCGCGCTTGAATTTCATTAGACGATTTATACAAATCCTAGCGCGCTCCAGAATTGAATTACATTTGCATCTTCAGGCGCTCCTTAACTGTTAATTCGCAAAGCGGCGCTTTCGGTGCGGTAATCTATATCCGAGAAAGTACTATTACTGGGATTTTGGTACTCATGTAGATTTGCCGTAACTTTTCTCACTTAAATCAAATTCGCAGAATTTTAAATAAAAATTAATCAAAGATTTGATCTAATTTTCAGCAACAGTTTACGTATAAAAACATGATATTTTAATTATAAAATAATAAACCACAAATATGAGATAAAATAATAACTCTAGCATAATAATTTTAAAATAATAACTTTAATAACTATAATTTCATAGTACAATTTTAATTAATATTTGCTCTTATTAATACCCTTATTTCGCATGTCTACGTTCGCGTGCCAAGTCGCATCTTTTGTGCTCTGTCATATAGATAAAACTCCCAGTTTTTTGTTTAATAGAATAGAAATCACTTTAGATACACATATTTGGTACATATTTGAAGAAATTATTAGTATAAATATTTGTAATTTGTAGAAATTTTTAATAATGTTATATAATATAAATTGATTTTAGCAGTTTTGGAAAATTTTTATAGCAATAGTCATTAAAACTAAATGTATAATCTTCCTAAAGTAACAGATTATTAAATTTTTGTCAAACTTTTTACATTTCACAATCTTTCATAATACAATATTTTAAGTGCCCATAAAAGTGCGAAAATGGATTTATTAAAATATTAAGAAATAACAGAGGGAAGGTGTACATTGCCAATGAAATTGGAATGGTTACAACAATTTATTTACCGATAATTCACAAAAAGATCTATCTACATCCGGGTTGTAATTTGTTTTGCTGACAGCCGCTGTATCTTCTTGCGGAGAGTATCTACTCGTCGTCCCGGCGGCGACTGAGAGATCGTTTCATACGGGATGATAGCCGCCTATTTATCCGCATGCTATAATTGGAATTTAACCTTTAGCCGATGTCCGAGAGAGAGAGAGAGAGAGAGAGAGAGAGAGAGAGAGAGAGAGAGAGAGAGAGAGAGAGAGAGCGCAAGTAACCCTGCAGTCGACCTAGATAACGAAATCAGCTTTTTTTCTTCAGTTCATCATCTTCTACTTCTTCGGATTATTGTATATCGGATCCGGCCATATTTTTTCCGATAATATTTAATTGAATTCTTGTTTTTTCATTGATTGTGGATGAAAAAAATTTCTTGTAAACGGCAACCCGTTTACCTTCAAACGACCCAGCAAAAAGAGTATTTAGATAGGTCTTATAAAATGCAGGAATAAAAGAACAATTCTTATTTTTTTGCAGCTGAATATAATTTAATTAATTTAATTTTCACACAAATAGAGGATTATTAAAACTTTCTTTATACTTTATATATATTACATTCTTTCATAAGGCAATGCTTCTCAAATGCCCGTAAAAAATAATAGTTTATTAAAAAATTATTTGGTGCTAGGTAATATTGTTTATTAATAACAAATTTTATCCGTTTATATATACAATTATATATATAATTATATATGTATATATAAACGAATATGTAAAATTTATTATTAATAAATAACTTTTTATATATACATTTTTTATTGGTAATGCAAATTATTCTTTTTGTAACTAATAGACCGTTTATAAATATTGTAATAAGAAATTTAAATAGTTAGAGAGAACATACGAATCACTTCATAAATAAAAAGGGGTATTTATAATGATTTCAGAATAGACAAACATGTTATCGTTTCTTGTCAATTTTTTCGATATTTATGTTTATGACTTTATTACTCTTATATTTTATCAACGTCTGTTTCTATATAAAAAGATCTCATAACTTCGAGAGATAAGGAGAGAAATATAAGGAGAGTTATATCAAAAACTTTTCCGATTTATATTTACCGTTTTAAAGTTTTGATATCTAATCAATGTCGGTTTTTAAAGAGATGTGACTTGAGAGATTATTTATAAAAACAGAGGAATCGGAAGATTTTTCCGTACATTCCATAATATATAACCGGGTCATATGATAAGCTTGTATCAGTAATTCGCGCCAGCTTCGTACGTGCCATGAGAGAAAGAGAGAACACGAGAACTACAACCTAACTCAGCGGTTTAATATCGTCCGATGTCGGGACCAATGAAACGTACCGCTGCTTGACGATGATTTGTTGAAATTTACCACAGATGAGCGTGAAGATCACGTACGCTGGAGGCTCAAGGTGGCACCCTCTCTCTCACTCTCCCTCTCTGTCTCTCTGACGCGCGCACGTCCGGGGTCACCGATCAAAGAGCAACTCTTCGGATGTCAGAACTTAGCCTCTTTACGGCGCACTTTACGTTGGTGTTCCAGTTTCTACGGGCACATCCTCTCCCACCTCCTCCACTTCCTCCACCTCTTCGCTGCTGGCGGAGGCGCCGAATCGAACTGGTACCATAATTCGGTCATTTCCAATTGGCGGAAACCGAAGCTGACACTTTCGCGTGTTTACCAGCAAGCGCCGATAATTTATGGATTCACGGTATATCGCGGCTAGTGGGTGGGGAACGTTTTCCGGTGTTCTGCATTAACGGGTCATTACGTTTGGACCAGTTTTATTATAACGCTTGTTTACGTTCATATCCTTTCTCTTTACCAAGATAAATTTGCCTAATGGAAATTTGAGGCAATAGAAAATGCTTGTTTATAAATCCGTTTCCAAATCACGGATCGATCGTTATTTTCTCGAAATATTGATGGGAAACTGTAGAGTTTCGTTTACCGCAAAATACATCTGCAAACGCCCCTTTTCTGAAAGTCTTGAAAAACTAAGAGGACACATCCATTTGTGCAAATTCATGATCCTCTCTGGAACGTGGGCGGATCGAGGATATGGATCATATTTGGAAGAAAAGTCGTTAGCAGCGGCTGGCAGCTGGCCAGTATCCGTTTCCAAGAATGTAACAAATTTGTCACGACGCCGGAGGTGGAGAAGATAATCGCGTGTACGTTCTCCAATCTATTCGAAGTAAAAACAGCTTCTATAGAGCAGCTTTCCTTGCTTCTTGACTTCAAATGACACGAATTTTGAGTATGCCAAGGCCTATTATCGATAATCTGCCCTGCCCGTTAAAGATCGATCTCTGCTTTACGTGCCTATTTCGCAGGTAGGAGCCATCTTTTCGAACGTGAGTTTCACTCGCTTCTTAAGAGATTTGTTCGAGTATTTGGTACGCTCATCAATCATTCGGAATACGTGTGCCAGAATATGGTATCAGTGAAGGAACGCGAGCCGACTTCTTGCCAACTTTGAAAGGCTTTTAAGATTTTTTAGGAAAAAGAATTGAATTGGATCGGTTTTATAAGTACATTGTAACTTGAATTACTATTTTGTGTGTACAGAAAGTTGCTTGATTTTGCAAGAATTATTGTTTATTATCAATTATTATACTAACAATTAAGTAAAAATGTGTCGAATATTACGAAATATTGCATTTTTGCATTTATATATTGATTTGTATCTTAACTAAAGAATATATTCTACATTTATCCACAAAAAATATTTTAGCGAGAGATTACTTTACGAATTTGAAATCGATTTCTCTTTTTATATTCAGTACTTTTCAAAAAACCAATTTACGATATATTTTAGGTATATTGAAAATATAGAGGATTTTGCGCGATTAATATCAAATGTAAGTAGATAACAAAACTTTATCCTTCGGTCAATTTCAAGTCAACTTTTCATCAACGGAAATTTAATTCGGGTCTTACTTGGCAAGAAATTTAATGTTTTAAGTTGGAAAGTTGTACGAAGTAATGTCTTCTTTCAACATTTTTACTAAAGAAAATGTATTCTGAATTTATTAAGGATTCTCATATTCTCGTATTAAGGATTCGCATATTATCTTTAACTCATTACGTGCTACTAAACGTATAAATATATTAAAATTAGGCATTTTATTATGGCTTGCATAGGTATTATCTCAAAATGATCACTTATCAACAAGTGAATACGATTGCTTATTAATATTTACATATTATTTTTTTGCTTAATATATTCAATGAAAATAAATTTGAAGTTGAAATTTAATTTGCGTTTGTCTATTGGCACTACAAATAGGATAATGCAATAAAGATATAACGTGCATGTTTCGATTGTGGTTATTAATCTATACCCTCATCCTCGTTTATGATGGTAGAACATGCACCAGTAATCGTGCAATGGTTGCTCATTAGAAAACCGATAATTTGGTTATAGAACGTGATAGGCTATAGGTTTACGTGACGATGATTTCCTTCGATAGTAAAGTACGTATCACGAGACAATTGCAATTGCTTTAATTATTCAATAAGAGTCGGATGCATGTTTTTATAATGTTCATTATCACATATTTTGTGAACTATATCTTAAATTAAATATTTGTCAATTTTGCATCAAGATTAGTTAAAATTAGTTAACTAACAAAGAAAATTTTCTAACGCAATATTTTAATCGGAGTATTTAATGGTTGCAAAACTAATTTATTTGTATATCCTTAATAATTTTTGTTTTTTGTTATATAAATTTTATTTTATATTGAAAAAATATTATGTACCTTTTTTGAGACACTCCATATAGATGACGTTTTCACAAAAATTATATGATGATTACGAATTGCACGTACTGTCAGAAAACTTTTATAGACAACGAGCGGGTTTATATAAATATGTTATTTTAGCGTAAAAATGATAAAAATAATCAAGACGACAAAAAATTAAGTCTCTTTAACAGATCATAAAAAATACTTTTGCAATCTTTTTTGAGACAATCATAATTTCTAAGATAATTGCAAGAGAAAGAAAGAAAGAAGTTAGTATTTTTCTTCAATTTCATTACAGCAGCATAATGCTTATATTGACATGTGTAAATATTATTAAAATGCAACAAGGCATAAAATATCTAGGATTATTTATACCTTTATCGTGAATTTAATTCTGTTTTCATAAGATTTCCGGGTTCTTCACAGCGCCATGATGGGGGACGCGCTGGTTCGCTTATATAAATGACAAGCGTGACTCAACAACGCCAAGTCTTGAGAAAACAATTCAAATAGACCAGATCCGTAATGTAAACGGATTGCACTGCAGCTTCCTATATCGATAATTTATGCCCGTTACATGTCGGACCACATTTTGGATGACCGTAAGCTGAAATACCATTTATAAGACATTGCGCAAGGATTGCGCGAAGTTGCGTCCGCCGCATTTTGCTATCGACTGGCGTATAATTGGAAGTTAGTTGTACCAACAAGACGAAACGAGTATTCTTTATTTTATTATTAAAACATTTTTCTCCAGTATTTATATGTACTTATCTTGGCAAGTTGTTGGCATCTGTTGTTTCGTTTTTGGAGTATATTGATACAAGAGTTTGTATAAATATTTACAGTACACTCTCCACGCGATTGGAAAGTTTTTTTAAGATAAATGTTGCGAACGTCAGAAGAAAGGGTTTATATGGTTTATATTTTATATTTATAAAAGTTTATTGTATAAAGGTTAATGTTAAATGTAAAGTTATAAGACTTTATATATAAGTATATTTCACGCATTTATTTGATAAAACGCACTTAATAAACTAAATTCGATTTTCCTTTTTGTGAAAAAAAGACTAAAAAAAGTGAGATAGAACGTATTGAAATATTGATCAAAAGACAATATATTGTATAAAATAATATGTGAAACTCATTAAATTTGAAAATAATTTAATAAATCTTAATTTAATAATTTAGTAAAACTTAATTTAATAAATATTTACTTTCCAATTGAACAAAATATTGATGCTTTGCTATAAAAAAAATTATTTTTTTATTTTTCCTTTATTACGTGTAAGTGGGAAGAATGATGATTATTTTGAAATAATTGGGATATAATACAAATATAATATGAATATAACGCGAATAATTAGGAAAGACAGCATCTGCAAGCAAATGTTTATATGAATATATTTTCATGCTTTAAATGTGGCAAACAGAATTCACATGAATTTTTATTTGTTTTGCACGCAATTAAAATTTCACATTACATTACGAATATATATTATTTTACGCATAGGTACTGCATTTTCGATCAAGTTTACTTTTTGGTTCAGCCACTCTGCGAGAAAAAAGAATAACAGGTGTTTGTGCTATTCAAAGTCCCAACTGAGAGAGAGAGAGTGAGAGAGACAGAGAGAGAGAGAGGGGGGGAGGGAGAGAAGGTGGGAGAGACGGAGGGAGTGAAGAGGGAGGGGGAGAGTGAGGATGTGCTCCTGATATTTTTATCTCGCGTACTACAGCGCGATTAAAAAACAGATTTACTGCGTTAAAAATTATAAACGCTCGTTAGAACCACATAATCGTATTAATTATAATCCTCTTCAGTCACTAAATACATCGAGATAACAGTATTACATTTGTATCAGAAGAAATCGTTCATTGAATACGTTTAAAGTTGATACATATTCTTCTTTTCTGTGCAGTAAAATACTTGAACTAAAAAAAAGAATCCGATGCAAAAGCTCGCATCTGATGCAATAGTTAGCGCTGGTTCCGGAAAATATAAAAAGTCAAAACAAGATTTAACAGGAGAAGTGATATCATCGAACTTTTGTCACTTCAATCGTAAGAACATGGCTAGCTCTGTGTTTATACAATGTGTAGTTCAATTAGCTTGGCAAACGTAATCGAGAAAACACGATAATGTAACTGTTGATAATGAAAAGAGAATCCTATTAAATCCACCTTCTCTTCTAGAACGTACTAAAAAACACTCTTACAATCTGATCAATCTTTTTATGAAATTATTTTATGTTTATGTTGTAATTAAATTATTTATTAAATTTTTTTCTAAAAAAAATTAATTCCAATATTACTAAAAAAGTCTGTGATTAATTACTTAACAATCTGTATTTTACAAACTCGTGTCTGTCGTATTGTGAGTCGTTATATTATCGCTTATTAATGTTGTTCCGCAGCTATTAGATTTTTTTGTATAAATTGGTCGTCAGAATTATTGATGTCATTGTTGAAATCGTTTGCCTTTTCTACTTATAATGAATATCGTATTTGGCAATCGTCGGGCAATTAAAAGCGTGCAGTACGCCTTTGCTGCGATAACGCTAGCGATACGATAATTCGTGCCTGCGGTCGGCCCCCTTTTTCCACAACGAACGATCTCGCTTTGCAGCCGATAGATTTCCGGGGCTTATTTTCTTGTATAAATAGCATAGCGAGAAAAACTCGGCCGAATCTGCCGTTGGCGCGAAACGACGAAAACTTGGGAGTATGCCATCTCGGGATATAAAACTTTTGCATGGCAACGACTTATCCTAACCATTAGTCGTTTAATGCGTTTCCATAATTAGTCATCCAGGCGTAAATCGCGTGTAATAATAATGCAGATTTACGAATTCTTGATCACCGAAATAAACAAGACATCATCACCGCAGTATACTTCTACTTTAAATGCTATTCAATTAAATTGATAATATTGATTGTCTTGGGTGAACGTATGTTTTGCCTATTTTTTAGAATCGATCAAATGTTTTTTAATATATTTGTTTTTTAGATAGACAATGGCTGCGTTCAGCAGAAAAAGCAGCTTTGCAACTGTTGTCAGATTCTTTAATATGATTGGTTTATACATTTAGATCCAGGAAGAACTAAAGGTAAGAACCAATCATATTAAAGAATCTTACAACAGTTGCAAAGCTGCTTTTTCTGCTGAACGCAGCCAATGATTGAAAAGATCAAAGATTATTAATGCTTTCGCTAGACACTTCGGCTACACATCTCGCGATACGAAAATAGCGAGGGCAGCTCGTGACGAGTCTGCCCGAGACCCACGCTAATTCGCACGCTAAAATAAGAACAGCAATCTTTATTTATAGTGAAGTACGATAGGTCAGATTGTCGCCTTCAGGGCAAATTATATGGCTCCCTGATGCATACGATTACAATGCATTTTTACGCTATACGATGTAATATGCAAAGAGTCTTTAGTTCTCATTTATTTATGCGCATTAAAATTTATTTTGCGTCAACTTATCTAATAAAAGAAGAAACAAATCCGCCTTATTTATATACATTAAAAATAATTTTATATCGCATACTCAACATTTCTTATAATTTTGTAATACAGATTAACATTATGTACAATACGTTGAATTTATAAATTTCTACGAAAACACGCATTTCTGTGAAATTTTCTACGTTATATAAGAAGTTTTTAGAAAGAATGTTTTAGTAACTGACGATACAATCATTAAAACGGATCCTTTTCGTAGAATATATGTAAATGGATTAGCAGGGATAATTTTTTCCGTCATCAATCAATCAATCCCATTTTGATATATCGCATTCTAACTTTTCTCTTAGTTTGTCAAGGAACACTCTACATCTCTCGAAAGATCGATGGAATGAAAAGGAGCATAACTCATAAGATATAATACGCGCTGTCCAATGATATATGTAATTACAAGAACTGCCTAGCGTCGACTCGTGTCGAACAGACTAATTAGCATGTGTTCGTGATCCGAATTATGGACGTCATACGTGTCATCTGACACATTAATCCGGGATAGAGTGAATTGCCCGATATGTCTTTAATGAGCAGATTCAACGGAAATTGCTCGTAAAACAGATTATAAGGATTTGAGGATGTCCACTCGCGCCCGTTTGGATTTCGCGGGTGTAAAGAGCGAGTGGTACTGTGTAATTATGTCGTGACTCGATGCTATTAGAATCTTATTCTGCATGTAATATTGTTAATTCTGTTCTGATACATGATTCAAAAAACATTGCTATGTAAGCTACGGACATGAATAATCGTACTTCCGAAATATTTGGAAACGAGAAGTGATTATAATTTACTTATGATTGTCTTATTATAAGAACGTAATATTTTACAAGCGATAGGGAGAAAATACAACAAGTCAGTGAAGAAAAGGAAAAGTGAAGTTTAAAGAATATTCCATTTTATTGTATCGAAAATATAACACTTTAAATATAATTTATTCGGAAATTGATTTAACAAAAATAATTATTTTATTAATGTCTCCGCTTTAACACAATCAAGTGAAACATATGTAGAAATTTAATGCTCTTTAATGCTTTTTAATGCTAATTTATTATCTTATTCCGGGTTTTGTTGTTCTAACCGTTCCGCGTTAAAAACAGTGAATGGCTGTATTATCTGTCCATCTTATTCATCTGCCACGACATAGAAAGGGCTAATTAAGGTTAATTTAGAAACATTTACATATGTTCTGAGAGGCGAGAATAATTTATTATTTCACACGTACGTCGTGACAAATTCATCCCAAATGACGAACAGCGGAGACGCATGATATACGGTTCTCCTGGACATCCTGAAAAATCGATGTAGCCAATCCCGCGGAAGGCCCGATATCCTCGTATCGGCAATCTTCTCCGAAACGTCTACGCTCGCCGAAGAAGAATTACACTCTCGAGTGGTTCTGGGTCCTCCTTGGTTTTCGTCGTTGTCCTTTCGCAGGAGCAATTGGTTGGAAAAACTTCCGGTAACGGAGAAGGACGAGCCACCGCCGGCGATGATAACCCACTAACCCACATTCCCGCGGAACGAGTCGATGGTGGGAGCGAGCTGGTGACGGTGGTGGGTAGCCGAACGCTCGACCGTTCTTCCGAAAAGAGGGATGGAGATTCATCGTGGCCGGTTCAAACGCAAGTTCAAACGCAAAGCTCACCCTCTCTGTGCCCCTCTTCTCCCTCCCCCCGTCACTCCCCCGCTTTCGTCGTCGTCAGGTGCAGCTGTACTCCGTTAACCCGGTGACGTTCGCACCATCGGTACGTTGCAGAAGAGGGATCGGGGAGGGATTAGAATCGATACCGGTCACGGTGATAACGGCCCCCTCCGGCCGTGCGTACGACTATTATCACCTGGCCCTTTCCGCCGTAACGAGGGCAAGTGATCGAGGTAAGACCAGGTCGACGCGAGCTTCGTTCGCGAAACTATGCGCCATGTTACGCAAGCTTCAACTCAGCCTCCCCTTACGGAGTGCGCAAGGCTCCGCCGCGCGAACGACGTTGGAGAAGAAAATCGGAAATGAGCGCGGAGCGGGGTGCATCGTAGCACCTGTATGTTGCAGTTTACGTCGTGATTGATGAGAATTGTGTTGCGCTCAGTTGGCTCATCGTCACTGAACTTGCCGATGTTGGATTTGGGTTGCTTGCATCAAAGCCGAATTATCTGGAAATTCTACGAAAGCTATAGGAGAGCTAGATGTATCATTCAAATATGATAATCGGTCGAGAATTGTATGACCGTCGTGATTCTATATATCATTGTGCGCAATTTGCATTTCTGAAAACTTTAATAAAACTTACTTGCCTCTTTCTCCAAGAGATCCGTAAATTTCATTATAGCGCGAACGATCTAAGATAAGCGCGCACCGAAATAAGATAAAACTCTCTTTAGATAGCTTTAGATCTGCATATTGTAATGAGGCGGAAAATATTCGTGTATCTATTCAATCCAGTGTTCCCAGAACCGTTAATGATGTCGTGTCTACCTTACATTGATTAGCACGAAGCTGCGGGATGTAGCTTTAGTGAAATAAACTTCCTTCTGACGCTATAGAAAGTTGCGTGGGGACGGGGCGTTTAATTAAATGAACCGCCACCCCGGGGATGGCGAGGTAAGCCGCTCGTTTGATTAGGGTTGCACTAAAAGCACGCGCTCCGGCTTTACTCGCCAAAACGAACGAGGGTGACGCTAGATACGGTGATGAGAGGAGCATCCTCTTACCTACGTGCGTGTCATCGCGTCCTTTCATCCGGAAACATCGTTGAATCGACGTCGTATCTCAGCTTCTGGACAAATAAAAAACGTCCCACAATACACGAGGCGCAATTCTCCGTGTCGCGAGAAAATTCTGAGAACGGTCGTTAAATAAAAAAAGGGAGAGAAAGAGAAAAGAGGAGAAATCGGAGCGATGCGTTTGGGCAATTTTCGCGAGAATTTACGCGATGCGTCGCGCGAAGGCACCAAGATTAGGTGTATCGCGAGTTTCGATCTGGATATACATATATCAACGCGTGACTCACTGCGTTATGAAGTAGTGCACTATTTTCAGCGTCGCCCGTTGGTGGCGGCCGGGAACGAGGGAATCTTATTCTCATATGGGAAACAATTAACCAAGCCAGGTTCTTGTAGCAATAAAAACCATCTTCTTCGCGTTCAAAAAATGTCATTGATGTCTCACGACACGACGACTGTCTATGAATATTTATGATTTTGACTTGATTTGAGAACGCTCGGAGCAGTTTCTCGGGCACTGTACTCGGAAGGTATCTATCTCCTCGCATCTCTTACAATAGTTACAATTGTGGAATTGGATCACAATATTCCCGACACCATTATCCGAGGGATGCATATTCAACCGACTGCACAGAATGAGTAGAATACAGTCGGACTGTTTAGTATCCGTCACTAGTAGTAAGTCGTTTATGTGGCTGACAGCCATTGACTATGATTTCTCGTCGTTATCACGGCAATACGAATCTAGCAGTAATAGCCTAATTAGCGCTAATTAGCTGTTAATTTTGCGACAATTTACATGTCCGAAATAACAATTGTTGCGCGCGTATTGTATACAATCTCATTCTCTTTTCCGATATTCATTTATTGCATTATATAAAAATTAACCCTTTAAGGCCCAGGCATCGATTCCATTGGAGTAAAATTTACGATCAACGATCACAATAGTGACTTGTTTAGCAGGAACATTGTTTTAGGAATTGAGATAGAGAATCTAGCTCCATATAAAACGGATCAAGAGTATTATATCGACAGAAACGCTACTTTATCAATACAAAACATTTGGGAAGAACTCAAAGTGAATGTACATAATTATGTACACTGGGCCTTAAAGGGTTAAAGAGAGAAACGATAAATATTCTTTTTTTAAAAAACTCAAACCTTAAAGTAAATCAAGATAGTAATTTGTATGAAAAATCACAAATTTGATTTATTTTGCAGTTTTTACCCAGAAAATGCAGATGTTACTTTCACAAAATAAATGATTTTGGTATGTATACCCAAATGGCTGTTGTCATCGATAAATATTCTTGCTAAAAGAAGAAATGAAATCTCAAGCAAAATGTGTCTCTTTTCTTTTAAATATACTTGGAATCGATCTTACAAAGTCAGCGCGATAGGAGTAGCGGTGAGATACTGGTAAAACCATTTAACACTCGTGACAATTTAATGTAGAGGATATATCCGGTATATCCGTTTATATACGTTGCACTTTATTATTCTCCGGGCAGAGTAATAATTTTTACTTCGCGCGCGACCCACTTTACTCGCCAGCGAATTTTTCGGAGCGTTAGGCGATTCGTCCGTTTGCTCGAATTTTCCTTTGTGCCGATTCGCAGATCGGTGCATTTTGCGAAAGAAACGTTTCGCGAAAACGATCTCCGCCGTCTCTCGCTCTCGTCCCGCCCGCATGATTTTTCAGAGCAACGAAACGGGAAAATTCCCCCAGCACGGTCCCTGCGACCGTTTTCGGATGACCCAGATCTTCCATAGTGCAGCAGAGGCACGCCGGTCGTAGTGCTGCATGCTGGAACGATGCATCCGGAGGCCCGGGCCGCGCTTCTGTAGCGTGTACGTGCGCATCTGCAGGCCGCGTGTGGGGCACACGTACGTGCACGCAAGACGTAGAGTCCGCGAAATTGGACACGGCGCTCACTGCGAGACTCAGTTTCTTACCGCGTGGAGAACGGTATTCTGCCGGATTCGAACGAATGCCGATATCCGGTAGGACACCCTTCGAATTTCAGGGAGTCGTGGCGGAACATTCGGGGCATCTCTGAATTATTCGGTCGGAATATCTCGCTCTCCTTCGATAGACGAGGGAAGTAAGGCGTGCACTTTATTACTGTAGCGCGTAAGGAATTATGTATACTAGAATGCGATTCTTTTTGGGTTGCCATGTGCCTGACAAGAGAAAATGGGTTTTGGCACGTTCGACTGATGCATTTTTTAGCGGATATAGTAAATTGATTTTTAAAAATCAATTCACTATAACGGCTAAAATTCACTATAGAATGGAATTAATGTTTTGGAACATGAAAAGTCATAAAACGTCGATGACAATTTATATATATATTTATTTCTACCGAACTGGATTATATGTATATTAAGAAAAAGTCGTGAAGTCAATTGAGGAAAAGCGATAATATTGAAAATGCAGAATTTTTATCAAAAGTTTAAAAACGGTCATTTGACCGGCGATAGTAGTTTTAGTGTTAATCAAAAGTTTAAAAACGGTCACTTGATTGGCGATGGTAGGTTTAGTATTAAAAATTTTAGCTATTTTAAATAAATGTTGATGTTAAATGTGATTTTGGATTGAATTGTACATGGAGTAATTACTCGGTATTTAGAGAAAAGAGAAAGAAAATTATGCATATTAAAGAGATACTGTATTACATAATTGGAAGTTCATTTTTAGAAGAAGAAACGTTCCACAAAGTATTGCTGGAGTGTTGTAAAAAATCGACACATGAATTTTATCGCATTGGAAAATTAAATTTTGCGTAATAAATATAATATAATAATCCGCGATAATTAAATTTTGCGTAATAAATATAATATAATAATCCGCGATAATCAAGTTATTTTAACGTCAAATATAATCGAATCCAGTTAATATTTCATTTATTTCATTTATTTAAAAATGTGGTCGTTAAGTCAAGTACCTACCACGAAACAAAATAACAGTACAAATAAAAACTAGCGAGATCAGTGTTTCATAAGTCCGAATGACGTCAACAGTATTGAGGGCAACAGCGAAGAGACACCAATGTACGAAAACAAATTTCCGTGGCGGATCTGAACGGCGATTTTTGTGACGATTTTTACACGCGACAAGTCCAGGCCCTGACTCACCGGGTCAAGCTTTTCTCTCTCGGTTAACGAAGACCTAGCCGCTCCTCGTTAATGGAGGATAACCGCGCTTGTTTCAATCCTACGCTGCCGGCAAGTTTCGCGAGACGCGCAGTGAAATTGTTCGAAAATCTAACGAGGGAATATCTGGAACGGAGCCAACCGGCGAAATCGATCGGTCGGCAGGGCACATAAGCTACGCCTTTTTATTTATTTATGCTACGTGTACGTGTACCATATACTCCCGCCGTTCTGCGCGGGGGATCCCCGGCCGACAAGTTGCGGCATTTTACGTACGTACCACTTGGTTGGCGGCGCATCGACTTCGCGTTCGCGACCGCCTTGAATTTTTCTACGTCCTTTGCCTCATCGGTAATGTGGGAAAAACACGAGAGATGCTTCTCTCTATCTCTCTCTCTCTTTCTCTGTGACGATATTTATTTTTACATCGGTGCGCTCTTGGCGCCATCGCTTATCCACGGATCTTCCGCCTAGCGGGATATTCTCTCTCTCTCTCTCTCTCTCTCTCTCTCTCTCTCTCTCTCTCTCTCTTTCTTAGCGTAAACATAATAAAAGTTTCTCCGTAAATCCGGTGTCCGAGAGATCGATACGGTGTCCGTTTATACGAGCTCATCAAGTTCGAATCGTAGATCCGTAAACTTGGTTTCCCTGCACGGAGTATCAGAGATATCGTATCGAGTCACAAAGCCTTTAATAAATTTGGAATCGATTTCTATTTAACGGAAATTTCACAGAAGGCCATCAGGTTCGCGATCTCTCAATTTTTTACTTCTATATCTTGGTAACTTAATCTACTATTGTTCCATTCATGTAAATTGGGACTGATCCTAATTGAACAGTAAAAGTTTATAGCAAGTTAAGTGACTAATATGATAGTTATTTTGCATTAGCAAAAATTGAATAGAAGTTGTTGAAAGTTTACAACGTTTAAAATTAAATATTATAGTAAACACTTTTTACATTAAATTTTTACTTTTATTATTTCAAATCCAAAGAGCGAAGAATTATTTTCTATATAAAATATTAAAATATCTCGTTTTTTTCTACCAATTTCTACCAATAATTTATGTTAATGGTTTATCGATTTCTTTTGCAAACGTTGACTGATTCAAAGTAATTTCAGATGCGTGATGAAATTCCTTTTTGTCGTAATCTAATTTATCAACTGTGCCATAATTCTTTCTGTAGCGGTGAATATTACGTACGTCTGTATAATATACAGCGGAAATATTTGTACCTCATATCAATACATTAGATTACAGCGGTATTGACAAAGTCATTAATCATTCGTCCTACTTTAGTTTAGTTCTTTTTGGAACAAGCTATGTTACTTCGTAACCAGTGTAAAATTGTTACAAACTTTCATAATATACGTATATAATGTAAAATATAGATCAAAATACAATAAAATATTGTAAATAAGATAGAAGTATTGTAGGTAGAATATAGATCTGGACGATTATGTAAATGTTTCTAGAAAAAACTGAATGCATTATCATCTTTTATTGCGACTTCATAATTTTTATTACTGACACGACAATCCATTTTCGAATTATGTTCTGTTAATCCGAAAATGAAGGCGTCGTATTCCAATAGCAAAATTGTGCAGCAATTTGCGTTGTTCCGTTTGAATGAGTTGAAATTATTAATAAAAATTTCGCTTTTTTCAGTTAATTGAACAAATTAAATTAATATCGAGATATTACGTATGTTGTCTTCTTGTTGTTGACAAAGAAGAAAATAATTCATTCTAAAACAAATAATGGCAATCGGAAGAAACTATGGAATTTATTTCTTAAAAAAACTGTGTGTGTTGAAATGAACCTTTTGTTACTTATTTGAACTTTTGCCGTGCAAAACTTGTCAGAATTTTCTGTTTTTCAGTCACACGCGCTTTGAAATGACGATTTATTCGATGTGGATTTGTGAAAAAAATGTGGGATTGTTTTTGGAAGTCCTGCATAACGAAAAAATCCTGCAGAAAATGGTCACGTTTCACGGAGGGAGAAAACGATCCTTACATGAAATATTCTTATCGTAATAACGATACCAGCCATTACCGTAGAATATCAAACGAGTTATTAGCGCGGCATCCAGGGAATTGTTCAGTTTGCAGCGAGGGCGGGTACGCGCTGCTTCAGGAAACACCACCGTCTAGTAATTTCGCGTGCGCGACCATTTATCAAGTCAATTTACCGGTAACGGTCGTTAGGAGCACGACAGGTTTGATAAGGGCTTAAATCGATGACGAGGTGGGAGTTCGTTGGCTCGCAGGAGGAGAGGCGAGTGGCAGGCTTCTTATTACGGTCTTTAGTGCGCTATAACCCTGAACTTTAATGCTCCCTGTCGGCTAACACGGAAACGCGAGCCTCAGCTCACGGCCCGTTCGTCACATGGTTTCCGCAACGCGGTAAAAACGGGCCGATTAAAAATAATTTGAATAAAAGGAGTGTCGCGGGGATTTCGCGATTTCGAGTACACGAATTCATCGATGACTCGCAGGGTCGTCGTCTTTTCTCTCAGACGCTTCATTTCTTCCTCTTTTCTCATCCGCCGCTTTTGGCTCCTGTTATTGTACTGTCTCTTTAGCATTATAGCCGATTGCTCTTCGCCGCTGTCGCTACTTCGTTCTTCTTTCGTGACTACTTCTCCTGCTTCTTCTCTACATCATTTCGTCGAGGACCGCACTGTCTATTTTCGAGCGGTGACTATGTATAGAGTTTCGTTCTCATGAGACCGACGTGTCAGGAATATCACGCGGTATGCTGGTTAGGTCCTACTTCTCGCTTTTTCTTTCTGTCTTTTTCTCTTGTTGTCCCCCCCCCCCTCTCTCTCTCTCTCTCTCTCTCTCTCCCTCTCTCTCTCTCTCTCTCTCTCTCTCTCTCTTGTGTTTTCTTTTCTCTTTACAATTAGTTTACGCCGACGCGTATCTTCTCGTCTCTTCCTTTAAACAGATCTACAAGGGAAGATTCACGAGAAGAGCGCTGGATGGTACAAAGTAGTTGCAAAGTAGACTGATAGGGAAATTACACGTGCTAAACTCTGACACGCCGCTGGAAGATCGTCTTTCTTAAAGTAACTTCTGAAGAAATGCCTTGAATGATATGTTGATCTAGAATGTGCAAAATAGAATATTCTCTGAAAAATTAATACCGTTCTCTCATAGCATTTTGATATTGTAACGAGTGAGACATAAATGATATAAATTATTAATTCTTAATTCAGACGACTTTTATTTTTACTATCACATATACAAAATATATACATATGTAGAGAAGTCAATAAATTTAAATAAATTATGGATAGAATTATGTCGAATTAACATTAAGTTTTGCAAATAATTTTAGCGGAGGCGCCTTTTATATTTTGCTATTGAATCTAAATGCGTTTCAATACTGGAAATTCACTTTTAGCTATCTTTTTGTATCTTTTACTATTTCATCTTCTTTCTTTCTCTTTTATATTACTGGCAATGAGAACGTTTTATTTTTCCGAAAAAGACGAGGGATCTATAATACAGATATAGGAGAGATGAAATATGCCGCCATAAAATGTAGGTACCGATAATCGCTCATAGGATGGATACTATCGTCTCGTGTAACATGAAAATTATTCGCTATTTCCGTTTAACCGTGAATCACGAGCACCAACAAATTTTCTCGTGTGATATTAAAAAATGTTCAGAATATAATATTCCAAAGTATATGAGTAAATCAATCATTTTTTTATTTGGTCGATCCGTTTACCAATCCTCCGCGAAGTATCGCATTTTTTATCCAATTATTTTATTTGCCAATAATTTGTCAGAATTGTTAAATATCAAATATCGAGAGCTGTCGTTTCGAATGTTCTCTCAACACAGGGATAATAAGGATCTGGAGTGTTAATGGATTCACGGCACATTCTGTATATGGAGGCTCATCGATCTTGTGTTTGGCGCACGCATCGCGTGCTTACATGCATACGATCATTGAGCTGGTCCTAGTTCCATTGTTTACAATAATTATGTACAGGCGTGGCTGCGCAGCTCGTGATTTTGTGTCTGTACGATGCATACCTAAATATACTTCGCGAACGAGAAATAGGCTCTGGATGCTCGGGATTCATTCGGGTTACATGATTCGTTGTTTATCACCCGCTAAGTAATAATAAAACGCTGCAAAATAAAAATTCCTTTTTCACTCATTTTTAGATTCGGATAACATTTGTTTTTTACGCGACGAAGCCATTTAACAATACCGAATTTCGTTTGCTCGATGTATTATTTTCCGATACTCGTGCCAAGCATTGTCGTTCTGCATTTTATTTAATGTAATAATTCATCATTTGCGATGTTGTGAATATTTCTGGTTAAAAAGTGGATGGATTATCAAATCGCCAGCGACTGCACAAATTACCCCGGTCGTTCAATTAACCGCTTGTCTTCGGTGACGATGGTGATCAGTGCTGGTCGTCTAACGAAGGATTTAATCAGGTCATTAGCGCGTTTGTTCGCGAGAATTTGCACAACTTTAAAGTCGTTGCATGAAGATAATTTGACGTTATAGCGATCGTTAATAATATTCGCTGGTAACTACCGGTGTACTTTGACACGGTTGTGTAGAGTATGGGACATCTTGGCGCTTGTCATAAACGTTACTTCACATTTGCTGACAGTTATCGGTTAGACGTTACGATACATGACGTTGGCGCGTGTCGTATCGGAAATAAAGCGATATTACGATCTAATGAGAATAGATCGCGAGGGTGACAACATATGAGACACTCATTCAAGTTACGAGTTCTTGCGAATGTTATGTTGCACCGGCAGTGCAACTCTGATTGCGTTTTGCTATCTCGATCGCAATATCCTTATATCAAATTGGTAAACTAATTGAGAAATAAGGCACGTCATATTTTTTAAAGAGATACGATTATTTGAAACGATAAAAATGCAATTACGTTATTTTTTTCGGGAAACATTACAAATGCAATGAAAAACAATAAATTTATTTTTCTTTATATATTTAATGATACCTTTTATATATATATATATATATATTCAAAAGAGAAAATGTTTGACAAAGATTTCTTACGATGTGGCTTATTGTCTGTTTCAGGTGGTGTTAGTTTTCATTCTCAGTATAGCATCGCTTATAATATACTTCATCGATGCCTCCAGGTGAGTAACAAGACTTCGATGGTAGAGTTAATGCGTAGCTTTTAAGTTTATCACAAACATTCATGCACATTGTTTTTATTCTCGCGCAGTATTGGTAATATTATAATAACACTTTGTGTAGCTTTTTCTTGCGGTTTAATTAAGGGCGCGGCGATAATCACTAGTTTAATCGCTGCTATTTTAGTCGCCCTCTCTCTCTTTCAGTGTTGCTTTTTTTAAGACCGAGACCTTCGCGTGAGTTCATAAGAGATGCTGACCTAACATCCGCAATCTCGTGCTTTTATGTTACAGCGAAGTGGTGGAGCGTTGCCAGAAGTGGAGCAACAACATTACTCAGCAGATAGACTTAGCTTTCAATATATTTTTTATGGTCTACTTTTTTATACGCGTAAGTAAGATTATTCGTATCATCTGTCAATGAACTTTTCGGCTACGGGCTAATATTAAGACTATTAAATAGAATGCAAGTTCTGTACAAATTTTGCATATAAAATACGAAAAATATAAAAAATACGAATGTCTCGTTTTTCATCTTGATAAATTTCTTAGGAAGGAAAGTTTACAAGGGTTTCACCAAAATTCAAATTTTCATTTGAAAAATATTTTTAACTTATAGATAAATGCGAGGCATAGATCACTTTTACTTGTATCTTACGAAAATCTTTCTGGAGTTCTTTTCGTGAAATATAATATTCGTTCAACTGATTTTTTTATTCAAATGTATGTCTAAATTTATTTTTTATGCGATTCTTACAGTTTATCGCCGCCAGTGACAAGCTGTGGTTCATGTTGGAGATGTATTCGTTCGTGGACTACTTTACGATACCACCGTCCTTCGTGTCGATATATCTCGATCGGACGTGGATCGGACTGAGGTTCCTCCGAGCCCTACGACTGATGACGGTCCCTGACATCCTCCAGTACCTTAACATTCTAAAGACATCGAGCTCTATTCGTCTCGCCCAACTCGTATCCATCTTCATTTCGGTATGGTTAACAGCTGCTGGCATCATTCATTTGGTGAGTCTTATTCTTCTTTTGTGCTTAAATACTTAAAAAGCGATTCACTACAAATATTGTATACTGATTACCTTAGGTTTTAATTATAATTATAGAAAATATATTTTCCTTCTTTTGGATAACAAAGAATTCAATTCTCTTAATACATTTACATTACTTTCAAAATAAAATATATTACATCTCAATATGTTATCGTAAAATTTATTATGTACATGTTCTTTGAGTTAAGGGGAGACATCCGAGTAGACGGCTTAAAAAATCGGCGATTTTCAGGAATTTTTATCTTGATAAATATTTATTTAATTTAATTAGTGTTTTTTTATTCAATTGTAGATGTATTGAGGTACATTTCGAATTTTTTTCATAACAATTAATTCACTAGAAACATTGTTAATAAAAAATTGTAAATAAAAAATCCCAATCAAATTAAATAAATATTAATCAAGATAAATGTTCCCGAAAATCACCGATTTTTTTAGCCGCATCTACTCTGATGTCCCCGCTTAATTATATTTCCTCTATACGATATGCTGTTTTATAATAAATAACATATAAAAAGTAATTTGATCGTGCTTGTCATAGATATACAGAGAGTTGTGAGAAATATGGAAATGAATAATTTTTTAATAAATAATAATATAAAATAATATAAATATATATATAATGATATAATAATATAAAAATAACTTTTTACAAAATAATAAGAATAATTTTTAAACAAATTTGAGAATATTTAAGAATATTTAAGAATAATTAATTAAAAATAAATTGCTGTCGATTAAAAATTAAAGCGTTTTAATAAATTAGATTCAATATTCTACTTTATAAATAATGAATGGATACGCTAGTAATAATATAACAGCAAAAATCAAGTGTACAGTTTTTCAATGAATGTATTATGAAACATGATAATAAAATAACAAGGAGACTATTATTTTTATATTTATTTTTATATTGTTTTATCTTTTTTACGATTTAATTTTTATGATTGAAATATCTTTAATAAAAGAGAATATAATCTTATATTACTACTCAATAATGGATTTTTTCTCACGACTCTCTCTCACATTTCCCCTATGCGCAGAAATCCGAGATACGTTCCTCGGACGTTCCGCGTTTATACCATTGTGCGCTAGTAAAAGCTTATGGTTATGACCTACCAATATAAACCGCAATTTCACTCTTCACACCGCGCGAGGACGGTCCTGAAGGTAATAATATCGTGTCCGCAGCTTGAAAACTCAGGGGACCCTTTCGAGTTCACGAACCCACAACAGCTTTCGTACTGGACCTGTGTGTATTTTCTGATCGTGACGATGTCCACGGTAGGATATGGCGACGTTTACTGCCAGACGGTCCTCGGCCGCACATTCCTAGTATTTTTTCTACTCGTCGGTTTGGTAAGTTATTCTTATAAAATTTTTCTCAAACGTAATCGAATTACTTTAACGTTTACGTACGTCGGTTAAGGAGCCCTCTCGACCGTGTATCATGCCCCTCGAGTGGCGTGATTCTAAAAAACGCGTTCCCATTCTTTACACCGTCGACGGATGATTTTTTCATTCGGTTGCTTCATGGATAAACACAGTAGCATTTTTATGGAAAACACTTTGTGGATGTATAATTAAATTTTCTGCCATGTAACGGCGATTATAACTTAAAAAATGCAGGATATAACTTTATATAAAGTAAATAAATAAATCTCTATTCTTATAAAAATGTCATTCACTGTGTTTTTCTATGGATCTCTCTTTTTGCAATAAGTAAACATGCGAGCTTTGCGAAATGCGCGAAACAAAACGTGAAACGTCTTTTCTTCTTTATCGAATTGATCCCTTTAAATATACATCGCGAAGAAAAGCCGAAAGCCTGTAAGACATACGAAACTCTTTTGTCATATCAACCCGGGGTAATTCTTCTTTTTTTCTTCTGCGCTTTTCTTCGATTTCGTGTGCATCCGAAGAGCTTTTTCGCTTGATTTGTCTTTCCGCCGAGTTTCCGCGATCGCGCGTATCTTCCTTTCTTATCCCGAGAAATCTCGAAGTATTGCCGTAGAGCATTCCACTTGCTACCCGGCGTTTCGCATAGCTCGTTTCATAAAATTGGAGCCGCTAGTTTTGCCAAGACT
The DNA here is from genome assembly GCA_003063835.1 of Aphaenogaster floridana. Classification (NCBI taxonomy): domain Eukaryota; kingdom Metazoa; phylum Arthropoda; class Insecta; order Hymenoptera; family Formicidae; genus Aphaenogaster; species Aphaenogaster floridana. The sequence continues at coordinate 971,464 of NJRP01000067.1, read as the reverse complement.
CGTACATCAGAGCGGAACGATCGGCGAGACGAGCGGCGGCCTTAGATTTACGTGTCCCCCGAGCCGCGAGACGGTGAATATTTCGAGTGTACGGTGTTCTCCGGCCGTTGATCCTCTAGCATCGCGATGGCACCGAGAAACAATCCACGGTATTCATTGAGAAATTATTTATAAAATTTTTTATTATGACACTCAAATTCCGTATCTTGTGATATCTTCGGCATTGGGAAAGATATTAGAGTTATAAAAGATACGTGAGAGCTCTCCAGATGAAAACTCGAACTCCTTTGCTTTCGATTTTTGATACAATCGTGTTTTTAGATTAACGAAATTTTTACGCCTCGAAAATAGTTTGAAAGCACTTCGAGTATCGATGTTATACACATATATATATGTGTATATGTATGTAGACTTTATTTTAACAGTAAACATAGTAATGTAACTTCACTGATTTATGTTTCCAAGAGATAACGCTTGAACGACAAGTATGTTTTCTGAATGGACATATTTAGAGCTTTTATCGCGAATTTACCCCACTTCTTGAACTTTCTGGCTTCGCAACTCGAGACAAAAGGAAATGTAGTTGTAGCACTAATGAAATAGCACTTCCGTCGATGTCACGCGAAAATGGCTTTTTGGGGCAGAAATCAACGGCGGAGAACGGTGTATTACGCTCGTTATATATCGGAATCGATCGATTCGTTTGAACGCCGATGCGCGCATTGCCGCGAGCATGCTTTTCTATGCGTGCGTTTGTGTGCGGCCTATCGATCGTTCACGTGAACCTTGCGTACACGGTTGACTTGCTCGAGGATAACAGCGTGCTTGAAGTTCTCTCGAAGATGCGCGTCGCATTTTTTTCTTAAACGCGAGCATCGCCGTTCAAACGTCCGTCGAAAACGCGTCCAAGCTAACGCTAGTTTATTGTCCGCAGCTCAACGTAGAATATTAATAGATAACGATTGATTATCGAACTGGAAAGGGCATATCCCGAAAGTACAGTACATTCGACATACGTGAAATTCAGAATTGGTTTGCTCGCGCATAAAGGCTTAAGTCGTTCTACGTGGAATGAGCTTCTTTTATTTTTTACGAAACAATTCACGAATGTGATACGTTATAAATGCATAAAGTACATAATTACATTTTAGTTACTCTGTGTGTTTTTAGTAAAGAAAATATGACATACAATTATACGTTTCGCTCTTTAGTTTGCGATCAGCGATCATTCAAGTAGGCATCTTCTATCAATGTGCCATAAGAATTGAAAAATTCTTACGGCAGAGTAAAAAAGACTGTTACGAATTAAGCCTTTATCGCGGAATGACGACGAACGTAAAGAGACTAACTTAAGTTTACGCGGCAGCTTCATTCCTTTTCTTGAACATCGCTCAAAATTTATTTAAAACGTGTTCCCCACTTCCTGTAACTTACATATATATACATTGAAAACGTAGAAAAAATTTCCCATTTTCATATGAAGTAGTTTGCTGTAATTTGGACCGTACTGGTTTGAAATTTTAGCTATGAAATAGAGACGAGAAGACAAAGATTATTATTGGTTACTTCTGCCTTATGCCTCAATATCCTTATTTTACGTCATATATTTATCAAAACCGTTGTGATATTTTAGATTGTAGATAAAAAGAAAATTGCTTTTAAATCACACAAATTAATTTTATTAATTATACAAAAAGATATGAAAATCTCACCGATTATCTTAGATACAAATAATAATATATAATTTTATGTAATATAATAATATATAATTTTAAAGAAAAAGACACAAAATTTCGTAATACTGTCAAAATGTTGTGGGACAAATTACTATCAAAACAAAAATATTGCATTTAATAGTCAATACCTCCTTTTCTGGTAACTTGCAGTTTAAAGCGCAACAGAAAACCTCTTATCTTCAATATTAGATATAATTCGGTTTGTGATTCCGTAATCTGATTTAATTTTTCTCAAAGAAAAACTTGTTGAAACATTCTGCATTGTCAAGAGAGCATCGATAGAATTATTAAAAGCGGAACCTCAATATGTAGAAATCACGGCAAATTTTGACAGCAACTTTATATGATTTTCATACTTATATACGCTCATACTTTATAATTAAAAGAAAATGATTTTTTTGATAAAATAGATTATCAGAATGCATAGAGAGAGAGACTGTTTCAAATGTCTCTGAAATAATGGAATTTTGTATAGAATGATTTAAAACATTTTTGGATTTTTGTCTGTGCATTGTAATTAAAGAATTTTGTGAACACATTTGTTTTAACAAGTCAAAAACTGCAATAGATATAGAATGAAGTTCCAATTTTTATTACAAAATTTAACAAGATTTCAATCGAGACGTCTGATTAGTAAATAGATGTAGTTTCTAAAACCGCAGCTGAGGTATTTAGCATAGTCAACATTTCGCTTACATTTCAAACCGTGTTTCGCATCAGATTAATTTGCTATAATTGCGAGCGCTCCCGATTCCGGTATTACGTTATATCGTGAAAGAAGTAATTGCGGCCATGTGTATTTGTACGACACATTGTAGCTATTGAAAGCATATATTATTCTTTCTCTCTTTCTTTCTCTTTCTCTGTCTCTGTTTATCTTTCTCTTTCTCTACTTTACAGCTTAAATTGGTTCTACGAGTTTTGCTACAGCTACTATCTATCTTTTTTCTTCGATCTAAGAATCGTTTGTAGCTAATAATTGCGGCGAATTGATTATTCGGATATGATCGATTCGGCTTATCATGCGAATGCTGCGGTATATGCTGCGAACTTATTTTTTCACGATGTTAGCAAGTATTGAAGGACTATTACATGAGGAGCCTCGAAACTTGAAGCTATGGAACTCTGTTCTATAAGCTATAAATTCCGTTCCGTACTACTAAAGCACACGGATAAAACTCATGAACAATGCTTTTTTTATTAAAAGAGAAAAGTTATTTAGAAAGCCATATAAATATTTTAATCCTTGATTTTTAATTTTTCTTCATGAATATTTGCACAATTGATGTAAAAATCGAATAATCCCAGTCTCGTAATTTTTTTTAAACTTAAGAGTAATTACTTTTTACGCGCATTACTCTTTAAAAAGCGAAAATTTTGCGAGATCAATTCTTCGTTTTTTACGATGCGATATGACAACATTTGGTCAGATGAGTATATCTGATTTGAAAAAAGTGAAAAGTGCAAGATAACAAAAATTCACAAAAAAATAACACAGAAAACACGATTAACTTGTTAATTTTGCTATCCACGGTCAGAGATTCGAGGTTCTCATTATCATATGTGTACAAATCTTTTTATATCAATTTTATCGTGCCTCTCTCGAAGAGCACATAGCCCAATGGCTTTGATAAAATATTGATGTTTGTACGCGCTTGATCTTTGACTGCCCACATTCTATCTGTATGTGTATTTTTCTTGCGACGCTGATAAGCTACTCATATTATGACGTAAAATATTATTCTGACCGCTTAAACTTTATTTTTCTGAATTATCGGCCGTATGGTATTTTTTAGTAATAAATTCTGATTACGATAAGATATTAAGGATGAATGTGAGACTTAATCGATGGTTCATCCATTTCGCATTACTGGAATGTTCGAAAACTTCGTTTTCGCTCCCGCAATCGATAAAGAGCAAAAGCTACACACACAAGTAATATAGTTTTATTGTATTACGGGACAGGACATGCCAATTTGTCTCTCTATCGATTTTAAATGGTGCATTTAAAATTTATTAGAGAAGAATTCTCAAGACGATCCGTACGATTAACTTTAGACTTGCTTTTGAATTGGTAGTTCCAGATTAGCGGTAATAAAAAAATTGAGGCAAATTATTTTTACTGAACACAAGCAGAATAGAAGTTACGTCCTTTTCCCATTTTTAGTTATTTATATGAATCAGTAATTAAACAGGTTTAATTATCAATCCAACAAATTTATACAATTTATTTATAAAAATTTATGAAAAGTTAAAGATTATTCTTTATTATTAGTTCATAATTTAATAAAATATTTGTTATAGCTTGTACTTATCTAATTTATTAATTATGTAACTTTAAATGAAGTTATGCGTCATTAATATTTCAGATACAATCGTGAATTTACTTGCATTTTATATTTATATCTATTTTATTAGATTTTTTTAGTCAATCATTAACATGTACTTATATTACATCAATACAAGTTTCTGATTTTATGCATTTTATATCCAGATATAAGAGTTAATGTAAATTTGTACACACCTATTACCCAGAATTGAGAAATAACATGGTACTTGTAAGGTCGTTACTGTTATTTTTTTATAGTAACGATTTGGTGATGACGTTAGATTTTTTCATAACGATAATGGTAACGGCGTTACAAGTAACGCGTTACTTCTCAACCCTGCTATTACTAGAGATATATCGAGTGTGTTGGAAAATGTACGGGGTGTGTCCTGTCCATTATATACTTTCGTGTATTGCACCGAGAGGTTTGTAACCGAATCGTTGGCCTGACGATTAGTCACGTTCAGCCGGGAATGAAAAATCATGTCCTTGTAACACATTTAAAGGGGAAGTTCTTTTGGAACACTTTCAAAACGCTTTGGCACTCATCTGAAAGTACATGTATGATATCACGTGTCTCTGTATAACGCGACGGGCGAGGAACCCTTTTAACTGAACTCAGTATAATATTTCGTAGACACCAGCGGTAATAAATCCGAAATTAGACGACGTGCGACCGTAAATTAACCAACTCAGACAAGCTTAAAAGATCGATAGACTCCTGGTTCATTGCGAGTTTGGTTTCACTTGTGAGTACCTAAAAGTAACACAGAAATGAAGCACATTGTCTCCGATTGCATAAAGGGAAAAAAAGACTGTACTTTTTCAGAATTACAAAGAAAAGATATATTTCAACTATACGTACAACTATATTTTATAGTTGTACGTATATACACGCGCGTTTTACATTAGCTTTAAAATAAAATGTTTTTTATAAATACTCAAATAATATTTTATATATGTGTTGCTGTATTTATACCAGCGTGAAAAGCACCTTTTGACGAAAACAACAATTATGTGGTGCGGTTATTTGAACTAATTCTATTGAATATCCTTGTTTTAAAATTTATAAACGTGGTTTCCAACAATATAACAGAGAATAATTACAAATAGTACACACATATTCTAATTTACGCTCAGTCCAACATAATTTTATGACTAGAATGATGTATCAAATGCACGATGCATTCAAATGCATCCATATAGAATTTTGCTCATGAATTCTGGGTCATCAAGTTAATTTATTATTACTGTTTGCGTTAGTACAAATATTCATAACAGCCGTTCGGTTACAATCCTAAATTTGCAAATAGATTCTTCTTTGCAAGACCTGTGCAAGTACGAGTTAAATTTGTATTTTCAAATACAATAATCTCTCTCTTTCTCTTTCAGAATAATCTATTATTAAAATACTGCATCTATAAGTATTTGCGGATACTATTACAGTTCGCGCGTGTAGGATTGTATATTAATATATTATTTGCTAAATTCCAGAATACGTGATATTTTCGCTAAGTATCACTGAAGTTCTGAGCTCCGAGTACGCGAGTTCTCACTTCGCTGCGTACTTGTCGCTCGGCAAAGTGATCGCCGGTTGTACAATTCGCTGCTTCGCCATGCTACTTTACAGGATATCTATCTGGCTGTTTCTTGAGAGCGTACATCATGTCGAGTGCAAAGTGCCGACACACTTCTCTCTCGCTGTTCTGTCTCTTATGATAATTTCGTTGATCGCAGTGTCTTTAGTTGCCTGGTATCTATAAAGTTCGCGACACAAACGCGGATTACTTTTAGCGCCTATATTAATGGCAATTACGTGGCGTGACGTGACACGGCACGACCTTATCGATCGTTTATGATGGATCATATCTTTCTCATAGCATCCGGCATTATAGACAATTTACATAATAGCGCTTCCTTCATTTTACACGCGCACGAAGCAAGGTCGATTTGTTAAATTTCCTTTCTGCTTCCGTTCACTAAAACGGCTTGCATCTTTCTCACACTTCTGCTTTTTAACTTTTAATCGTTACAAGTATTTCTCTATCTTATACAATATTTATTCTACCCGTAAACACACACAGCAGAATTACAAGATTAATATTAAATATCATCGTTATCAGACTTTGTGAAATGAACGATACAAAATAAATTTAAGTTTGCTTAAAGATTCACGACTTACTAAATTTCATTAATAAACTAAGTTAAATAATACAGTAATACGAATATTAATCACACAATTTTGTTATTAAGCCATTAAATATAAAAATTAGAAAATTCATCTATTTATTATAAATTAAAAAATATTTTGATCTTAATTTTGATACATTTCTGCTGTTTTCTATATTTATTATTTTTTTCTTGCTTATACTATACTGCTTTTATTCATGCTCACACGCTTAAATATTACTATATACTATACACATATACCCACAAATAAAAACTTGAAATATACTGGATAATTCTATACGCGGTTGCAACAAAATCTTCGTGATGTAAGTATACCGATGTATAATATATAATTGTAGTAAAATCTTTTTGGCACAAAATAAAATTTAAAAATATTTTACTATATTTATTGGATTTTTAAAATCGACTTTGGTCTGTTTTTACGCGACTTTTATGTGTTCAAATGAAAACAAAAAATGACTATCACTACGATATGACAATACTTATTGACATTAATACGTGTTGTTTATTTATTAATAATTTGATTAAACTTAAATAATTAATATCGAAATATAATACCAAATCATATTAAAAATTGAAAACTTTATATTTTTATGAATCACAGTGTCTTCTTACATATCAATATAACTATTGTCTAAATTATAATATAAATGCTTTTTTAGAATTAATATAGCTTTGCAGAATATATATTTTGTATGCAATTTTTGCATAAAATTAGACGTCCTAACTTTTTTATTTAATATTTCGCAGGTACAGCATTGTAAGAAAAAGACAGAGTCAATTTTTGTTGTTGTTAGAAATTGAAACTTGAGTGGAAATTTTGCTATATAATTGCCAGCGAGGTATTCTTTTTTTCACACCGTACGCTTTATTTTCCATGCATCGATCCAAGACACATCCCATGATATCGATATACTTAAAAGCATCGCAATTTTCACGTTATTTTTTTAAAGCACATATTTTTTAAGCACATGCAACGTAGAACGAAACGTAGAACATAGATTGTTGCCCCGTCAGTCGCATTGTTACTCTGTTTCTCCTTTCTTTTCCACCATCCCCGTTTCCCGACGCGATACACGCACCTAACTTACGCCATAATACGACGCGGAAGCACTGCTGCTAGACGCAACCGTACATAGGTGACCCAGTTTGCTTTCTCAACGATCCGTAGTCGCATAGTGTTTTCCAGTTATGATTTCTATTTGCAGGCAATTTTTGCTAGTAGCATACCCGAGATAATAGAGCTCGTAGGCAGTAGGTCCAAGTACACCGGCGAGTTCAACCGGGAGCATGGAAAGAGGTATTACTATCAAATTTACGTCCTACAAAAAAATCCTCTGTCTCTTGTCTATTAATTTTACTCTTTCTTTTCCAGTATGTCTATGTATATACTTATACTTATTCGTAAGAATTAATGAACGTACACGCGCAATATACATAAATCACACACTCCGACACACCTCCCTCCACACACACACACACACACACACACACACACACACACACGATACGCAATTTGCACGCGTGCACTCGCATACACGTTTACCGTCGCGGTAACGTTCATCATCGTTCCATCAACCGTTCTACATTAATGCAAAACGTCAAGAACTCGAGAACCCATGATGAATGCATGAAAATTTACAGCAGTTGGAAGTATAGAGTTGACGGGAGTATAACGACCGCGCGCGTGGTGTATAATCGTCGTTGGCGTTCCCTTTCGTTTTCCAATGAATCAAACGGCTCTCGTCCACGGTGAAAGGTCGAATAAAACGACGAGGAAAGAATTTCACGATCGACACGGGCAAGCGGTGTTCCTCCCAAAAAAAGTGGAAAGCATTTGGAATCGAAATTCCCGATATTCGGCTGCTGCATATTTGTTCGTGTAACGAGTATTGGATCAGCGTAACGGCATCGGGGTATATTTTTGCGTGGCGGAAAATGTAATTAAAATGTATAGTGTGCAATTTACAAAATGTGCGTGCTTTATTTATTTTTTATTATTTTTTATAGAGTAAAAAACAGATGGCGATAACGTATATTTGAATGGTGCAATTTTAAAATTATATAGTAGGTATTAACAATCAAAAACTTGATATTTATGTGAAGATATAATAAAAACTGTGCTATTTTTTGCAAAATTTTGAGAATATTATATTTTCAAAATATATTTTAAAATTGCGCATCAAATATTTACACTAATTATATTAAATATCTTAGAACTATAATATTAATGCTATGTCGAAGAAATAGATCAAAGCTGTAGCAAAATTAGATTTTCGAAGAAAGTACTAGCTGCATCGTCGTAAGAGGCGATCGATTTTATTATTATCATAACGTTGAATGGAGGTCATCCGTGACCAGGTAAATGTTGAGCCATCTGCGACAACCAAAAGTAGATTTTATTTTTTGGTATCATTCCAAGTAGCCATCTCTTGAATTAAAGCCGATAAAGCACAGCTGTGGCTTAAATCGGTACGCGCATGACCACTAACAAGCACCAACGTCATTACCTTGCGACTCATTCTCCCATTTTATGTATTTTCGAAATCAATTCGCATAGAATATATTCATTGAAGAATATGTCAATGAGCTAATTTTTGTTCTGAATCACAGTGCTTTAATTTTGGACAGTTTTAAATAATATACATGTTCACGAGATATATATAATGACGAATGAGATATAATTGTATAATTTTCCATTTATATCACTTAATTATTTTTTTACTAGTTTTTGAAACAAATTGAGAGAGAGACGCGTCTCTAGATATTAAAATTCTTAGAATTATTTTGGATGGAAGTATACGTAATCAATTCTTATTAATAATGTTTTGACGAGTGCAATGACCTTTCACCGTGTGATACCAAGCCAACGAAAAAGAATGTATCTGAAGACGAAGACTGCGCGTAAGTGACCAAAATGACGAGAGGAGCAGCTATGCTTAGTAAGTTTGTCGTATGCATGTACTTTGTACTATCGACAGAAGTGGTTTTTTCATCATGTATCGATTATCGTTCTATTTCTACAGCACGAAGCAACAAGCATTTGTATAATATTAATGCATATAATACATTAGATAATATTATGTATATATGGATTACAAAGAGTGATGTAAACGAAAGTGGTTTGATGGAATTCGTATCGTATTTTGGAATTTAATATCAAGAATAAAAAGATTTTTACATATCTTTAAAATAACCAATATTAAAGAAATGGTTTTAAAAATGCTTTTAAAAATCTTATATGTTCTCATATCTGATAATTTTTATTGTACAGTTATTTTCCTTCTAACTCCATCAAGTTACTTCTCCGTTACATTAACTATTGTTTACCGAAAGCACATTTTTTTAACAAGTCACATGGTTTGCCACTTTAGTCTGCTACCTTTAATATATGAACACATACAGGAATACAATATTACTCATTATATCGCACTACATTAAGATGAAATATCAATAGAACTTTTTATACATTATTACTAAATTATTACTATTACTAAATACATAATTAATATATCTTCAACTCAAATCATGTAAAATGATAGCAATAGATTTAATAATATGATATATGGTTTATAAATTATTAAAGACACAATTTTATTGGTTTAATTATGCGTAAAAATCGTCTTGCATGATTTGACCATCTGTTTTACACGAAAGATACACATATACACTTGATCACATTATTACAGAACAGAACCAATTGCGAAACACACTTTACAAATCCTAATTTTTATTTATCTTCTTGATTCTCTCGAAAAGTAAGGAAGCTAGAGAAAAATTAGTCTTTTAGTTTCTTTGGTACACATTCCAAGTAGGTGACGCCATGTTCGAAATGGTGTTGATTGCTCGAAATTGCCAGCATCATACGCTAGAATAGTGTCTGCATGCTGTTAAATTGATTTTTATTAACACTTCGCGCAAGATAATGGCACTTGTTTTTCTGCTCCTCGTAACGGAAGAATGATCAAAGTTAAATAACACTACTTCAATTCAAGAATCATGACGCATGTTTTTTGTAGAACGAGGAACTAACGGCACTGTGCTTCATGGAACGATTGACTTGACTCGCATCATTTCGCAAAACTACAGAAACGAGTTGTTATTCTTCGTGCTACGAGATACTTGATTTTTTATGATGGCTGCGCATCGCTAATCTAATAACGCGCACAACTTACATCGTGCTAACACGCAGTTTCATCATTTAATATGATCTAACGTTTCTCATGGACGTGCTAGCATATTGGCACAATTATATTCAACGCTATTAAGTCATCAATTTACCGCGTAGGTAATCAACGCTCAGCTAGTTTATAAATAATTCGAATTTTCGTCCTATTTGCTTGAATGACATCAGCTTTGAATGCAGCAGCAATTGAGGACTAACGTACGAAAGATGTATCGCATTCTAGCAAATATTCTGTGGTTTATTTTTGTTGAAAAGAAATTTGAGCAAGTTGTAGTATACACATATAAAGATCAGAAGACGGGAAGATATGCAAGTTAGAGTATCTTTATCGTATTATTATGCACCATATCGTTGTTGATTGCATTGCTGACGTATCGTCACGCTAGGTATATTCCGCATGTTAAAATCGACAAGTATTAGTCTCATTCACTAAAAATTGATTGAAGAAGTGATTATCATAAATCCATAGAACAAAAACATTTCGTATGTTTTTTTAAATATGGCTATGCATTGACTCAGAAGTTGATTGCAGGTTTGCTATGAATACAGTTTTAACATTAAAAAGAAGATTTCTCATTGATTCCAGAAATTAATAATTGATAAAAATAATGACTAAAAGTTATATACAATATGTAAAATTCTTGTAACCATCTGATTTATTTAACGAAGAAGAGTAACGATTTGTTTCAAAAAGTTCAGAACGCATTTTATCAGTTGACAATTGGTAGAAAGCGTTTTGGACAATTTAGAAACTAAAAACAACTAAAAACTGAACAAAGGAGAGCATAATACCTTTTTAAAAGTTTTTATATTTCTTGTTTCCAAAGTTTAAACTGCTTAGCTTATTATAATTTCTAATTCTTATAATTTGGAATATGACCAGAACTTACTGTTCTCTTGACATTTTACAATCTCAAGAATTTAGTGTAGTATAATCCTGTGGATTTCCCTTAAACCCACAAAAATATAATTGTATATTTTCTTTAAAAATGAATTTGGTGAACATGAAAAAAATGTTTAATACATTTATTATAAACATTTTATATCATTAAGATAGAATATTTAATCCAAGAATGTTTGATCGATTTTGTATTAACCCTTTCATTGCTATTGGCGCCTATAGGCGTTCAAAAAATTTGTTTATAGTATGCTGTTAGCGCCTATTGGCGTTCTAATTATTGTCATCTGACGCTAGTGGCGCCTATAGGCGCTCAGAAAGTTCATTCACAGTGTGCTGTACAATGCAATGCAATTCAGCGTTTCGACGATTTCTATATTTTTTCTACAGAATGCGCGCCAGTGAAAAATTTCGCCGTCTGCAGCATCGGTCGCGGCTGAACGTCTATCCATTGTCACGCGCGCTCTGTATTAAACTCGGCCGCAGCGAAAGGGTTAAAAACTGTGTGCATCATTGCTATTGAAAAAGTTTACAGATCAATTACGCAAAATACACATTAGCTTTAAAAGAGCGTCGTACTATTATTCTAATCGTGTCTCAATCGATTGATCGTATTTGTCATCTTCGTTCTCGTTCTTATGGCGCTGAATCGCTTGACAATAAGTGATTAGGACGTAGCGAAACTGGAACACGAGCAAACAGAAAGAAAGAAAACGAAAAAAAAACAAATACAAAAAGATTCAGGTTAGGGGTCTGTTCTGACGGCAACGGATGATTGTGGGTGTGTAGGCGGTGTTCGCCAGCTGGATCCCAGAGATCACGGAGCTCGCCGCGAATCGCTGCAAGTACGGTGGCCAGTACAGCCGCGAGCGTGGACGCAGGTACCCCAGAAATCCACCTACGTGGAAGCCAGCCATGAAACAAGCCCTTGAAATTAGCCCCCCTCCCCCCCGTGTTGTCCCCATAGTTGTCACATAGATACGAGAAGTAGCGAAATCGCCCCTGGATAGCGGGTGGTCTCGTCATGCGGCGTCCATCATAATTTTCCCGTACTTTCCACATCATTGTATCATATCATCACTGCGATCCGCTATTAGACAGGCACTTTAATCAGGAGAGAGGACGGGGTCAGATGGTCGCAGGACAGGTCTTCGTCACGAACGGTCAACGCGTTTCTCCGCGTGTTTTCGCATTTCATCGTCGTATCAGCGGAAAAGTTCAGCGTGACGAGAAAAGCTGAACGAGCTGGATAAACATGGATATCCGTGTAATGAAATCCGCGTATCTTAATGATTGCGCCGTCGTTGGTGTGCGCGACCCAGTTCTCCGACTGTGCACTTGCAGACTGAACTTTTTGCGGATATGAGTCTCGCTACGGCAACACGAATTGTAGCGATATTGTTTTTCTCGCGTGAAGAAAGCGAGGTAAGGTCGAATGTTACGCGCGTGTGACTCTTTTCCCGATAAAAAAAATAAAAGAAATATCATATCGTTTCCCCGGGTTTATATAATACATTTTAAGCAAACGGGACCACTCTCGCTATCTGCGATGAATTTTTACTCTCCGATTAGTAAATATGTCCCTTCCCCTCTCCAACCCCTTCGGTTATTATCATGAATCCGTGGCTGTTAGAGAAATTCCAAATTTCTCGAACCTCATAGTCCCCTCTTTTTAATCACCTCTTGTCTCACCATTTCTTTAACACACCCTATTCTCACCGCTTTTCTTACCTACTTTTTATCAATTAGCAGATATCTTGGTAACATACTGATATGCTTGGACTTTTTGTGAAAAGAGAAACACATACGAGTTTTTATTATTATATACATACACACATCTTAGTAGATGAGACGAATATATTTATTGTTGCATCTCTCTTTCCTTCTCTCTTTCTTTCTCTCTTTATATATATATATATATATATACATATCTATATACATTGTAATATATATTGCCTTATCGCACTATCACGAGAAGTAGTTCGTTCTCCTCATATTTCTTTTGTTAATTCATCAAATACGTTCCCAGACAGATATGAGGTTCTTGTGGGTATACATTTACTAAAATAGTTATCTTTGCTTTTACATTATGTACTACCCTTTTTCTTCCCCACTGTGGCGCTTAACGATATGTACATATTTTTCGCATCGGGCGCACGGGTTTGCTTTCCGTTACAACGAGATTAGAGGTAGGTTGGAGTAGTTACCTGAGTGTGGAGAGTTGACTTACGTCGCGTGCATAATGTATCTCAGTAATCTAGTTACCGTGTAGATTTTAGCTAGAGGACGCACGTCGACACGGTCGCGCCATTTTATTTATTTTCCCATTACACGTATAGTGCATTATGCGAACAATATCGATGACGAACGTCAAATATAATGACGTCATCGTTTTCTGCACGCGTGGGTGATGTTGATATTATCAATACGACAATTATTCGACCGTAAGATGCTCGAGTTACATGTCAATGCAAGCAATTCTAGCCTCTTGTCTATCAAACAATTAGTATTAGTATATTGTACGTGCGTCACTAGGAAATAATTCGAAACCCGTATCTTTTCTGTTTCGTTCAATGTTCTGTATGCATTGTAACATCAGTAGTTAAATCGCGGAACAAAAGATAAACGTATTTGCCTCACAACCCCTCGTTCAAACAGCTATTTTTCCGTTTATAAAAGTTCACGCAGTGAATATCTCAAGGGAGATTTTATTAACTCGCGCAGCGACGCGATTATATATACTGCTGCCTTTTTATTTTTATCCAGAAAAAAAGTCCAATATTGATGTCATTCTACAAAACATGCTTTTTGAGTATCTCTCTAGATTTAATTGTACGCAATAACATTTGCTTGATAAACGAGTTTACGCTATCTAGGGCGAGTCATCCCTTAAGGGATATAAGGGGATTGTTTTATGCAGCATCACGTACCATTGAATATATGTCACAGATCTTCCGACAATTTATCATAAATGCCGAATGATTACGTGAAATACGTGGAAGCAGCCGTGAAGCAGCGAGTTGCGGATGATGCTGATATTTCTCGGCACACATACCCTTAAGTCTGTATTTAGTATCTTCAAAATGAATCGCGTCAGCGCGACGTTATGTCGAGACAAAGCAATACTACTTTTCTTATGTGAGCGAAGGAAATTTAATCACATTCGGCTAAATTCCTTCAAAGAGAGTACAAATCATGGATACCTCTCTTTTCTCTCTTTCTATCTCTATTATTTTCTCTCTCGTTCTTCCGCTCTCTCTTTATCTATCTATTTACCCATCTATCTCTCTCTTCCACCCTCTCTTCCACATTGAGTTTCTTGGTGGCATGCGATAGTGTTCTGGCTAGTCTGTAGACTGTCGAAAGGCGATCGACCCAGGAATGGCCTTTAGAGAGGAAGAACAATCCTTTCTCGTTCGATGTGCGAGCGAGGAGGGCGATCGTCTCCGGTTCAATCGCGAGATTTTCTCTTGGCTTGATACACACATACATATACACGATTTTTGGCATTTAAAATAGCGCAGTAGCGGGTGCAGACGTAGGCATATACGGCCTCTCTTTTTAGGGGTTCTATCAGTAGAAATTGTGCACGTCTAACTGCGACACACGACGCTGTATTTATTTGGCGGCGCAGAGCGACGTAACCCGGTGAAGATAATACTACGTACTATTGTACAATTAAAATTAATCGAAATATTCAATCGTATATCTTCTCGAGAATTTAATGTAACACAGATGATTATATGAAATTATTTGACGGGAGTTTCGAAAATTGACAAGTGCAAATGGTTACTATCGCGATGTTATATCTCTATAATGTTAACGACAATAAGTAACAGGAAGAAATCTGAAAATGTGGAAACCTCAATTGCTGTCTCTGTAGTGTGTTCAACTTCGTACAATTTCAGTATCTTCCAATTTGGTTTGATTCGCTTGTGCGGGACGATGAACGATACGATAGCGTACGTGTGGACTCAATTACGTCACCTTGTCCGAGATAACGGATTTTATTGTCGCCGGTATACTGTAAAAGTATCGAGCGGATGTGCGGCGGAATGGCGCGTCTATGACCTTTTGACCGAGACGCGCCAATGAAAAATTGATCGGATCTACGGTCCCGTCTTCCCGTCGTTCGCCGTGAAGCGCCGACTCACGATCCCACTGTTGCGGGCACACAGGTAGTCTAGCTTGGGGTCACATCGGGCATACCTCACATCATTCCATATGACACGCGGGTAACGTATTCGCGACATGTGCAGGCGCATACCAAAGCAAGGGGAGAGGGGGAGGGAGGAAACATACGGGCGATCGTGAACGTCCTGCGTGTTATCATGCATTACAATGCACGTTGATGCGCGGCGATCGGCGATCACACCCATCCGGAACATTATTCCTCGGTTAACCTCAGTCGCAAATTACCCTTTTAACGCGTTTCGTGCGTTGCCACAAATTGCGAGATTAGCACAGTACACACACATACACATGTACACACATACACACACATAGATTGACACTGGCTCATGCCTTAAGGAACACCGCTGCGAGATCGCATCTTTTCGGCGAGAACCGTTCAGCCGTTCTAATTTGTAAGTTCGCAATGATGATTGTAATGCAATTACGCGCTCACAGACTTCGTTGCCGCAGACGCACCGCTTCTCGCGATTAGGTTTCTCTCGTTCGACAATTTGTCAATTGGCTTTTACTTCTGGTCATAACGACAGCATTGTCGTTACTATTACTATTTGGTAGTAATGCGAGTGATATTCGTCACTAAGAAGGTAATAAGATGGAAAAAGATTAGACACATTAATATGGCGTGATATGTTCTGTTTAATTTTGGGTAGTCTATCGATGATAGACGTTCCTCTATAGATAAGTTTTCAGCATTTCAGAGTACGCTCAAAAGGGACAGCTTTACATCATATCCGATATATTTATGCGAACACAGCGAGTGTCGCGTATGCTCGTTTCGAGAGGAGGAAGAAAGAGATCGACATTGATGTGTGTGCTATGATATAGATTCATTATTAATCGTGATTAAACGATGTACATATATTTTATTCAAGATTTTGGAAAAACACGTACATGTTATAATCTTGCGTTTATTATGTCTTGTGCCGGTTGTATCGTCAGCTAGTGTGAATGCGTAATTAACATTAACCAGACGCTAACACCACTCGCTAACTAAATTTCTAATGAAAGTTTGGCACTGTATTCCGTTGTGTCCGCGCGTTAAATGGGGACTACGAATAAGAAAACATACCGCAAACTCGGAAAATGATCTTACAATTTTAAGACAGTACTTAAATTAATTATTTATGACAAAATATAATTTAATGATCAATATTTATATTTAGATTGACACAATATCAAGTGACCAAAATAATTTATAATCAAAGCAATTTTAATTTTTAGTGTCAGTCAAAATGTTTTATATCTAATTATTAAAACGTATAGATTATATAATCATATAAATGTAATGCTTTCAATATCATTCTCTATAGTTAAATACTGCAAAATTTTAAAAACTTTTAACAAAATTTGAAAACCTTTTATGATGTTTTCTTTGAAAATTTCTTGATATTTTCCTATTTAAAAGATTTATTTTTAAAAAATTGATTTGCCTGATGCTTAGATTTGTCATTATTTATGAATTTTATGTTAATATATCTTGCATTTATATCTCAAATAGAGATCCAAAATTTTGTTTTTAAACAAAATCATACGGGTTAATTTCTTAACACAAATTTTTTACAACGATATCTGTTTGATGAACGCAATAAGTAACTCTTGATTTTATTCAAGAAAATATACGAATGAATATACATATGGGTTTTTATGTATAATAAATGCATTTGAAAAATGGGAAAAGTCAAAAACAAAAAGGATAGTGTTAAAGAAAACGATAAGATAATACTAAAACACTTCGAAGATATTTCAAATACTTGACCGAATCATACATCGTCGACGCAAAAATGATGTTAGTTTTTTTTAATGAGAACGACATGCGATTATAATATATTGAGCGCACGAAGTTACATTATGAAAAAGCGTGGATATAAACAGATCTATCAATGGACTAGGTAGACACGTGGTAGTATTCGTTAGGTCTAGGTATAGGTGTGTAGGATTTATTAAGTGTAGGTAGTCTACCTACCCTGCCCTTTTATCTGGAGAACATGTTTCGTGTCCAACACACTAACTTTCGCAAACGTGGCAGTACAGCACTGATAATGGTGTCTCTATCAGCAATCGCGTAATCCGCTAGTCGAGCCAAAATCTGATTTCGTTCATAAATGCAAATATCCACATTCCCTCGCCTCTCCATCGTTTAATAAAAAGGGAAAAAACGTACTGTGTAACCAGCGTATAACAATTACTAGCCACCCGACATCGCGACACGACGTCGGAAAAATTGAAATCGACCGACCGACCGACCTACCGACCAATCGACCGAACAAGATACATGTAAAAACAGAAAAAAGCAAAAGCAAACTACTACAAACCCTATCACACAAGTGTATTGATGTGAGTGTTGTGTTCTGTTCTATTACGTGGTGTAGGCCATATTCGCCAGTTGTATCCCTGAGATAATTGACCTGATCGGGACGCGAAACAAGTACGGCGGCACTTTGAAGAACGAGCGAGGTCGCAGGTGAGAGACACAACCAACCAATTAGCTTCCCCGATTTGAGTCCCAGTCCCGATTGCCACCATGTCCACGGTGTCCTTCTGTACACGAAAGGCTATACATATAATTTCCACCTTGTCCCACAGCATTTATCTGTTACACCTTTGTTACACTTGTTCTGACACACGTACACAGGCGCACACATTCTGATTTCTTTCCTGACCCTTTCCTGATACCGCTCCCGTGAATGCAATCTTCCGATAGAAGCACGAACATCGATCCTCGTCAAGAAAATTCTAATTTCGATGAATCCTCTTCTTATAAATCTATATATATATTTAGAGATCAGTGTTTTAGCATCGAAAAACCGAAATTCCGTACCAGCTCATTGCACTAGTTGTCAGTCGGCCTTAGTGCAGCCGTCGTCCCAAAAACATTCCTGAACTCCAGCCTATCCCAGCAAAAACCTTCCCCTCAACAGACCAGCCAGCCGATCACAGACCTACCCACTACACTCAGCAACTGGTGTCAGCTTATTTGTTTACACCGATCGCACTTGGGACAAATACGGCTTGTCACGGTTTGATATACGCATAAAGCGTGGAACGTGGAACAAGCGGAAATTCATGAGAATATTAGCAAGCAATTTCTTTGCTGAAAAATCTCGACAAATTTTTTCCATTAAAAATTGTCGCAAATTTCGCATGAAACATTCTACGTTTTCCGTTTTCGCAAATAAATTGCGCTAGCGCTAGTCTTAAGTGGATTTTAACAAGAGGTGTCATGTCCAGATCAACTTGTTCGTTTAGTGCTTCTGCTTAATTAATCAACGTCACATTGCGCCGGCCGTGAACCGTGTTCTCGAAGGAATCTAAATTGAGACGACACAGATAACGCAATCTGTTGTAAACGGATGTGACAACTTCGCGCTAAGCGGCACAGTTGCGCATCTTACTAACAAGCCGCAGAAATTCGCATAACGAATCTCGAATTAATTATTTAATATATGTTGAAGCATCACGGTCGAACGATCATATTATTATTATTAAACGAACCGCGCGCTTTAATATGAGTCGAGCTGTATTTCTCTCCGAGTGGATGGGGTTAACGTCCAGCATGTACCCTGCATTATCCGAACAATTGAATGCATATATTATATATACATACATTAACCTAATGTTGTACCACTTCAGTGTAATAATCTTGGTGTTTTAGACAGTATTAATAATCGTTTTTACGTATTTGTAAATTTTAAAGAGGGGAAAACGGAAAACGATATGCTGCCTAAATAAATATGTGTATATTATTGAGATTGCTGATCTCATACGTAGCTTAGGGATTCTGGTTGAGAACATCCTCGGTGGGCCAAAATGAATAACGTAAATCAGGGACAACTCAGAGTTTCTTTTCGGTTTAACTGTCATTAACAACTAGTGCAAATATGGCTGTGATCTTTCGTAAGAAGGAACTACACGACAATAACTACACGCTGCTGATCGCATCATCATTCGAGCATCTTCCATATACGTGATGACGTGCACCTACGATCGATGAACGCGTATTTGCGCGCACACGATAGTAATAACTCAGAAGAACTTCGTCATGATGATAAATGTTTCGCGGAAATTACCGTTGTTATTTTTAGCCGTCTTTTACGACGTGTATTATCTGTGCTACGCGTTGTTTTTCATCAACGTTCTATTGATACTGATCATCAAATACTAGTTTAATGAATCAACTTCACCTACTAACCGAATGACATTGCAAACGGACTTAATAAAGTAAAAAACGTTCTGAGTATACGTATAGAGGCATGTCCCGATACCGGAATGACCACAGTGTGGACATGCTTGCGTGAATAATCTTACGTCAAAAGACACGGGAATCCGGCTCTCGTCATATGAACGCGTACGAGAATTCAGTTTCCCAAGTAGAACTGAAAGTCATGATGACGCCAAAATGATGCTAAAATGACGCCTTTGACATCATTTTGAAGTCATGATGACCTCAAAATGATGTCAAATATGTCATTTTAGCATCATTTTGACGTCATCATGACTTTTGTGTTCTACTTGGGTTTCTTCACGCGGACAATCGAAAATCGAGATCGTGCGAGATACGACTCGCGCATCCAATTTTCGGCAGATCCGCATTGCTCCCGATCTTCAATTCGACAGCGATCAACTACACGAAAATGACTTGCAACTCCATACTTACAACACACGCTCACATCTTGACACGTACACGACGTCGGCCCCTTTACGTTTAGAGCGAAATTAATCAGTAATTCTGAGTATTATTGGGCTCGCATTGAATCCAGTAGCGCCTATCGCGCGGCCCACGCCGTGAAAGGAAACACGTCGCTTTGGTGTTATGTGATAAGGAAAGTCGCGCGATACGGGAAGACTGCTGAGTTCATGATAGAGCAGAACGTCAGACATAACCGAGTAGATGACATTAAGCATGGAATGATCATGGTCGAACTCTACTATTTTTCTTACTATTTTACGAGTCCGTTGGTTCTTTGGGCACCACTTACTTTAGTCTTACCTGTTATGACACCTAGGAGTAGGAATACGTTTCTCACTATCGATATGTACACATAGCACGTAGAAATAACACATGTAGAAGAGAGTTTTGTTCTTGGCATACATGGCGACGACTAACTATGTGAATGAGCTTATACTCGTGCGTACTTGATCTAACACTTATCAGCATTGACCTGTGTATATACTTTGTATATCTAGCGCTACTAACTTATCATATAGGTATGTGTATAGTCAATTGGTTAAAATGAATCACTCCAATTCCTAGCGCAATCTTGGTAAGTTCAGCTTATTGATTTATTACTTATTTTCAATAGATATGCGCGTTACTCTTTCAAACAGAGCGCGCGTTATTCCAGTGCCGAATAATTTTTATTATTATTTTTTATTATTTTATGACCAAATTCCTTGAAATACGCTTATTTATCGATTTCACGATGGATCATTGAGTATTATATTTTTTGAAGAATGCCAGTTAATGTAAATTTATGTTTTATTTCTTCTTTTTAAGCTGTATTGTATTAGTAAATATAACTAATCTTAAATAAAGTAACTTTTAACAAAGAACAGTTAATTTTACTGTGGCAGCAGACTAAAATGGCACAAAGAGAAAAAAGAAAAAATATTTTTTTGTCAGTATCAATGTTCTTCTCTCTCTTCGCATTATTTTGCTGTTCTTATATATAATATCTTATCTGTATAAATAAATAAATAAATATATATATATATATAAAATATATTAGGAGATATTGCGAGGAGATATAAACATACGTTTATTTCAAAAAAGCTTATTCAGCAGAAGAGACAGATTAAAGTAAATGAAAATCGGGAGAGAGAAGAACTTATATAATTGGGTCTGTAGTTGACATACATATACTACTTAGAGCGTGTATATGGTAGTTGCTTGAGAGAGTTTCCCTTTCTTTTCCTATGTCATTCATCAATATTGTCTCTTTAGGAATGTCGTCTAATCTGCTCGTTGTGTTGGCAGACATATTGTCGTGTGCGGCCACATCACCTACGAATCGGTCTCGCACTTCCTCAAGGATTTCCTACACGAGGATCGCGAGGACGTCGACGTAGAAGTTGTCTTCTTGCATAGGTATGACTGCTATTTTTGTAAAATTGATATTTTTGCCGGCTCGTATCAAATACAGCATTTAACCCTTTCGACATTACCGAATCGTGTATCTCTCGTGGGTAGTTTTGAAAGGGTTATTATCATTTGGCGCGAATATGTCTTATAAAATTTATATCTCGCACATTTAATCATCTTCATCATTAACCAGTTTTTTTGTATTAGTTAATACGTGCGAATGGCGGTCGTTTGTGAATGTTATTTTACACACAATACTCCATTACATACAATAACACACACACAATTTATTCTATTTACAGGAAATAGAAATTTCATACAATTTTTTACTCTAGTAAAATATACAATTGTTTATTTGTATACAGACAAAAGTGTTACTCATTTATTATCTCTTAAACATTTTTAACTCATTTATTCATTGTTTCTCTCACATACTAAATAACATTTTATTTTCTGTGTTGGCGATTCCGTGGTGAGTATATGTCACCCTTCGAGACATTTTCCGTCGCCAAGCGACTTAAAGCGATCAGACTCCATTAGCTTCGCGTTTTATCGACCGTAAAACTTCGTTATTCTAGCAAGGTTTCAAATTTTTCCATCAACAAAGATTTTCCATCAAGGGATCGGATTGTCCAGTAACGTGAAGGATAAACGAGAAGGCCGCGTACCACGGTCATGCAGTCTGATCGCTATAGTCGTAAGGAGTGGTTTGTTTTTTTCAGGAAAGAGCCGGATCTCGAATTGGAGGGTCTCCTGAAGAGGCATTACACGACCGTGGAGTTTTTTCAGGGCACCATGATGAATGCCGTGGATCTGGAGCGCGTCAAGGTACCCTGAACCCTAGAACAACCACCACACGAAAACCTCCATCAACCAACCAACCCTCCATCAATGCCCTCCACGTGGCCGCTCGTGCTTCTTGTTTCCTTGCAGTTCTTTAGGTTATTACACGGTTATTCGCCTGGGTATAACACGCCGTGATGGTCGATCGATATATATATACTTATGTATCTCTTATGCATACATATATATTATCTATACTTACATACATATATATATTTATGTCACACGTCATGCAGTCTCATGTTGATATATATATATAATCGCTATCGTTATTTTTTATAGAATCTTTCGTATCTGGTGATTCGTGCGTACGCATACGCCCGCGGATCACATCGAATGCTCGCTACGTTCTTTAGATTTACTCTCTCTCTCTCTCTTTCTCTTTCGATTTTCGCTCTCTTTCTCTCTCTTTCTTTTACAAACTATCGAAACGTCCGGTGCGGCATGATTGAAAACGCTGACAGTTCATTTCGTCGGCGCATGTTTTCCTGCGGTTTTCCACGCGAGTCTCGAACAATTGTTCAAAATTTGTTGTATTAGAACTCGCAATATGCTCACACAAAATGGCGCTTTCGAGTACACCTTGTGAATACAAGAACGACGCAACACCGGACGGCGAAAGACATACATACGTATCTATATATACATATATATATATATATATATATATTTACGTAGAAAGCAACCGCCTGCGACTGCATGGTATGCTGTATTGAGCTATGGAGCCGACTCAGCTGCAGTAGAGACTTTACTTAGAGATTTATTATTATATATCAGCGCGCGCGTACTCGTTTCATTTGAGGATGAACCTACACATTTTTCAATCTGCCGTGCATCGATTAGAATTGAAATTGTCGAGACAACTTGGACAAACCGAAGACAATGCAATACGTGGCTTCCTCTCAAAAGTTACGAGCACGCACGACGAATTTGTATTACTCATTCACGTTCTAATGAAATCTTCGCCGACTCCTCTGTCGGCCTACTGCTCGACGTTATTCTTGCAAAAATGGACGCGACCGTCGACAGCTGAGGTGAATGTTATTTATACAAGAAATCATATCATTTTGTCGGATCCGTTCAGGAAACCGCCTGATCTCGAATTGGAAGGACTGTTCAAGCGGCACTTCACCACCGTGGAGTTCTTTCAGGGGACCATCATGAACCCGATTGACCTACAGCGGGTTAAGGTGAGTTTGTTACCACGATCGAACAATCTACGTCCTCGATACAAGATATGCGCATTAAACCTCTATATATATATATATACCTCATAAACAGTTCTATCCTGTTACATATAACGGTCCCCACTTTACTCTTACTACCTATATTTCTACCTTCCTTCTCTATGTTTGACGTCCTGTAACCCATATTTTGGCGCGCACGGTACCAGCGCTTTAATATCGCGTGATTAATACTTAGCACTCTTGTTTTAATCAATTAAAAATGTCGTTCTGAAATTTTATTAATCTTGAAATCTTATTAATTTTATTAATCTTATTAATCTAGGTGTGTCGTTGTCCTTTATTTTGCATTTTACGAGAGATTTTCCTGTATCTCTCTCTCTTCGAGTTTATCTTGTAATATGAATTCTAACGAAAGAAAAGGGTTTAAAGAGAGAAAAGTTGAAATTCTGAATACTTTTATAGACATTCGGAATAGATATTTGTACATATCGCATATTCCACCTTCGTTATATACACATATGAATTCGCGAAAGTTTGAAACGATATTTACACAAGACGTAAACAAACCGTGATTTGCACGCGTAGACCGTTGGAAAAATCGATGACGTGAAAGTAACGATGTTACAGCTGCTACCGTGGGCGATCGGTAGACATTCGGGAAATGACGTTGTGCGGATAACAAACGCTATTGTTCCAGGATGTTTGTTGCCTGTATGTTTCCCTTTATGCTCGTACACATTGATGATGTTACACCACGTATATCCCCCACCGGCGCGTCTTCGTATACTGTCGTCCGCTTTCGTGTCTCGTCAATTTGCGATAGCTGGTTTCGGATTCGATCAATTATCCGCGATGTTTTATATAAAACAATCGGGGATACGAACTTGAGAGCGCCTACGATCAAAAATCCGATATTCGACCCCAGTAACGTCGTCCCGGTCTAATAGTCTCTATCTATCTGTCTATCTATCAATCTATCTATCTTTCCGTCTATCTCATCCCCTCTTTCTATCAATACATACCCGGCAGCAAATCCGAGAGGAAAGCAACGTCAATTTCTCCCACACATAGACACGTACACACACGGTGACACTTTTATGCATACCCACGTGAGAAAAGTCCCTTTAAGGTTGTAATGCATCCACTGGATAGACCCATGCCTGCTGTCGACCCGAGTGGGTAAGTGCCCGTGTATTTCTCGTGGAGAGACTGGTTTACCAGACGATTACTTTCCAGACGGTAGTTTCTGTTAGACTTAGTATCTGGTTGGGATAGTCGATCGTGGTATCTGTTAAGTGTATCGATCCTGCACTGACGAAGACGGGACGGTACGTTCTCTGTTTGTGTAGTTTCTTTTTACACAACCGAGGTTAATGCCAACATCTTGTTAGCCGATAGCATGTAGATAGAGGCGCTTCTCCATTATTCAGATGTATAGAACCTAGACGAACCGACTGACCCCCCACTCCCCCGATGATCGATGATGTTTGCATATCCAAGGAATGTGCCATAGAGGCTCGCTTTCATATTTTCGATCATTGTTCAAATCGTGCGACTGCGTCGAAGGTGCGCACGAAGAAAATTTCAGCGTCTCTACGTCTCGTTGTTTTTGCAAATTTCATTTTGTACTAATGCAAATTTTTCCACTGTCAAAGATATTCTCATTCTAACATGTCTAATTAGAGTGCACCTTACAAGCAATTCAAGAATTTTAAACTTGCAGATAAAATACATCGCGCGTGAACTTATTGACAGCGGTAAATCGTGAAATTATAGACAATATCAGATGCGTTATTTGTATAATAATTGGCAATTAAATCAAGTAATGTGAGCGAAGCAAATTAATGAAATTTAGATTTGATGCTAAATTTTCATGAATTCAATTAACTTAACTTATCTCATCATTTTGTGAAGCGATCAACTCTACTGGCCGTGCGAATCTTCGATATTAAGTAGTCATTGTTGTCTCATTGAATGCTTTTATACAACTTTTATATTGTAGATGCATATTTCCACAGTATCCTTTATTATTGAAGAGTTTTCCGTTTTATACTATGTTGTATTTTCGACGCTGCTCTCTGTGTCTGTCATATGAAATTCTTCTAATTTGAAGAAAAGAAATTTGTACAACTATGACAAGAAGAAATCACCATTTTCCAAATATAATCGTAGATCGACGATCCGTAGATTTAGCAGCTTACACGCACCGTACTGATTTCGACGATCGCGACGCGTTCCAAATAGTCGCTTTTCTCTTTGCTATTAAATAAACATAATTTTATTGATTATAACAATTTTATTGATTAATTAACTGATAGTTTTACCTTTTTTGCTCCATTTTATTGAATTGTGTAATAAGTAATTTCGGATTTTTTTAAACAAAATGACAACTTTTATGTACAATTATGTATGTACTTTGATCTCTTCTATCATCTTTTGAATAGTTTCATAATTTCATTTTCAAAAAACTTCGCCGGCTTTTTGGCGAAGAACTGTTTGAAGTGATTTTTGCAAATCTCCAAAAAAATCAAATTTTTTCAATAAACAAATTTTGTAGCGATCTAAATAAATAATAGTC
The DNA here is from genome assembly GCA_003063835.1 of Aphaenogaster floridana. Taxonomy (NCBI): domain Eukaryota; kingdom Metazoa; phylum Arthropoda; class Insecta; order Hymenoptera; family Formicidae; genus Aphaenogaster; species Aphaenogaster floridana. The sequence continues at coordinate 945,244 of NJRP01000067.1, read as the reverse complement.
CAAAGGTGAAATGTTTGGAGAATATGGTGGTTGCGGTAGGACATTCCAGCCTAATAGCAATAATTTTTACCGAGTGACCAAAGAGGCATGAGGTCTGGTATTAATGGAATATTACACTCTATCTGTTAGCCAGAAGGCTGCCTAAGCGTTTCTCGTCACGATGTCTGCATAGTGTATATTGCTTTCTAAGAATGAACATATTAACTACAAATGAATTAATAAAATCATGTGTTGGAAAATCCGAAATTAATTATTATACTAGTTTCGAGTATACGTTTGTGGAGCAATTTCCATTCTATTTTGCTATCGCTTGAGACCAACGTCCTGCCCCATATACATTCTTCCCCTCTATTAATCGACTACAGAGTAAAGCAACGGACGGCACGAAACGGATTATTTCAATGCTTTTTAGGTACACGAGGCAGATGCGTGCTTGGTACTGGCGAACAAGTATTGCCAGGACCCGGACGCGGAAGACGCGGCGAACATCATGCGCGTCATCTCCATCAAGAATTATTCGGATGACATTCGCGTTATCATTCAATTAATGCAGTATCACAACAAGGTAACCGCTATCGAGCGAACAAAGTTTGGCGATAAATCTAACTTCAAACGAAATACGATCTATAAAGCAAGGATACAAGTTGATGTTAAATTTTCCAAAATTCTGATCCTTTGTGATTTGTACCTGCGATTTATATGTACATTTCTTTAAGAATCGGGTATACTTTCCGCAATTATACATTTCTATTAACGTTTTTATTATTTCTTATCCTGTCAACCGTATCGTGTTCCAGGCCTACTTACTAAACATTCCATCGTGGGACTGGAAGCAGGGTGACGACGTCATATGCCTGGCGGAGTTAAAACTAGGTTTCATCGCGCAGTCCTGCCTTGCGCCTGGATTCAGCACAATGATGGCTAATCTCTTCGCGATGCGTTCTTTTAAGACGGTCAGTAAAACGTCGTTCTCCGGCAGTCCACCTGCCCTTCTAGTCTATGCATGTCTGAACGCAATTCATCGTACAGGTCTTTGTTACGATCGGACTGTTCACAGTGATCGCGTATATAAAAGAGATCTTACATCATCCGTTTTTCCTTCTCGCGAAATTGAGTGTCGATCTTGCGATCACTCGCGATTAAGCGCACAAACTTCTTACAATTAGTTATAAAATGACAATGTTCGACATCGTCATTGATAAGATTATTCCTAATGACTCCTATCTCGCAAATCGTGCTAATCATTATTCATTTGCGCGCTGTTACGTTGTCACGCGAATTGCGGAAGTGACTCGAGATTCGCGTTACGTTACGTCGCGTCACAACCGGAAGTAATCGGGCACGAGCACCTCACTGTGGACATACGCGCACAATCCGTACATGCATAGGAGCGTGTGTGATTTAGAAATGGTTGGTTGATTGGTATCAGTCGCCCGATATGCAGGCTTGGCAGAATGACTACCTACGTGGAACCGGAATGGAGATGTACACCGAGACACTGAGCCCTACCTTCATTGGAATGCCCTTTGCGAAAGCCACTGAGTAAGTCGGTCTATGAACCAATTCCAACATCCAGCAGATACGCGCATACGTCTGATTCAAGAGACAGGACCGCGTTCAATCGATCTTTCGTTCGATCGCCATCGCTGATTGTCCACCGTGTTTGATCTCGTGTCTACGCTGTATCCGCTACCCCCTGTACTCCCTCGCTTCATCATAGTGATGTCCGTCTCTTTCTTGTTGCGCGGCTGCAAGATAAGCCGCCACGGGAAACGTACGGAATCGTCGATACAACCGCTAATTCCGTATCAATAATGGTGTTGTGGCGCGCGTGTGATTATTTTTAATTCATGCTTCTTCAGCCAGTGACGCAGCAAACACGTGGCATAGCGATCGATTTTGTCGTCTAACGAGGAAAAGCAGGGGACCTGATCTCTCGCTATTTTTATGGACTTTTTGCGTTGTATGTTGCGCTTTTATGCCGCAGAAGGATTTAAAATTAGAAACTTAGATAAGATAGTTTCGCAAGCTAAATCTTCTTATCATCTCATATTAGATTTTGTTGCCTCGTCTCTCCAGCAATGATTAAATAATGAAAGGAAAGGTATTTTTGTCTGATTATCGTAGTGACATTGAAACGGTAATCAATATCTCTTTTCACACACAGTCATATAAATTGAAGAAATAGAGATATTTATAAAACGATACAAATTTTATTTAAATTTTATAAAATTAAACGGTGTATTGACACGGTAAATAATTTTTTGGTGATTTATAAATAAACATATAATATTTCCGACACTGTTACATTAAATTTTTTTTTTGCTACGTTAATCTTTTAACATGAACAGCATTCAAACCGTTAAAAATGTTAGATAACATTTAACAAAATTCTTCGGCGGAAACAAGTTATTTTATAAGAGCTATTATAATTACAGAGTAAATAAACGTCAAACTTATGAATTTCAATTACTAAGTTAAAATAATTCCACTTATTCTCGACTTATGTTAAGTCCCTCTGCACTCTGCAGTCATGTAAAAAGTTCATGGAAAATAGATGGCTCTTCTACTCGTTGCTGTGAGACACGAGCGAAACTCTTCGGGGTTTCACCGCGCATAGCTCATCCAGATGGAATCTCGAGGGATACTCGAGCGAAGAATTCCTTTGAGTAAGAGTAGTGAAACTTGCTCGCGAAAATTGCCGCCATCTATATTTCACAGGCCCGTTTCGCGATCATGTTAACGACGACAAAGTCACTCGAAGAAGGTCCGTGGTCTCTTGAATCGGAAGGAAAAAAGAAAGGGATGAAGCTTCGCCTCGCCTATGTCTCTCACTACGCTCCACTCCGCTATAAACGTAAACGTATATATACATATATATACATAAATGTACACATATACAACGGAGCGCGCGAGCCTCCGCGCATATATACATATGTGTGTATATTACAACATAATACATGAACGTGTCAACTATATTGTACAAACCATAACTGTGCTACACCTAATCGATGTAAACCACCCCTTTATCGCTTCAGTATCTGTTATTTTCACCCCTCTCTGCAATTGATACATACAACTTTGAGACTTGTAACAATAACATTAATTAACAGAATAAGCGGATGGGAGGAGGAACGACCGACGACGACACGGTCTTAATCTTATTAGAGTCATTGGAATCATAAAACATTCAGAGCCTTTGATCCAATTCTGGTTATAAAGTTTCTAAACCAGATCAAACTAAAGACTTTCCATAAAACTGTTATAGTGGCGGACGGGTAAATATGACGGTCAAATCTCCATCTCGTCAGCGGTGGATTTGGATTTGCTAGATTCATAGAGCGATCCTTTGATCCAAGTTTTGGTGCCAGTCCTGCAACAACGTGTTTACCGTTGTGCTGGTTAGCCGAGGAAGATATTTCTCAACCAACAGACGGGCACATAACCCAGAATTTTTAGTTCCTGCGTAACGATTTCGGAAAGATAAACAGATATGGAAGTGTGAAGAAGGTGAAGTCTCTTTTCGAAATGCTTTTTGATGTAAAAGTCAAATAGAAAACGAGTGTTTTGCAAAAACTAACAATTTCTGCAACAATAGTGCTCACCGTGTTTTTCATTTTTGCGAAATTACTGGCAGATTGATTCCAGAAGAATAAATACATAGAATAAACACATTGCAGTCAAAATATTGTACTACGAATCTAGAACTCTGAAAACCATCATTTTCTTTTATCATCTAAAAAAATGATAGCTCGAGAAGTGTAGATCGGAGACGTGTCCTCGTCGTCGTTCGTATCGATGAAAGAGCACTCTTTGCGGACTTTAGAGTTGTACTATATATACACACTATACGAAGAGATCAACGTAATTGAAGAGCTTGCGCGTGCAAGAGCGACGTGCAAGTGTAGCCAGAAGGAAGGAAAACGTGAGAAATGGTCAGGCTTCGATCAATCGACGAATTGCCGAGATTGATAGGTGGGGGTGGGACAGAGAATTTGTGGAAGAGATCGAGCGCGCTATGCGCTCCCGAATATGCATATATGTGTCTGAGTGTGAGTGTGAGTGTATGCGCGCGTGCTCGCCCCCGGAATTACGGTCTCTGGAATTTGATCGTTAACGGCGCTCGTTCGTTCCGGTGACGGTGATAATAACTCTCATCCCGGTCGGTCGCCATAATTGCGAAATGCGTCATTGTGCATGATCGTCGTGCGACGACACGACGCGAACCGCGTCGCTCAGGGTCGGCATCCCGAGCGTATCCTGGCCTACATTCGATCAGAAATGGTTCCTCCGGCAACACAAACGTATAAAAGAAAATTATTATATCATAAAAACGTCTGGAAAGATGATCTCTAGTCAGTTGGACAAAGGGGTCCGGACGTCTCTCGGACATCTTTTACACTTTCGTGTTGTCTGGAGAGGCTTGGGAGCTTATAAGCCTCGTAGAAAACCGGATTGTAACCAGACCTTTTTTACAGAGCTCGCATGTTCGAGGAGTAAGATTAGACGCTGCGTCCTATAGGTAATTTTTTTCAGACGGGCGCATCGATCGGACGATTCGCGGTCCCTCGTTTGAAAAACGATATACGAAATGTCCCATTCCAGTTTCTCCCTCCGGGAAGAGTAGCAGCTCACAACCAGCTGATGCTCTTCGCCGCGCGGCCACACTCGACGTGGATCATGAAAGTTTGATGACGTGGGGCCTGGTTGGTTGGTGTTTCAGTCGCCGGACACACAGGCGTGGCAGAATGATTACCTGCAGGGCACGGGCTGCGAGATGTACACGGAAACCCTCTCCCCGTCCTTTACCGGGATGACATTTCCCCAAGCCAGCGAGTAAGTTCTCGCTGCCAACGGCTGTCACACACGTAAACGTACCGTACAGACACTCTCACACAAGCCACGCGACACAACACATGTATACAGAATTGACAACTATACGGACCGTCATACAACATTCATATACGAGGAGAAAGAAGAGAAATACAATACGGAAATATTCTATCGAGACACCGTACACTCGATTACGAATTTCTTTTTTTCTATCTCTTTCTCTTTCTCTCTTTTTATCTCTTTGTCTTATCTTCGTCTCACGAATAATCTAATACACTGAACTATCCCAATACCGAGACATACATGTATTGCCACATATATTTATACTCTTGAGAACATATATATATATATTTATATATATCGTCCCTCACCTCGGTCTCTTAGCCTTTGAACGATTTTCTTTACTAGATTTTACTATATTCGTCTTTTTGTCTATATCCTTTTGTTTGAATTTTGCGTAGAGTAGTCCAGTTTTGAGCTGTACGAATCTATTCTCTCCTTTTTTTCCTTTTTTTTGGTCTTTTTGCCTCCGTTCGGCCGTGCCCCTCCCACTCTTCTGATCAGTTTTGATTTTCGTTTTCGAGCTGCTCGAAATTCTGCACAGATCTTTGTGAATTGCGTAGAAATGAAGAGTAGAGAGACATACCGGAAACGAATGCGGACTTTGCTTCGCCAGTCGCGACGAATGCCGGCGCCGTCCGGTGCTCGGTCTAATTGGAACGCTTGATTGGCAACGGGGGAATCGGCGGTGTTTCCCGCATGGAAACGAAAGTGTTTCAAACCCACACCCGGATTCGGAAATTCCCGGGAACACCGGCGCAGGCGATTCGCGTGCGAATGGTCGCGATTCTGAAAATGTTCCTGTCGAGCAATGACAGGCGTGTCGAGACCGCCGGACGCAATGGAATTCTCATACCTCAAAACTATCTCGCGGAACAATTGATATCGAGATTGAAAACTGCGCATTGCTTAATCCTCTTTACAATTCGATTCGTTTACGCAACACGCACAATTCTTTTCTTGCGTTTTTTAAACATTTCTTTTTTTTCTCTTTTTTTTCTCTCTATTTAACCAGTTATCTGTTTTAAGATTATTCCATCATTGCGTAGAAACCAAAGTAATTAAAATACTTATAAGACGAAGTGCACGGAACATTCATTTTCGTTAAATGTCACGCAAATTACTTGATTGTCGGCCTTGAATGTTCTTAATCTAAAATCGGCGCGCACAATATCGTGTTGCGGAATAACGTGACCAGCGGTCATTTTTAATAAATCATTCTTAACTAGTCGCAATCAGACGTGCGTGCAAGAATCGCTTGCGAGATCCGCATTCGTCCCGGTAAATCGTGCATCCCGCTTCGGCAATATCACAGTTTTTTTGCGGCGCAACGTGAGACGAAATGAGAAAGAAGCGCGCGCGTACCGTGACTTCTTTTCGAAACGGCGAAAAGGCGTACTTCTGTTTTTACCGGAAAGAAGGAACCTCCGACAGAGAAAGCGTTTTTGCGTTTTATACGAACACTTTTGGACATAACATAACGGGCGAGATTTTTGTCGGCAATGTCCGTATCCTTGTCATGGTGTGTGTTCTTAGATGTAGCGTTCTAATCTTATCTTAACAAAAGCGCGTTCTTTGTACACGTATGCCTGCTGCTCTTTATCATGTAAAAGTATGTAAAACTTATTAACACATTGACACAGGTTATCGGAGAAGTGTACGGGCGGATATCGATCGGGGCTGCCGATTAGACATAAATATGTATTAGTACACACTGTTTGTTAACAGACTTTAATCGAGCTCGCAGTTCTGTTCTTGCGAAAATTCTCAGAGTAATTTATGGGAGATGCCGCTCTTCCTGCAAACACTAATATATTCTGCAGATATCGGCTCGCTGATACTATGACACACACACACACACACACACACACACACACAGTAAAAATTGTTCAAAGTGTTATATATAGTCACTTGCAATCGGAATTAGTTACAGGGTGATTTTATAATTATGACGTATACGTAAAGCATGTAAAGTATACGTGAAATGTGATGTGTATACTTTGAATAACAGACAGTTTATCTTTTTTTGCGGGGATTTTATTCAACAAAAGTGAAAATTGTGACAAAATATATGCATTAATTATAAAAATCAAGCCAATACAGAAACGATATGAGAAAATTAATTGTACGTCTTAATTCTTAGATCATTTTATGTCTTACTTTCGCGTTGCAAGTCATTATATAATGGAAATAAATTCAACTACTTAAAAACTATACGTATCTACGAAAACAGGTACGCCTTCTTTTTGTGTCGCTACGAATTTTAATAGTAAAAATAAATAAGATAAAATGAAATGAAAAATGACTCGACTTAATAGTCAAAAACATATATAACACGGTAAAAATATATAATATATTGTCCTACATTAATTAAATAAATTTTAAATTAACTAAATAAAATAAATATTATTATATACATGGCCGTAATAAATATCGTTTGATAAATAGTCATACCATCAAAAAACCAAAAAAACTACGAAGTTTCTGAGGACGAAATAAACATGTCGTTTAATACCCTTTCTCAACCGTCTGAATTGCACCGTATATATTTGCCTATTCATATTGCATCACTGACTTCTGTGATTTTTTCTATTTTTAAGATAACATATTTAACACTGGCAAATTGCCAGCATTTTTATCTACAAAAATATCACGGCAGCGATAGTTTTTGAGTTACGAGGCTTTGAAAATTTAAATATTTTCACGAATTAAGTTTCTTTATTCTTTCTTTAATTTCAGATAGTTTTTAATTTGACAGATTTTGTACTTGATGATTAATTAAAGAAATATTTAGCTCTTATGTTAAGCTTTTATATTAAGAAATTGTGATAACAAATAGCATGCGATTAAATATTTGTTAAAGAAAAGTTATTTTATATTAATCGAAATATCCGTAAATGAAAACAAGTGAGAGAAATTTAAAACACTCTGCATATCACATGATATTAATACTTATGCTGCTATTGCAATCTCTTAAAAAAGATGATATTGAAAGGAAATAACAGAAATTTGTTGGCATAGCGATACAGAGATCAGTGAATTGCATCGTCATTCGTGAGACAGAGAGCTATAATTCTTCCAAGTTTTCTCTTTTGGTTTATGCGCACACAACTTGGATTATCGTCATTTGGTTTGCGTGTGTGAGAGATCTATTGCTGTAAGAAGCGATCTTTATTGAATATATTATGAATACTTTATTATCTTTTTATATGCCGTATATCGCGTATACGATTATATTATATACACATGTAATGCTTCCCGAGCATTAGCTAATCCGTTCGATCCTTACATGGGTGAGACCGGACCTCCCGAATGCCTCCTGGAACTTTAAAGTAGATTAGGAACTTAGAACGTAATAGATAGGGCGGTAGAGACTCTTGATCTATCTTGGCATGTTTCGGCTCGTATTATTAGATAAGTAATAATCGTTTACGTAAGACTTTCCTGCATGATCGCCTGGATTAATTCATCGATACATGTTGCATCGATTGCATGATTGTTTAATGTTTAGTTAGCCGAGGTGATATAACGGGATGATGATACATGCAGATATAAATAAGGCTTAATTTTTTTTTAATAAATGAGCGCTATAAATTTCAATGCTTGGATATTTGAAATGAGACTTGCCTCTGCACGATCAATATCCCGTCACGCTATGGGTGTATACATATACCTTATTAATACATATTATTCGCTAAACGCGAAACGCATAAAGTATGAAAAGTTATTAAATATTTATATATTATTAAATTATTTATATATTATTAAATTATTTATATATTATTAAATTATTTATATATTATTAAATTATTTAAGATATATTAAATAAAATATATAATAAACGTTAGATAAAGTTTTATTTCTACATATTGTTTTCTTTAAACTGTAATATTTTAAATTAAACAAATGTAAATTTTCAATAAATTTAGATATTTTGCCTTTCTGTGTTATGTATTTTAAATATTTATTTATATATATATATATATATATATATATTTATAAACATAATCTTGCCATACTTTATGCTATATTTAATATATCTTGTCATGCAAAGAATGAAGCTTGCATTTGTATACAAACATTCATATACTTATATAAGTAGCTATATTATAAGATTGTTATAGTAGATTGTTATATTACCGGATTATTCTATAATTTTTACATAATGTTTGTTTTATAATAAAACTAAAACGTAAATGGTTTCACATGAGCAATAAAAGTTCTTTTTGAATTCTCTCAAGTTTCATTGTTTGCCTAACATGGACGATATTGAGTTGTTTTCAACTATCTCTGAGGTTCTATTTTGTTAAAAATACTTTATAATTATTATATTGATATTATTGCTGTAAAAATTTTTATATTATAAGATTAAGGAACGCTATTCAGACATTAGTGCACATTATTATATGTGTTCAAACACAACTCATTATCAATGACGACAGCTTCGCAGTATTTTTAGTCGCTTATCGTTGGCCACTTTCTTGCATATAATGTTGCCACGTCCATAAATGTATCGTATAAAAACAAAGCAAAATATAATTGAACTTTTTGTTGACTTGATACCCAATTGCGAGACATCGAATATTACGCATGACTTCGTCGTAGGTTGTGCTTCACAAAACTGAAGCTCTTGCTGCTGGCCATCGAGATAAAGGGCGAAGGAGGCTCCGACAGTAAAATCTCGATTAACCCACGTGGTGCCAAGATCGCTGCAAATACTCAGGGATTCTTCATTGCTCAATCTGCTGACGAAGTAAAGCGGTAAGAACTCTCGAATAATTTGGAACACCGCTAAAAGGATTTAAAGTGAAAGCTTATTTAAACAATGTAACCCACATTCTTGCTTAACTCTGTTAAGGATTATTAATTGTTGAAATAAGGCGGTATTCAACACAAACTAAAGAGGTTCGAGTAACTAGTTAAAACTACATGTTCAATGTTAATATGCAACAATAATTTATGTAATATAGCTTAGAACAAGTATTTTGCAATTTTTTACATTGTATTATAAGAATTTTTTCTAATAATATGTTTATCGCCTTTTTTTCATTATTTTATAAATCGGATTGTACAAGCATTTTTTTTCCATAATTAATTTTCTATCCTTTCCGTTTCCGTCATTTTATTTTTTACTAAATAAAAATGAGCACTTAAATAATCTTTTCTTATAATTCGTACAAATAATAATTGTGCCTCTTTTGTGCTTTTATTTCCAGGGCGTGGTTCTATTGCAAAGCATGCCACGAGGATATTAAAGACGAGACTCTGATCAAGAAGTGCAAGTGCAAAAATTGTAAGTCTTTCTGGCCCAGTGATCCTTTAAACAGCCTTTCTCGATTTTTGCCAAATTTTCTGCTAAATGACATCCGGTCTTCTCTCTGCCGATTATATATATATATATATATATATATATATATATATATATATATACATATGTCTATATATCTGACATATAAACTATACACAAATGTATTTTGTACATAGAACGCGCTCAATCTATCGATAAAGATTGCGAGTCTCACACGCGGTTTCTCTCCCCGTTCTTTCTCTCTCTCTCTCTCTTTCATTCTCGCTCTCTCTATCAGTCGATATTGATGGAGCGTGCCTTTGATGTGACTCGCAAAATTATAACGTCTCGACGTAAAGTAACGTATAAATGCAAACAAATCATGTAGGAAGCTCTCTTTATCTCTCCTTCCCTCTCTCCCACGCTCAACCCGGTTTCTGCCGGCCCATCCTCTTTGCTCTTTACCCTTGTTTGAGAGCGCGATAACAGTAATAAATGCGACTATTAACGAAGTGACATGGTTGTGACCATCCTATTGTGATATATGATCTAGTGGGGCAGCAGCAGCGCTCCTGGGGCCGGGACTTAGGTAACGTCTCTCACACTCGTTCGTTAAGTCTGATACTTTACTATCATCTCTATGACTATCTCTTAATTACTTATTTTTAATCTTCTTGCCCTTTTATATATGATCTGGCTCTTGATCCAACCCCTCCACTCGCCAAACAGCAACTTGACTGTACTATCTACTGTTTCTGCCTCTGTACTAAAACTCTGTTTCGCGCCTTGCGATATTTTGTCTTTCTATTAAGTTACTCTCATTCTTCATCGCTCCCTCTCCCCTCTCCCTTTCTCTTTTTCTGTCTCTCTTTGTCTTTCTCTTTCACTCTTTCTCTTTGTCTGTATTTTTCCGTCTATATCTCTCTCTCTCTCTCTCTCTCTCTCTCTCTCTCTCTCTTTCTCTGTGTCCTATCGATACATATATTGCCTTCGACATTAATCGATCTCTTGTAAGCCAAGGTGATGATTATGAGGATAATTATCATAATGATGATAATGATCAGCACAACGATGATTGCATTTTTAATCTTCATTGCAAGACACAATTCCCAAGGCGATGCTATAATCGGGTACTTCTTCGTTTTTCACCGTCATGTCGTTCGTTGTTTTCGAAAAAGATTTGCCGATCGCGCGGTGATTTTTGCAATTGCAACCAACAATAAAAGCTACCGCGAAAGTGGAACATATTTTACAATAAATTGAATGGAAAATTCATTGCTGGAACTTCTACACTCGAGTAGGTCAAATATCGCGGCTCTGTGTGCCACGCAACGACGAGCATGATCAATTTATTTCATTTCGCGGAAACCTTTATGCTCGCTCGAATCGCGAGAAATGACGTGAAAAATAAATGAAGTACCGAGTTCAACACAGTAATTCCCGAAAGTCCAGTCAGTTGGCGCATGTCCACCTGACCGAGAACGAAAACTAGCCTGCACTACTAGTGTGTGCCCCTCTCGCTCGCCTTGCATGCATGACTAGCTCCTGGATTTGGACCTGTTTTCGCCATAATGGTAATGACAGCTTCTTTCTCGATCACTGTCTGTCTTCACCCACCATCTCTCTCTCTCTATCTATCTATCTATCTCGCTGTCTCCATTCTTTTCTTTTTCCGAAACTATCTTCTTCAATCGTCTGCCAAGCTCTCTCTTTCTCCCTTTCTCTCTCTTTTTCTCTCACTCTCCCTTTCTTTCTCTTTCAACGTGTGCTAGCTGTATTATCAATGAGACCTCTAGTCGATCGATCGGCACGATCGAACCGCGCGTCTTCCATCGTATTCACGCGCGTTCTCACGTTCGCCGAATGTTTCTCGTTCTTGAATTGCCGGTGAAATTGGATCGCCGACCGGTGGTGCGCCGATGGCAGAAACATACCCATCCGTTCCCCACGAACGACGAGATCCCCATGCCGGCGCCGCTCAGGCACATCGGGAGAGGTCACGGGTCGCCCCCGTCCGACAATTCCGTCCATGTCACACGCGACATACCGCATCAAGCGTACACTCGTACACGACCACGTACACGACCACATCCACACGAGTCTCCCCCGAGTAGCGACTTACGCTCAACCGGTCACACGATCAGTCTTGTCCATATACAGGAATACCCTAAACCCTGGGCAATCAACGTTCCCGGTACTCGTGCCTCGCTCGAGCGCCGGGCGATCCGTAATGTCGATCAACATTAATCGTTTTAGGTTTTCGAAGAATTTTGGTGATGAGGGAAGGTAACTTGCCTGGCGAGCGAGCTTATTTTATTTTTTTTTCAGCGTTACGTATCTTGGATGTACTGAGTATACCCTCATTTGTGGTTGAAATATTGTGACTAATGCCGTGTTCGAATTCGTACGTGGATTAACGCGGGATCGCGGTAATTCTCTCTGCTAGATTGTATTGTATCGGTATTATTTTATTACGAACAAAATTAATTTTATTCGTCAAATTTCTAAGTACTTTTGCGTGATTAGTATCTCGGTTACAGTTAGTATTTGCATACGTTATAATATATATACATGACACACGCACGATTCATTCGCGCGTACGTGCACATACGAATTCCGTAAAAGCTATACATTACTAAAAAAAGAGAGAAAAAAAAGAAAATGCATCGTGAACACCAGCCGTTCACGTTTTTCTCCCGTGTATATATGATGTGTCCGTTTATTTTATTCATAACTCACAAACCCGTGTCCGGGTCGATCGCTGGATTTTTGCAGATGTTGGGATGATGATGATGCAGACCGGCATGGTGAAGGGAAACACTGCCTACAGCAGTTACCTCGACGGTATGCCTGTTGCTGGCTTCCTCCTTCATCCTTTTTGTATCCCGTATATGAGTGCTTACCTGTCGCAGCTCCTGCGAGATTTTGTCAGCATAAAGCACATGACTCGATTGTTTTTAATTAATAATATTGAGTTTCTTAAAAAGAGACAATTCCTTAAAGCCTACACTTTAATTGCCAGCAAGCATACTAGATCCATGTTCGTTATCCTGACAAAATGCGTTCTACCGGACTCGGCATGGCATTTTATATTCGCGTATTGAGAAATCGCGATCGCAGTAAATATCGCGTAACGTTTCGTTTGGAACATTAAAAGTTTCGATGTCCGGCAGAATCAGGTTGGCCTTGATTGTGTAATGAGGTAAGATGGCGTAAGTGATATTAAACGTACAACAGCCAAACCGACGGATTAATCGTCTCACTTACCACGTGCACTTACTCCACAGTACCCCTATACGATACTCTCCCACTCGGATCCGTACGATCCGTACTGTTTATCGTTGGGCTTTTTCGCTAGAGCTGATGGCATTGAGCGAGTTATCGAGCATCGTCCTCTAATAGCAGCATACAGTTACGTTACGTAGCACTAACATTGTTCGCTGCTTCTTCTCCTACTTCGACACGTGGGCCAGGGCCGAGTAACAAGCACGCCGGTTGGACGAACGGATGGTCATACGCCCCAAAGATCGATTAACTATTGCGTATTATGTTTAGCTTCATTCGTCACAAGTGCGATACAATGGTCGCTTTCGCGCAGAAACGCATTCTTGCACGTTGCCGGGCCGTATATTTTGTGTCTTCACGTTAAATGGCTGTCACCTAACACCAGTCGACGAGTTTGCTCATACCGTATTTCAGGCTTGCTAACAATTATCATTTCTTAACTGTTGTTTCAGTGTGCTTACGTGGAGTTTTATTGGTAACTCATATGTTTCACCAGTTCCAAATATTGTCACGCATTTCGTTCATATAACGCGCACGTAACGTTCACTCTTTCTTCTTGTCCAAACGCGCTTTGATTGTGACAATAAGCGTGACGATTTGGAACTGGGGTATCTTTTTATATATAAGGTTACCCAATATTATATATTTTACATACATATATATTTTTCTTCTACATATATAATGTAGTGCAAGTAACATTATTACTTTGGGTCGCCTTGTATATATCTAATATATAAAAGTATGCATTGTTTCTGCACAGATCGAACGCTTTTCGTGAAAGTTGTTATCCTAAAAATCATATCGTGAAGCTATGCACTTATAAATTTGGAAATTAATGAGCAAGTACTAATATGAGCATAAATATCAGTGAATATAACAATCTCTTCAGTATTGACTTTTGCGAAGAACGTTTTCTTATATTGCCCCGTATTTATATAAGAAATTCTATAATTAGTCGTTATGAAATCAAATTCTATTGCAGCAATTTTTGCGTTAATTAATTTCTGTGTTAATTTTAGTCCAAATTCAATATGCTAATTGCAATAATTACAAAATTAAAGTATGGTTACAGATGCTCGTCTTAAGAATTTTATGCGAATGTTCGAATATGCATTTATAAATATTTTTGCATTTAATGAAAGGAACATTTAGCACTCTACATATATATATATATTTTATACCAAATTTTTAACAGTATATTATTTAAGAAATATTTCAAGTATGTTACATATGATATGTTCTCTTTTTCTTATTTTTAACTCTAAAATGTTTCAATAGCTAAGAAAAAAGAAAAACCACAGCAGTGCATTATTAAGAATGATATTAATCTGCTCGTGCACGTGGAATTCCGTTTCCGTGATATACTTTCAATGTCGCTAAAAGTGCGGGTTGATTAATTGAATTCGGCACGCAACCAGAAAGAGCACCAAGGTGTAAGCTTACCATGAGCTTAAACAGCTTACAGGGACGATGATAATCGATGCCCAGGGTTTATCGAATACATCGGCTAAAAATACTTCAATTCCCCCTCACATATCGAGCATATTTGACACCACTCACCAACATCACAACAATAACGCCGACACTCTGCAACCGATATTGACTTCTGAGAAAACGTTTATTTCTTTTTTTTCAATATTCCTGAATATATACGAGGTTCAACTGCACAGCGCAGATATATACTATGATCTCTATGTATTGCGACCCTCACAGTAGGCCGAAGTAAACTATGCAATGGTTGTAACACCAATGTTAATAATGACTCTCTCCATCGAAGGTCACGTTACAGTAAGCTGCAACGACGTTTTCGCCAAAGCTGAAATATCTTTGTGATTTGTCAAATTAGCGACATTTGATTAGATCTTTATTTGAAAATCCATTTCTATCTTTCCATGAAGAATTTCTACACAAGCTAAATGTCACACACGCATGATTTATTAAGCCACTCTCGAATGTAATTTACGAAACGTTGACATAATTTTAAAGTTAAATCTAATTGAGAAGAGAAGTCAAATTAAATCGAAGAACAGAGAGAAAATACGGAAATTTCTGATACCCTGATCCTGATAAATCGCACTAAACGTGACATATCGATCGGGACCACGGATTTAGATCCCCCACACCCGTTGAGACCCCCGCATCTAGGTTGACATTGTTTTGGTTGTGACAACTAACAGCTCTGGTTCTCCTCCCTTCGGGCAGTGGCCACATTCCGGAAAGGCGTGCGAGCTGTTCAGATGGTTGGAAGAGCAAGTACGTATCCCCCGTGTGTAGACTGTGTACCAAACGTCATTTTTTTATCTTAATCCCGGAAATGCGGAGATTTTTAAAGTAAATTCATCGAACGGGGTGCGATTATGAAAAAAGTAAAAGAAAAGTTATAATATTCTAACAGCAACATGGCCTTTGATTCGAAAAAATAGCGTTAATTATAATTAATTACGTATGATGTATATAAGTAAAAGCAACTTCCTTTGTTTTATACAACGCACAAAGAGTATGTGCTTCGATATAAATGCTAGTAAATCCGTAGTAAAGGATATTGTAATTATTTCAAAGCAATGAAAGTAACGAATTTGTGATATTTATTGAAACATCTAAATAATGTAAACCTGATTGCAATATAATCTTATAATGATGTACTGTCATATTAATCGAGAATTCTGTAATTTTAACTGTGTTTTAATATTATCGGATTATTATCTTGCATGTCAAGTAAGTTCGATTCAAAGGTCATGTTTAAATAAACGGTCTCATATGCGATTTTATATAATTATGTCGTTTGTTTGACGGGTATATTATACAAAAGGCAAAATTTTCAATTCCGCAAGCGTGATTTGAAGTCACTGTACCTTGAGGTCTTGACGATTATAAAGACTTAATATATACGTATTCATAACTTTTATATTTACAATCTTATATGACGAATCAATGGTAAACTTTAATTACATTTGTTAAATTATAAATTCTTTTCTATTCAAAAAATTTCTCGTCAAGGCCTATTTTATCGATAAATTTTACGCGGTTATAAATGAAAGATTACCGAACCATTTACATGTTCAACAAGACTAGCACAACGCGCGATACATGCCACAGAAATTTTCGTGCCTAATACAAGACATTGCTCTATCCTTGCTTAGTCTACATAATTCCGCGATAAGTTTTCATGACAAAATTAATGTCGTTGTGCTAATCTCCCAAAGTTCGTTCGGATTGATAAATGGCTCCAGCGTAGAACATCGTTAGTGTTTGAGTCCCTATTGGTGTGGTGTTCTTAACTATTTTGCAACTGAGATTACACTACTATCAATGTCGTTTTGAATGTAGTTTTCCTGAAAGTTTGTCAGTGTTACTCAATGGTTATTGTTGTGAGTGAATTATTAAATTAACGCAATCGAGAACCGGCGTGATGTGATTGCCTTGAAGTATTAAACTATCTCCAATTAACCTTGCATCGATGTTCGATATCTAATAACTCGACGTGTAATTAGAGATACTTTAGAATTAGCCCTTTATTACGTGGATTTTTACTCGTCCTGGCAGAGGCAACGATCGTTGATACCGAAGAGAACTAACGTCGTTGTAACCTGATAATCGCTTCGGTAGTCCCCAAATATTTTCGACGTTCATAGTAAATGTTTCGTGATCAACACATGAGTGTTACCGCTGGATATGGAGTATCTGTGTGTTTCGAAAGTTTCGAACGCAGAGCACTCTTTGAGTCAGCGTCACGTTGATGTTACCAGGACCTCCGATGTCCATTCACTTTAACAAACGTTCAGATGAATGTCGCTTTTGGATTGACGGCAATGACGTACTGTCGCGCGTGACATCAACGAGTGTTCTGTGCCGTAAAAAAATTGTTGGCCATCGGAGCAACCTCGCGGACAATTTGGTTTTCCAACAAGCGCGGAGATCAATGAAACGTTGGTTGACCGCCCGTTACTCCGATTGCCATACTATTTTTTTTCCTCTCTCCCTCTTTCGGAAGCAGATCGGTGTTTGCCGGCTGAGCACCATATCTTCACGATGTTAGATAGACGTGTACACGTGAGCGATGCGCGCGTAAGAGAAGCGACAGACGTCAATTAATTAATTAACGCAAGAACACACTGGCACTTGCATCGCTCGTTTGAGCCACGCATCTTACGACTCATCTTACGACTCATGCATACACGGCGAAACACGCGCATCAGCAATCGCATTAAATGTCAAAGTACACACACACTCACGTTCACGTTCACGTTCACACACACACACACACACACATACATGCACGCGCGCGCGCACACACACACACACGCATACATACGTAATCTACACGCGAGAAATAATAAAACACACGCGCGCGCACGGGCTCACGATAGAACACGAGATCCGCAAGCAAAGACTCTTTAACTAACTCTCTGTATGTGTCTATCTGTCCGAATCTATCTTCTCTCCTCGTCTCCTCCACTACTTCGCATAGGTGAAGACCTCTTGTACGCAAGTAAGTCCAGCGAAAAGCGCGGGTGTACATTGACATTTATATATGCATTTTCCCTCCTGTACATACTATTTAATTTCACGTACAAATTTCTCCCCCGGCCGCGGCCGCGTTCACGAGAAGGCGCAATTTAGATCGCGACGCACGCACACGCATTGCCACGCCTTCGTAGAGGCGTGGGAGCTAATAAAACGCGGACATTCATCGGTTTACGTAGCGATGCTGTACCACCGCAGGTGCTATACCGCCGATGAAGCGTACCACCTTTTGCACATTTACTCGAACATCCCCCGTTCGGTCTACCCCTCATTTTCCAACCCGCTTGATCTGACAAGCAAACGGGTCAGATCGACAGGTTGAGTTACGAGATGAAACCTATTGCATTTTATCAAATAACGGGGAACGTGTTTTCAAATATAGAGCGTCGTGCGCGAATCGAGTCACAAAATTTGAAGAATAACGATTTCAAATGAAAAACGTTACGAGATATTACATCGATTTCAGATTAAATGAAAATGGATTGAATTAAAATCGAATGGGGAAAGATTGAGTGTTAGTTTAAGATCGACTCTGTGCCACAATGATATTCAGCAGTGAAACATTTTTAGATTTGGTTTCTTGGAGATGTTTCGCGTCTAAAGATTTGATCGTGAGACTATATTTTCTGACGCTGTTATGCGCAATATATCTCGTCGTGCAACTCGATTTGTCGAGTTTAATTATCTTCTTATTAGTCTCCGTTTACATCATCCTTCCAAGAAAGCTGAGAGTTCTGCGATCCTACGTTTTATAAAGGGAAACAGGGAATTACACTTTGCACAATTTCTGGGAACGCTTCCTTGGAAGGAACGTGTCAAAGAGAATTTACTTTGATTTTCCGAACAAAGATGGACGGTCGCGACGTTTACAGCTTCTAATTAGCGTAGCGTTATTTCGCTCAACGGGGCCTCGAGTAAGTGCGTAAAGGGGAGTTTCGCACGAATTTCAATGTATTCTCGCTCGTCTTACACCATCGGCCTCGAGACAATGTCAATTGCAAGCAGAACGCAGGTCGCAATCGTCGGTGCATCTCGTCTCGTCCCGCAGACGGCGAGTTCACGTCGGAATCCAAAAAGAGAATTCTCCCTGCGCTTTCAGTAGACGAGCTCTATGATCTTTCATGCACTCTTTCAATTCCTCCTGAGCTTTCGCAAAGTCTTTGTTGTTTTGCACGTGAATTCTCTTTCCCGGAGGATGCAAAGCGCGCACTGACAATGCCGAGTAAATATTCACTCTGTAAGGCTATATTATTGCATGTCTAGGACAGGATACAACACTATCGACGCGAGTGGAGACGACTGGATCGTTTTTATCTTGGGCGTTGATCAGAAATAAGCAAAGGTCGCCACGCTTACAAATTGCTCAATATCGGTCGTGTCTTCTCCGCTTGCGTCACCTTCGGCATGAATTAGAAATGTTTTGGGCACACTGCACGTTTATGATCATAGGTCCATTTTAGTACTATGTTGTATAACGTTCCCGCAATATGGACGAAGTCGCTTTTAATATTAAAGTTCTCATAAAAGCTGTTTGATTTTAATCGTTAACTCGTCCACGTTGTCACGAACTGTACTATTAACTGTTAGAATTTCAGAATTATACACTTGTCTCTACAATTTTAATGGTTATTTTCTTTACAAATATTTTTTTCTTAGCGCAATACTGAAAGACCGTTTCAGCTTGATATCGTAAACGTCGTATTTCACATTTAATTATTTATATATATCTCTCTCAATTTAATGTATATTAATATCTATATAAGTAAATTTTTAGTCAACAGCTTACATATGACGATTAAATTTTAATATTTCTATATCTCGTTATTCTCTTGGATTTTAGCGCAAGGTAAGGAAAGAAATTGTTCTTGCAATTTTTGCTCAGTAAGTATAAACTCGCTCTTGACGTGGTTTCTGAATTGTCGGTATCTTCGCGCGATGCTGAAACGGAACTTCGCTTCTAGAAATTATAGCACAGATTTAGTACTGTCCAACGATAGAGTAGCAACTAGGCCTTAGGTAATTAGTTAGGGTAGCTAACATGTGTAGTGGTTTGTTACAGACGACCACCATCCTCCCCCCACATTCACTCCGCCAGAACTGCCCAAGATGGTTCACGTAAGAGGTACAGTTACACCTCAATCAAAAACCATGCTACAGTCTCGCAAGCTGCCCTTTCTAATTTCGATTGGCAATACGACACGAATACACTAATGAGAAGTTGCTTGACAATTAGCAGATACGACGATCCTAAAAAGAATCACTGCTCTCGATTGACATCAGAAATTCGATCTTCCGCATTTGATACGCTTCGTCAAACTCGCTTGAGCGATAGGTTCTTGATACGTCGTGTTCGATTAAAATTTTTTTCTTTTATCGAAGTTTAACGCGCTAATTTTGTGTTGCTGAAACATTGGAGAAAGTGGAAAAAACTGATAAGTAATGAAATATCAGTCTTTCTGTCAGTTGTTCTAATCATGGTTGTGCATGCTAATGCACTACTCTCGTGCGTACTACTTTCTCCATTATTGACAGCATTGCATGAAGTTGTTTAATAGATTCGACACCTGTTCATACTTTTCCATCATTTTATTTCTAGTGTAGTGTATATTTAAAGTTATAAATTTATGTCATGTTATTTTTATGATTATTTGATTTGGAATCTTTATTACATAAAGATTCCTTATTGGAGTCTTTATTACATAAAATTATATATGTTCTATCTATTATAATTTATAAGAAGTGAGATAATTATTTGGTTTTATGTTTTCAAATTTACTGAAATTCACTGAATTAGTTTGCACAAAACACAATTTTAGTATAGTTGCAATAGCATCGGTAGTTTTACAAAATTTATTTTTGGTATTATTTATTTATTTTGCTTTATTATAGATCTGTAAAGCATTTAATACATTTCGCAGATCTTAATGAACAAAATGTAGTTATTTACTGACTTACTTGTTTCTTTTCAAGTAGAGTTATATTATAGGATGGACCGTACGTATCATTTTTTAAAGCGTTTTTATGAAAAAGCGAATAAACAGGCAATTTTCCGAAAAATAATATCTGTAATTGTTTTTTAACAATTATTGCAGAACATGTTTTGCTGTAAATTAATTTTTTCAAAGTCGCAAAAATTTTTAAAAATGCGATATCAAAGAATATCTTTTTTAAATAAAAAATATAATAATGCCAAAGTTGTTGGAAATAAATGAAAATTGCGTTAAAATTATATCCGCGTAATTAAAATGCTCGGAATATTTATTGGTGCTCGTCTGCGTAAGTAGTAAATTGTTTCTAATAACGTAAATGTTTCTCATACTTTCACGTCAATTTATGAATTAAATATAAACGCAAATATGTTGTAAAATGTACTTACTCCGTAACTCTCCTTTCCCATTTTAATAAATATCTCTCCTAATGTAACATTCAAATCATATAACTTATAAATGCTACTTTATCGAATTACTTTCTGACAATACAAGTCTGAGAAACGTTATTTTAGCTCAAGTAACTTTTGCTAAATTAATTTCCCCCCTAAGTTCTATGTATCGTAAATAGAAATTTTTCTCATACATTTAGAATGTCTGTTCCACGATTCAGTCGTTGACCTTGTGAAACGCGCTTTTCAGATCGATAGTACCTTGTTGCTTTCAATTTTGTGAAGATGGATTTATAGTTGTATACACAGCACGGTAGATTAATGGTTTCTAATATATGGAAGTTTTAGTTTGGTAACATCTGTGTTTGTTGGCGAATATGTGTGTACATCATCCACTTTATAATTTTGTTTCATTATTGCAGAAAATGGTTGTTCAAGAAACTACCGCGACAGGCGCCATATGTTGTCCCTCGTTAATTTTCATAGCACCGCAATAGCAATTATATCTGAAGCAGATATTGTGCTTTTACTTACATAATAAATCTATAAATAAATTTTTTCCTTTCTGCCTTTGGTTTTACTTACTTTAAGAAATGTTTATATTTTTTTGAAAGAAGATACTTAACATCTATTTTGTAATAAAATTTATAACAAGCATTTAATTTATAATAATGTTTTATGACAAAATTTTTGAATAATTAATATATAAAAAGTACTTTGCATTTTGTTCAGAATTGCGATTGAATTTTAATAGGGACAGAAAGAATCAATTCTCTAAGAAAGTTATTTCTAATTTATGAATTATTTATGAGATGTTTATTCCATTAGAAAAAGAAGTTTAATGTCTAAGAGTTTGAAAACTTTGCAATTAAAGAACTTCTGATTTGATCGTCACTATTAATTATTAATTTGTTGACACATGTAAAATACATGTGCTGGGTGAAGTATGCGCGCCTGTAAGCATGGGGCTGTAGGCTCATCATCACGGAAATAATATGCGCTGTAATGGGGGGAGTTAGGTCACAATGTGACACTCTAATTGTCTTAATCATTGTTGCTTTGCCCACTATCGACGGTAAATAGGATGCTCAGATTTTGAATTAACACTTCTATCCATTTTAGGTGAAATCAGCCGTGAACGAGACGACCCGAATGGTAAGTCTTACAATCAGTTACAAGTAGTATAATATTAATTAATTTAATTTATTAAATTAATTTACTAATTAGTTAATTAATTACAAGTTGATTAATAAGCTGTTTAATTTGAAATGTGTGATTATGAGAAGCTTTCATTTGATGTGCACCGTATCTAATGTGAATCATAATGTTTTTTTACTTTTAATATTATTGTAGCAATAATATTAATGATCTCTTTACGTTGCAGCCATGCGAAATCATCGAAACTCCGTCGGGATGACCTTGATAAATTCGACGAAGCAGGTCAACAAGGTGAAGCCGAATGTGAATCGAGCTACGAACGATAGTCTGTCCAGCCCGAATCAGCCGTATAATCAGAGGTACCTAATTATCCGCAGCGCATTACAATTTCATTATCACCCAACATATACGCATCTCCAAACATGATCACTTACATCGCCATCGTATATAAGAAGACATATCTTCATCCATGATCATTGATTGACCAGAGTACTCAAAGATACGCCTGTTTTGCACCCAACTAAAGCAACACATGCGAATTTCACTACTGAGAATTAACAATAAGAAGGCGAGAAGCGATCTTTCCAAAACAACGCTCGGATTTTTTAATATTTTTCTCTTATGTCACTTTGTAGCGAGACTTACAGTGCACTCGACATCTGACACGTATTTTCTAAACAATGAAAATCGCTTTCCTCTCTGAGTCGCTTGAACGTAAATATCTTTCTGAAGTACGCTCTGATCTCTCTCTGTCCTGTCGTACACAACGTTAATTTACATCTCTTATTATTTTACTTTAATTACAAGCTTACACATGTATTCATATAGCTGCACGATTAGAATTACACCAACTCTTTCACGCGTACTGTACAGAGGTTATTCAAATTGTAATGGAATTCGGATTGGACACAAACAAAACAAAATTTTATCAAGTCATCCTGTGTGAAAATTTTCCTGTGTACATAATATGTTGCACAATACTCTCTAATTGACGAATTGGCAACATATTTTGAATAACCTAATTATACATACAAGATCACAAAGTAAATTGTGCAGTCTTAAATATGCGCCTTTTATACTGTTCTTGTTTTCTTTTTGTAAATGCGTGTACTTTTTAGCTAAACGATATTAATCCATTAATAAGACAACGTCCCACCTTGATCGAGTGCACTAGGATGATCTGCACATTAATGTATCAACAACCTCCGCATTAGCACTTTTCTAGCATGTTCCTAAAACCGTTGAACATATGATCCATATAACCCGCCAAGGTTTAACGTGCCAATTCTCGGTAGAGATCTTCGATGCGATCCAGAATCACTCATCTACGATCGAGAGAATAATTTCGATATTTATTCATTAGCGAGATCGCGAGTCGTTGACATATAAATCGAATTGCTGAATTCTAATCGTTTACCTAATTTCTTACATTTCCAAAAATGTTTTTTTTTTTCTTGTGGAAGGACGTATAGCTTGATCGGACTGTAGCTTCTACAGCGTTGCGTAATGAAATAATGATACCCGGAAAGAATGGTTTTGTTGAAATATCTAAAAATTTAGCCAAATACGAATCTGAAAATAATTTTTGTTGGACTATTAAAATAATTATGTAGGACGCCCAAAATATTTTCTGAAATATCAAAACTTTTTGTAGCATTATCATAATGTTTGAGCGTCCCACGTAGTCACTTTTGATAGTCTAACAAAATTATTTTCAGATCTGTATCTGGCTAAATTTTTAGATATTTCAGCAAAACCGTTCTTTCCGTGTAGATTCAGAGTCGGTACGTTAGTTGGAAGCAAAATAGATGGATGCTTTCTATCGTTTTGCTCAATTGTTGACAAAGGGCGCCGCAAACTTGAACGACAAACGGCTCGCATAAATCACAAGAGAAATCGCGCGAGGACGACAGCCACTTGTACTACTACGCTGTCGGATGGTGCGAGTAACAGGCTACAGGTGGTCGTTGACATTTTCCGATGAACCTGTTACACGTCCGCTAGATTAGTTTCTGCAATTTCTCTCTGTTATTATTATTCCAAGATCTAGCGCGTTTGATGCCTTTTGCCAATAAACACACGCGATTCGTACTTTTGCAACCAGATCTACGCGAGAAGAGAGAACGCGTCACGTGTCATGTAAGCCGCAATATTTCCTTTCACAATTAAGATCAGACAATCATCTTGATTTAATTGCCAAAGAATCACCCATCATTGTCATCATTATATCTTTCATCAACTGAGCCAAATCAGAGAGAGAGAGAGAGAGAGAGAGAGTCACCTGAGAACAGATCCAACGTTACGCAAACCTTCTGATTCCAGATCGCAAGAGGAGTCCGCATACGCTGGCTACCATCTCGCCTACGAAGTCAAAAAGCTCATGTACGCTTCTGTTGTTAACGCTACCTTGTATTGTGACGTGATTATGCGACTGCTTTATCCCACGGCTGTGTAATAATAAACATGCTTCCCCTGCATGTCAAGTGATGTCCGACTGTCGATATAATCTGCGATAGAATGTTTATTTAAGTCTGGAAACGCATCTCTTTTTCACGAGAAAAGATGTGCTAAAACATTACGTGTACTTCTACTTAATATTTAGGTTTTAATCACCATGACGTATTCAAATCTGATATCAGTAGAATTCATAAATTTTGATATATTTAATTTTTTTTATAAAATTAATTTTCAATATTTTTTACGTTTCATCAGATCTATCATGTTTTAAAATATGATTTTAAATTAAGTTATTTCATTATTATTTGTCAGGAGAATTAACTGGTTAATTCAAAATGCGCTTCTTTTCCTGAGAAAACTATCCCATTGTTAATATAAAACATTACACATCTGCCAAACTAGATGTGCATCGTAAGTCAATCTTTTTATTTCTAGTTTCACGAGAAAATAAATTATTATTGACAGCCAAGTATAAATATCACAAGCGGGCAGTATCTTCCGTGATGTTAAATTTTCCGTCCCGCATTATCTTTACGTCTTCGAAGTTGCGCACTACGTTGCAGTTATATACGGCGTAGCACGACTGCAAAAAGTATAGAAGTCCATAAGAGTTTTACGAGGATACTTAATCTCGGAAAACATGCACCACTGGCATTAACGACACTCGTAAAAATACGTGGGTGTCATACGTGGGAATGCGAGTTATAATGGCTGTTTACGTCTTGTTCGGAATGCGTGAAAAATTTGCATTTAAGGAAAAGTATTACGTTGACCGATATTTCTCATGCTCTAGATTAATCTAGATTCGAATTAATCGTGCAGCCGAATTACTTGCAGAAGAGATGCGAAATTGTGACAAAATAGACCTGTGTGAAGTTAGCCCCCCAATGTCGAAAAATCAAAAATTTTCTTTTTGCAAACATTTGGGCAAACGATGGGCAAAACATTCGTGGGCAAACGATGGACAAACGTTTGCAAAAAGAAAATTTTTGATACTTTAACATTGGGGGGCCAGTAAAGTTGCCCCCCCCCAAATTGAATTGCTTATAACTTTTGAACTAGAAGGGGGCAAACAAAAATTCTAACGGGGCATTCGTGGGCAAACGATGGGCAAACGTTCTGTAAAAAGAAAAATTTTGACTTTTCAACATTAGGGGGGCCAGTGTGAAGTTGGCCCCCCCAAAATTGAATTGCTTATAACTTTTGAACTAGAAAGGGGTAAACAAAAATTCCAACGGGGCATTCATGGGCAAATGATGGGCAAACGTTTGCAAAAAAATTTTTGATTTTTCGACATTGGGGGGCTAACTTCACACAGGTACAAAATAGATATAAATAGACACGCAATGAAGTTCGGTTCCGTAACATTTTAACAAATCTTATGAAAATTGCGAAATTTACAAAGACGACCTTAAACCTTTATTACTCAAACATTGTATTTAAGCATGAAGTGTACGAGAGCTTAATATCTCGGAAAATTCCTTCTGTATCTTTCTTTCTTTAATACTTGCTGTATTTGCGTAACTTTTTATTTAACTTACACTTGCCCTGAGATATAAAGTAACAACACCAGTAGTGCTAGATAACAGAAAATGATGCGATGCGTACGAAATGCATGTGAAAATATGGCTTTACGGTCTTGATCGATTTCACAAGAGCTTGAAAAGAAATTTCGAGTGTGATTTCTTTCACAATTTTGTACCGACAAGTGTAAGATTATTATCGTTACTTTGTCTATAATACCATTGAAAACGATGTATCATGTCTGTAACTTCGTTCATGTAATCGTAATGTGCGGTTTCTTTCAGGCCAACGAGCAGAGCCTCGGGTGGCACGAATGTTAACAACAACGGCGGTCTTCAAGTCGGGATCGCTGACGATCAAGCGAAAGATTTCGATTTCGAGAAGACCGAAATGAAGTACGACTCGACGGGGATGTTCCATTGGAGCCCCTCCCGTAATCTCGAAGACTGTATACTGGATCGTAACCAGGCGGCGATGACAGTTCTTAACGGACATGTTGTCGTCTGCCTGTTCGCCGATCCCGACTCGCCTCTCATCGGACTGAGGAATCTTGTCATGCCATTACGAGCTTCCAATTTTCATTACCACGAGCTTAAACACGTAGTGATAGTTGGATCGGTGGACTACATACGCCGCGAGTGGAAAATGCTGCAGAATCTACCGAAGATATCGGTTCTAAATGTGAGGAGGCTGCTCTTGTTTCGTTGAGTCGCAGCGTTATCCCGCGTGATGACGTAGACTTTTTTCATTATCGTGTAATATATAGGATGTCTCAGATTTAAACAATAGGATGTTTGTTCTTTCTCTGACTCTAAAGGTTTCTTAATGAATTTAAAAGTAAATCTTTTTGAATCGTAATTAAAGAAATTGTAACAATTTTTTCATTTATTATCTCCATTAGATATTTAAACAATTGAGTCACAAATTAAAAAGATTAGATAAAAATAATTACATATACATTTGTTATGTATTGAAAATTTTCATCTGCAATTTTTATTTCACTTGACGTTTCGCAGGGTTCACCATTAAGTAGAGCCGATTTACGTGCCGTTAACGTAAATCTGTGCGATATGTGTTGCATCCTGTCGGCTAAAGTGCCTAGCAATGATGACCCCACCCTCGCCGACAAGGAGGCCATCCTCGCATCCCTCAATATCAAGGCCATGACTTTCGATGATACAATCGGCGTGCTTAGCCAAGGTATGATATTATCATTGTTTGGGGAAAATGGAGATCTCGCTTTCCAGTTCAAACAATGCTATTAAATCAAAAGTGCAAATTACAGCAAATAATGAACAAGGTAATTTGACCGCAGTTGGCAGCCCGATTGTCTTGCAGCGACGAGGATCCGTTTATGGAGCAAATGTGCCAATGATCACAGGTAAAGATCCTATCAAATCTATAAAATTACATTTCTATGCATGTGCTAAATATTGTTCTAATAGAAATGAAGACTGCTAAACGCCATCATGATTAATTAAGCGTTTTAATTACAGTATTAAAGAAAAATAGTTTTTTTACAAAAATATTATGTTATTTTATAATATTTCTTGAATAGAATTTTACTTAACGAATATCTTCGTATTTAGTCGAAGATAGTTTTAATTATTTCTACTCATAATTATTTTGTTGCTATTCCAGAGCTTGTGAATGACAGCAACGTGCAGTTCCTTGACCAGGACGACGACGATGACCCGGACACGGAACTCTACCTCACTCAACCGTTCGCCTGCGGTACTGCCTTTGCAGTCAGTGTATTAGATTCTCTTATGTCGACGGTCAGTATCAAAAATATGTCTTTGGACCGCGTGTAAATGTATTGATGAAAAATATTCTTCGCAAGACTCGTTTACTCGCGTTCATAGTTTATTGGCGTTTTCGTTCCTTGAGGCGTTACAAGCCATGACGAAATCTATAACTTTACGTATTTCTGCAGACATACTTCAATCAAAATGCGCTAACTCTGATTCGGTCACTGATCACCGGTGGAGCTACACCTGAATTGGAATTGATCTTGGCTGAAGGGGCAGGCTTAAGGGGAGGGTACAGGTAAGATTTTCGAAATACGCGTCGTGTAATATCCAGTTGTTAACCGGGAGAATTTTTGTACGATATTAAATATGATATTTTGTCTGATTCGCAGTACGGCAGATAGCCTGGCTAATAGGGATCGGTGTCGTGTTGGTCAGATCGCGTTGTACGACGGGCCATTGGCTCAATATGGCGAGGGAGGCAAGTACGGTGACCTCTTTGTCGCAGCATTAAAGTCGTACGGAATGCTGTGCATTGGTCTGTACAGGTACAGGTACCGGACTTTTTTCCCTCTCTCGATGGTATTTATTGGATTACCCTACGCACATATATTTCTGTACATTGTACATATTACCGTTCGAAAACAGCGACTACTCCGATTGCTGCCATTATTGTACCGCTGTTTATTACCTCTTACTATTCACGTACTTACTATGTGACTTATGATTTTTTGCCGCACCTTTTACACTTTGCGTTTTTGCATCATGAAAAAAGAAAGTAATGAAAAGCAACGAGTTGTAAGTTGCCCTCATCCAAAAAATACCTATCATTTTTTACTACTTTTTCTCTCTCTTTCTCTCTCTCTTTCTCTCTCTCTTTCTCTCTCTCTTTCTCTCTCTTTCTCTATCTTTACGTCATCTTGTTATTTATTTAGCATTTAGTTGTCCGTCATACGGTCCACATACTTTTAGTTTAGTTTAGCTTAGTTTAATTTAGTTTAGCTTAATTTAGCTCAACTTTGATTAGTTTAGTTACACTTGGTGTATATAGTCCAGCTTGTGTTCTTCACCACTATCTCTCTTCTTATTCGCTGACATTTACTCGAATCTTCTAGGTTTCGAGACACTAGCTCGTCGTGCGACGCCTCTTCCAAACGATACGTGATCACAAATCCACCCGACGACTTCACATTATTACCCACAGATCAGGTACCACGTTTTAAAGAATCACATAACATATTTTCAAGATCTATGACAAATTTTATTCGTATAATTTAATAACTGCAAAATCATAGAAATCCAAAAATTTATGCTACTAATTGTTAATAATTTGATATTGTGCTAACTGCACATTTTTTCAACATCGTCAATCTATAACAAGCAATGGCTTTACCGATTTGTTATTTTTAATTTGCCAGGTTTTCGTGCTGATGCAGTTCGACCCGGGTCTTGAATACAGGCCGAGCAGAGGTGCCCGAGGCAAGGACGACTCCTCCTGATTGTTGCTGTGTAGCGCCCTCACCGACGGACCATATTCTTACATCTAATCATGCGTTAGAAACCATCGTGCAGTCCGTCGTCCCTACAACTGTCCTGTCTTCGTCGACGAACGCCACTGTCTCATGATATCGCGCATTATTAACGAGTTATCGCGAGTTATCGTTCACAAGGCGGATGCAACCATATCCATTTCCTCGATTGACCGATACATACAGCGACAGTGCATAACAAACGTAACGCTTATTCGCCGATTCGATCACTCCTAAAAAGTTTTACCTCGTTCGCCTCCGCATGGAAATCGTTTTCACCGAGTCGTCGAATATCTCGAGAGTGATGCTCGATCGCCGGAACGAAGACTCGGGAAGAAAAGCCTAATGAACAAATTATTAAAGAGAAGAGAGAAAACGAGGAGAGAAGGATGAAGAGGATATGCGAGAAGAGGAGGACAATGGAAGGGGCAACGGAAAATGGCATGATGCTGTGCGGTCCGAGGGTAGCTACACATCTCTCTTTCTTTATTTCGAGCTAATCACCTTCGCTCGAAGACGACGCTATGACTGAATTAGACATTTCGCAAAGCGTAATACTGTGTTATTAAGCCCCCTACCGATCCTTTGCGGCTGGGAAGGAGGAAGGTGGACGGGGGAAGGGACATATAACATAAAGTTCTAGCACGTGGCTTAGCCTCGACGAGCGCTGTGGAATTGCAGTATCCTGCGCGATGGAACGGAAAAAACAATCTGCCGTCACAGTAACCTCCGGTTTCTTTTTTTTTCCGGCACGTGTTAATGTATATAATACGTAACGCAGAGAACACCGTCGTTCAACGTGCTGTGAGAGGGCGACGAGACGACGGGAGGAGGGGGAGGAGTGCAGCGAACTGGACACGTTCGTCGATGACACCTCATCGAGAAACTCCTCTCATCCCGATCTCGCGTCGGGCTCTCGTGGACGATGCCGGACTACTACGCGCAACCCTTACCTCGTGTGTCTTGTTTTACGACTAATGAAACCGAAAAGAAAAAAAAATATCTCAATCAAGCACTTTCTACAGGCTCTATATATATATGTATATATACGTATACATATATACATATAGATAAAACTACGATAAAATACCCTTTTCCACACAACTTAAGTATAAATCGTCTATATATCGGTATATATACATTATAGGTATATATGCACATATATATATATGTATACACATAGACATTCTCTCTTTTATATATTTTTGTGAAACTCACGTGTGTATATATACGGGCGTACATATATAAAAAAAAGGAAGAAAAATATACATATATGTAAAAGAAATACACGGATACACACCTATACACAAATACTCTATATCTCTCCTGTCATATACAACACATACATATATATACTTTCTTTGTCTTTCATACATTTTCTCTCTTTCTTTCTTTCTTTTGCTGCGCGTACATACGTGTGCGCGCATGCAGCGCGGATCCTTTCGCTCATACATGGAAAGAAACACGCACATGTGATTACACATACGAGAACAGGCATGTACATTATGACGTACGCGCAATCACACAGATATAATTTCAACCCACAATTCGACCCACATACATGTACTTACATATACATATACAGACATCTCTCTCTGTCCT